>CM077151.1:68776801-69180161 GCA_039583875.1 Platanthera guangdongensis | reverse complement strand
TCAGACCTAAGGAATAAAACATCAATTTTTTCATTCTCCTCTCAAGTTTTTTGACACACATATTCTGCAATACAATTCTCTGCAACACAAGAATTACAACTCTTACAACAACAATTACACAAGAGAAAGAAAGAGAGTTGCAGACTTCTCAGTCTCAAAAATTCATACAAGAACACACATCACAAATGAGATCAACTAACTGAAATTTTCAGATCTCTCTTGATTCCCAGTGTTCAAAGGTCATCATCATTCAAGACTCCCAGACACCTCACATTTCACTGTTGTTGAAATCATCCTTTGCTGCTGGAGATCAAATCATCTGAAGGCCTATCACCCTATTGCAAAGCTTCACTTCCTGAACAACTCAAGATCTCAGGGGGAGCTTTGACAACATCCACTATCTTCTCTCTGACTGTTGATAGAGAAGATCATCTCATCTCTCTCTCTCTCTCTGCTGTAAAGTGTTTATCAAACTCCCTTCAAAAGTTTGTGATTGGTTTCTGAGACCTTATCAAAACTCAGTGGTGGCAAGACACATGATCAAAAAATTTGGTTGGTTTTTTGAGCACCTTATCAAAAGATCATTAGTGCCCAGGACACCTGATCAACTCATCTTGCAGTGGATTCCTACCTAGGGTGGTAGAAAAGTGATGTACCCAGGTTGATTGGGAACCACTATAGCTCCTTGTGTCTTCTGGTTGCTTGTCTTTCTTTTATTTTTGGCTGTGCTTTGTGATTGATCTGTGATTGTTCTGTGTTTAGATTTACTTTATGTTATTTGTTTTCATGTTCACCTAGGAATACAACAATAGTTGTAAAAAGTTTTTAGCAAGCACCATACTCTATTCACCCCCATCTAGAGTATATCAGATCTAACTTGCACTTTCAATTGTTATCAAAGCGAGGTTGGTTTAAAAATACCACATCTTCCGAGGTTAGTTAAAATACCATACCTTAGTGTTGTACAGGCTAACACCTGAACCCAAAAATCCCTAGTTAGATCTGCTTGTTTTGATTTTGTTATTAGACTTATTTCTTCACAAAACATGCCTCAAACAAGATTATCCAGCACCAGACCTCCAGTGTGCAATCTATCCAAGTTTGTACTTTGGAAGGCAATGATTAGACTGTACATGAACTCTATTGATGAGGACATTTTCAATTCTATTTTGACAGTATGTCCAAGACCTCTAGAGAATACACGCATAAGTGTTGTTCCACCTCCTTCAGGAACAGATGCAGAAATAAAGAAATGGATATTGGCTGATGCAAAGCTATGAACATTCTAGCACAGACTATGTCTGATGAGATATTCCAAAAAGTAGCTGAATGCAACTCAACAAAGGAGATCTGGGACAAGCTATCTGAAATAGTCTCAGGATCTGCTGATGAGAGAAAAGACAGAAGATCTCACCTCATAACCCAATATGAGAATTTCAAGAAAGGAGAAGCTGAGTCAGTAGCAGACATGTATAACAGACTCAGTCTCATAGTCAATGAGCTGAAAACTTTGGACAAAGAGATCTCATTGACTGAGCTAAATGACAAAATCCTAATGTGCTTCACAAGTACTTGGGACTCAAGGATCTGGCCAATCAAGATGCTAGAAGTCTAAATGAGATCACCACTGAAGCTCTCTTGGGCAAGCTCAAGTCTTATGAGCTGCTCATAAAGAATAGATAAGAAGAACAGAAGGCTGCCTCACCAGCCACAAGAAATGAAAAGTCAATAGCTTTCAAAGCCACTGAAGATCACCTTAAGACAAGGTCACAGGCAATGAGGAGCTGCTAAGCCTACTGGCCAAAAGATTTTACAAAATGGCCAAAAAGGACTTCAGGAAAAGATCACATAGAGAGCATGACAAACTAAGGTATGATAAATTAAATAACAAGGAAATTATCTGTTTTGGTTGCAGGAAACCAGGCCACATTGTTGCCTGACTGTCCAGAAATAAAAACAAGGACAGAAAGGACAAGAAAGAAAGAAGAGAAGACAAGGACTTCAAGAAGAATAGCAATGGCAAACCCTCCTCCAGCAAGAACAAACACACAAGGAAGGGATTTGTTGCTGAAATTTGGAGTGAGACAGAAGAAGAATCAGAAGCTTCATCCAGCTCAAGTGATGATGAGGATGATGCTGAAGAAAAGGAATTCTACATGATGGCTATCAATGCCTCACAACACAATTCTGATGCAGAAGAGTCAGATTCAGAATCAGAGACTCAATCTGAAGAGGACCAGGTAATAAATTCTTTTGATTTTAATTCTGAGGACTTTAAGTATGAGTTTAAAACACTATGTTTAGAATTATTAAGATCTGAGAAGGAAATTGTTTCTCTCAGAAATCAATTATCTTAACATAGTACCTTAAAATCAGAAAACCTCAAACTCTCAGAGGAGTTGGAGTACTTTAGGGAGCAGATAGCTTCACTGAAAAGTGAGCTATCAGAGGCCAAAAAGCTTGAAGAATCCCTTAATGAGAGAAGTATCAAGCTAATGGACATCACGAGTACAGTGAACTCAAGATTCAACAGTACACTGGGCTTGGGTGCTTCATCCAGCCAACCTATAGTTCTAACAAACCCAATTAAATTTATCTCTGATAAAGGTAAGGGAGTTGTAGAGGTAGCTATGAAAAATTCTAACTTACCTAAGAAAACAAGAGTTCAACAAAAATCGTCAAACGGAGCTAGACGATCGCCAACGGAGATCAACGATCTCAGGCAAAATCGTCGAACTCAGGCCGACGATCTCTAAACCCTGAACTCTGCCACAGTCGATCTTCGAACGGAGCTCGACGATCTGACCCAAGATCGTCGAACTCAACTCAGCGATCGTCGAGCAGAGATCAGAGCTTTTGAAAACTTATACAAAGGTAAATCAAAATCCAAACCTAGGGGTCCTTCATCCCAAAGATTTAACCCTTATACTGAATGGATAATACCTCCAAGGAGATATCATCCTGAAGGTTATAAGAGTCAACCATGGATGTCATTTATTTCTGAATTTAAAGGTTATCAACCTAGGCCCAAGGTAAACTGGGTCAAAACAAGTAAATTGTTTTATTGTGCAGGTGAAGACCTATCCAACATCAAACCAGCAATGTTATTTGGATAGTGGGTGCTCCAAGCACATGATAGGAAGCAAGGAAAATTTCACATCCTTCAAAGCCAAGCTTGGACCCAAAGTCATATTTAGTGATTCAAACTTTGGACTAACAAAAGGATATGGTGCAGTCCAGATTGACACAGTCACATTCAAGAAAGTAGCCTATGTGGATGGACAGAAGCACAACTTGATCAGCATCAGTCAACTATGTGATGAATGCTACCAAGTGACTTTCAGCAAATCCTTATGCAAGATCAATTCAGAGGACAACACAACTGTGTTGATAGGTAAAAGGAAAGGTAACATCTATTTAGTAGACTTTCTTTCACAGAAGTAGATATTTGCCTGTTTAATTCTATTTGTAGACCTAATGAGTTATGACATAAGAGATTAGGACATATAAACCTTAGAACAATTGCTAGGCTATCCAAGGATAACCTTGTTAGAGGACTACCTTCTGGCCCCTACAAGAAGGAAGGACTCTGCAGGGCTTGTCAATTAGACAAGCAAACCAAAAATAGTTTCAAGTCACTTAATAAGAGTGATTCACCTAGGATTTTGTATCTGTTACACATGGATCTTTTTGGACCCATTACAGTACAAAGCTTAGGAGAAAATCTTACACTTTAGTGGTTGTAGATGACTTCTCTAAATTCACATGGGTGTTCTTTCTGAGAAAGAAGTCTGATAACTTTAAATGTTTGACAGAGTTTCTCAAATGCATACAGAGTGAGTTCAATACTCACATTGCCCTGATCAGAAGTGATCATGGGACAAAGTTTGATTCTCTTCTTATGCAAGAGTTCTGTCAGAGTGAAGGGATCAGACACACTTTCTCAGCTCCTAGAACTCCTCAACAAAATGGAGTAGCTGAAAGGAAAAATATAACCTTTATTGAATCTGCCACTACATTGTTGTCAGATGCTCACCTTCCTCTATCCTTTTGGGCAGAGGTAGTGAACAACTCCAATTATGTGTTGAATAGAAGTTTAATACATAAACTGAAGGGCAAGACTCCCTATGAATTACTCAAAGGGAAGAAACCTAAAGTATATTATTTTAGAATTTTTGATTGTATCTGTTACATTCATAATAATGTCAAAAATATTTAGCAAAGTTTCAAGCCAAAGCTGATGAACGAGTGTTTCTGGGATACTCCATGATCAGTAAAGCTTATAGGGTAGATAATAAATCAACTCTCAAAATTGAAGAATCTGTTCATATATCTTTTGATGAATCTAACATGTCTTTCAAGGAGAAGAATACTTCTACCATAGAACTTTTGCTGGTACACTCTCTTACTGAAGACTTGGACATGTTACAAATCATTCAAAAGAGGAAAGCAGTGAAGATGAAGAAGACATTCAACATCTTGAAGAGAAACTTTTTGAAGAGCCAGTTGTTGTACTACTAGAGGAAACAACAACACAGGTTGGTGAACAATCAACATCTCCTGTTGATTTAGTAACATCAAGAGACCATCCAATCTCTCAAGTGATTGGAGACATCTCAGCTGGTGTGCAAACCAGAAATCAGGTCAACCAAAACCTGATGCACACTTGCTTCCTTTCTCAAATTGAACCTCAATCCATTCAAGATGCAGAGCAAGATCCACACTGGATCATTGCAATGCAAGAAGAGTTGCATCAATTTGAAAGGAATAAATTTTGGGAACTAGTACCAAGGCCAAAGGATCACTCCATTGTTGGAACAAAGTGGGTGTTCAGAAATAAGTTGGATAATAAAGGAGTCATTGTAAGGAACAAGGCAAGACCATTTGCTCAAGGGTACTCTCAAGAAGAAGGATAGATTATGACCAGACCTTTGCACCAGTTGTAAGGTTAGAGGCCATAAGAATCTTCTTAGCATATGCAGCACACAAAGGATTCAAAGTATACAAGATGGATGTAAAGAGTGTCTTTCTCAATGGAGATATCAAAGAAGAAGTCTATGTCAGACAACCCCCAGGTTTTATCTCTTCAACTCATCCTGATTATGTTTTCAAATTGCACAAAGTATTATATGGTCTAAAGCAGGCTCCTAGAGTATGGTATGAGACCCTAACATGCTTTCTTCTGAAAAATAAGTTTATAAGGGGTAGAGTAGACCAAACTCTTTTTATTAGAACCCATAAGTCCCATACCCTACTAGTATAAATCTATGTAGATGATATTATATTTGGTTCTACTGATTCAAATTTGTGCAGAAGGTTTTCCAACCTAATGCATTCTAAATTTGAAATGAGTAGCATGGGTGAGCTATCCTTCTTTCTAGGATTGTAAATCAAATAACATGCTGAAGGCATATTTATTTTTCAAAACAAGTATGGAAAAGAATTGGTTAAGAAATTTGGTATGTCTGAAGCATCATATATGAAAACACCTCTGCATACTAATGCTGTATTAGATGCTGATGAACATGAGAAACCTGTTGATCAGACAACATATGGAGCAATGATTGGCTCTTTATTGTACCTTATAGCTAGTAGACCTGACATAATGTTTGCTACATGCATATGTGTTAGATTCCAAGTGAGCCCTAGAGAGTCACACCTAACCTTAGTAAAAAGGATTCTCAGGTATGTAAAAAGTTGTCCAAATCTAGGTATTTGGTATCCAAAAGATTCAGAATTTGACTTAACTGGATTTTTTGATGCTGATTATGCTGGATGCAGAATAGACAGGAAAAGCACCATGTGGAACTTGCCAGTTTCTTGGTGACAGACTTGTCTCCTGGTTTTGCAAGAAACAAACATCTGTGTCAACTTCAACTACTGAAGCTGAGTATATGGCTGCAGGTAGTTGTTGTTCACAAATATTGTGGATTCAAAACCAACTTCTAGACTATGTCTACAACTTAGAGAAGTCAAAAACATTTTGTGATAATACCAGTGCTATTTCTATAGCACAAAATCCAGTCCTCCATAGTAGGACAAAACACATAGAAATTAGGCATCACTTTCTAAGGGATAATGTTGAGAAAAATAAAATTGAACTTCAATATATCTCAACTGATTTGCAAAGGGGAGATATTTTCACCAAATTCTTGGATGAAAAGAAACATACTTTCTTCCTGAACAGTTAGGAATGTTAGATGGAGGAAGTCTAAAATAAGATCCAAGATTTTCAAAATCTAAAAATGACCAAGACTAGGCAAATCAAAATGCTTTTTCTAGTGTATAGTGTGTTTCTGATCTTTGAACTGTGCTCGACGATTTTTCCCCCGATCGTCGACCGGAGATCAACGACTTCCGAAATCATCGACCAGAGTTCAGCGCTTCTCAGATAGTGCTAAACTATCTTTTTCAGGTCAGCGATCGTCGTGCGGAGCTCGACGATTTTGTTTTCTGAACTATCGTCGAACGGAGCTCGACGCTCTCCAATATCATCGAACGGAGATCGACGATGTTGATGACCTTTCAGTTTCCTTTAGAAGCCCAGATCGTCGAACAGAGTTCAACGATCTTTCCTTTTCTGCGTCGAACCCTAATATAAATTCATTTTTCGGCCGCCGTTCTCCCCTTGCGCTTTCATACTTTCTGAAATTTTCTCTTTCCCTCCAAACTTCTTTACACTTGGTCGTTTGTTTGTTCATTTTTTTGCAGGAATCAATGGCAGTCTCAGTTGCAATCCTGGCCGCAATGAAATTTGATGCAGGTTTTGATATTGACATGGACTCTTTCAATAACAGTGATCAAATTTTCAAAGATATTTTGGAACTTTTCAAGGAACAAAAGCTAGTTACCATAATGACTACCAGGATCAAATTAGCTGCAGATGAGATCAAGGAATGAGTGTATACTACCCACAATCAGGATCAGAATACAGTGGTTGGAATAATCTCAGGAACCCAGGTGTCCCTAACACCTGCTGCCTTGATAGAGGTTTTTGAATTGAAATCTGGAGAAGACTCTGCTGAACTTTCTGGAGATGAGTATTCTGATTTGCTTGAAAGAATGAGACATTCAGATGCAAACCCTAGCAAATTGCTACAGAAAAATCTGTCTGTTGAGTACAGATTTGTAGCTGATGTTGTTGGGAAGGTATTGTTGGCCAAACACTTAGCTCAAGATACCATATCGAGGTATCAGCTCTGCTTGATGGGTGCCCTAGTGGACAAGAAATAACTGAACTGGGGAGAAATCTTCTTTGACCTAATCAAGAAGAGAAATTAACAAAAACTTTGTTAATTTTGGGATAATCTTAGGGCTGTTTCTTCAGAACAGATGCCCTGCACTGCTTGTTTCAAATGGGATGCACATCAATGCCTCCAAGAGGCTCACCTGTTCCCTATTTGGAAAATGGGACAGGCAAATTGTGAAGCCCAGCAGGCCCTCTGCAATTTCTACTTCAGGCACAAGGACTGTTTCAGTCACTTCCCCTCAAGTTTCTGCCCCTGTAGAAGACTTGCCTGCTTCTTCTTCTCCTCCTCCACCTCCTGTTTCATCTACCACAGTCACCTCCACCATCACTATTTCCACCCTATCTCCAACTTCCATTCCTTCTCCAACTCCATAACTCACAAAAGAACTCTTCCATCCTCTACATTAATACCCACACCTAGATATTGACTCATCATCTCACATTCCATCTTTCAATCTTATAGATGATTCCTATATGGATGATTCTCCCTCATCCCCTCCTGAGCCACCATCTTCATCCACCTCATACCAACAACTACTTCAAGACATAATTGCACAACCATCCTTCACACCATCTATTTCCATTTCATTATCTTCCATTTCCACAATTCCCATCTCTCAACCATCATTTCCACCATCCACAAGTTCTCCACCAACATCTCCTGCTGCTCCACCTTCAATTCCAACCTCTACTCAAGTCCCTCTTGAGTATGTAGATCTTCTAGCTCTTGTAGACAAGCTCTATGAGCTGATAGCTCCCAGGCTATCACTCTTGATGGAGACCTCTTTGGCCCCACTTATAAAAACAGTTCAAGAACTGTTTGCCAGACTCTCCTCTCTTCTTCCTTCTCAGGAAATCCCTTCTTCTGGGTGCCTTGATCTAGTTGTCCCTGAATCTAGGCAGGGGGAGATGCCTTATGAAGCTAACAAATTGCCTGCTGAAGTTGAAAGATTGTCTGCTGAAGTTGAAAGATTGCCTGCTGCTGTTGTATCTTCAGTCCAAGCTTCAACAGCTCCAGTTGCAGTTATCACAGTGGACCTCAAGTCACTGTTATCAGTTTTTGATTCTGCTTATTTCAACCGTCTTCCAGTCCAGCACACTGCAGTACATCAATCTGAAGATCTCTCTAAGGCCATTGTTCCTATTTTCAGCTGTGATACCAGCTTAATAATTCTTTTGTAAATTCCCTATATACTGCTGCTCCTTCTGTTTCTGTTGCCCTTACTGCTGCTGCTCAACTGCTAATATTGATATTTTTGTTAGCTCTGTTACTACTGTTTTAGTTTCTGAGGATATGCAGATGACAGAGGCATTTGATTTTGAGCCTGTTGTTACTGCTGATGTTGTTCCTGTTGCTGAGAATGTTGTATCTGAATATGCTGCTGTCATAACTTCTTCTATCAGTGCTACTTCTATTCCTCTTCCTGCTGTTGCTGCTGCTACTGTTGCTATTTCTGCTGTCTCTCCTGCTCAGTCACAACAACAAAAAGATTACCTCAAAAGGATTGATGCAGTGTATGATAATCCTCCAAGCTCAGACAGTGATCAGTTCAGGACTGATTCAGATGATTCCTCTGCAATAATTGCAAGGAAAGAAAGGCCAGAAGCAAAGCAATGAAGAGAGTTCCCCCAGTAAAAGTGAAAGACACAAATGACATTCCATACTACATACTGCATAGTTGCCTTATCACAGAACATTGGATGAAATACTCCAAAAATCAACTGAAAGCTATGAAGAAGAAGAGAAAATATGATAAAGGATCATCCCAGTTCAATCCTCCTCCTCCTCCTCCTTCACCTGATGCAGTTGCAAGTGGAAGTTCTGCATTTCAACCTACTGCCAGAAGCCAAAGCTCTTATCAACCTCAAGGAAGATCCCAATACAGAGGAAGTCAATCTAGAGGCTACCAGTCAAGAAGAGGAAATTACAGAGGAAATCAAAGAGAATTCCAAGTTTATTCTAAAGGATATTCCAAGCAACATCCTTACCAAAGGGAAGGACAAGGTTCCACTGATACTACTTTTGGTCCCTTTCCTTATAAGCTGAAAGATTTAGTTTCTTTCAGAGCTCCTCTAGATAATCCTTCAAATAGATATGAGCCTCCAGTTCCATTTGAGAATCCCGAAAAAATCCTACTTCATGGACAGCTAGGATGAAAGAATTGGCTGCTTTAGATCAAATCAAGAAAGCCAGAGAACAAGGAAAAGATACTTCCAGTATCACTACCTTATCAGATCAAAGAAAGAAGGAACTTGAAAGATACTCATCCAGTAAGTTTTTTGATTCAGAAAGCTACATGAAGCTGCATCTAGAAGCTGTAGTGCCCAGGCCAAAGCAACAAACCTCTCTAGGTGCAGCTGATGATAGAAGATCTAAGAAAGAAGCTCTCAACCCCAACAGAGAAATAGTACTTATAAAGAGCAAGGAAAAGAATGATTCTGTAAGGTGACAGTATATTTTGTTTTCTGACTATCTGAGATAATATCTGTGATTCTGCAATGTTTTGTTTGTTGTATTTCTGCTTTGTATGCTTTTATTTTTCAAATATCTGTAAATAGTAATCCTAACCCAAATAGGGGGAGATTGTTGGAACACCCTATTACTGATTTGGGCAAGAATCACTATGTCTTTAGGAAATCTGTTTTGATCTCATTGTATAGATCTAAAGGTCAATTAGAATTGAGTCTAAGGGTTAGTAGTTAGGTTTGAAAGCTGCCCTCAAGACCAAAGATTTCAGTTCAGGAGACTAAGTCATTTCATCGAGCTCAGTACGACGAATCGTCGAACTCCATTCGACGATCGTTGAGCTCACTTCGACGAATCGTCGAACTCCATTCGACGATTTCTGAGCTCAACTTCAACAAGTCGTCGAACTCCATTCGACGATCTTCGAGCGCAGATCGACGTTCTTGACTCCAGTTTGATTCTCTATCTCTGAGCTCAGTTCGATATTAGTTGAGCTCAGATCGACGATCTCTGTTTCTATCTAAGTTCAGTCTCTGAGCTCAGTTCAACGATAGTGGAGCTCAGTTCGACGTTTTTCTGAAGAGTTAGACGTTTTTCAAAATTCAAATTCAAACAGTTATGGAATTATTCTCAGCATTTATGTCAGAGATCATGTAGCCGTTTTAATTAATCTGGAGCAAGTTTCAAGGATTTTCAAAGGAATGTTTTTTATTGGACTTTCCTGTAGAAGACAAATGCAGTTAAGGAAGTCATTTATGATAGGCTAACGACTATCTTGGATGGAGGATCATTTCTATTCAGAACTAAGGAATAAAACATCAATTTTTTCATTCTACTCTCAAGTTTTTGACACACATATTCTGCAACAACAATTCTCTGCAACAACAAGAATTACAACTCTTACAACAACAATTACACCAGAGAAAGAAAAAGAGTTGCAGACATTCTCAGTCTCAAAAATTCATACAAGAACACACATCACAAAGGAGATCAACTAACTGAAATTTTCAGATCTCTTTTGATTCCAGTGTTCAAAGGACATCATCATTCAAGACTCCAGACACCTCACATTTCAGCTGTTGCTGAAATTATCTTTTGCTGGAGATCAAATCATCTGAAGGCCTATCACCCTACTGCAAAGCTTCACTTCCTGAATAACTCAAGATCTTAGGGGAGCTTTGACAACATCCACTATCTTCTCTCTGACTGTTGACAGAGAAGATCATCTCATCCCTCTCTCTCTCTGCTGTAAAGGGTTTATCAAACTCCCTTCAAAAGTTTGTGATTGGTTTCTGAGACCTTATCAAAACTCAGTGGTGGCAAGACACCTGATCAAAAAATCTGGTTTGTTTTTGAGCATCTTATCAAAAACTCATTGGTGCCCAGGACACCTGATCAACTCATCATGCAGTGGATTCCTACCTATGGTGGTAGAAGAGTGGATGTACCCAGGTTGATTGGGGAACCACTATAACTCCTTGTGTCTTCTGGTTGGTTGTCTTTCTTTTGTTTCTTGCTGTGCTTTGTGATTGATCTGTGATTGTTCTGTGTTTAGATTTACTTTATTTTATTTGTTTCCCTGTTCACCTAGGAATACAATAACAGTTGTAAAAAGTTTTTAGCAAGTACCATACTGTGTTCCCCCCCCCGCTCTAGAGTATATCAGATCTAACTTGCACTTTCAGAATCATCTTTTCTTCCGAACATTTTTAGCTTATTCCTTCTAGCAATAATTTCTTTAGAAATATAAAAATATAAAAATTTTTAATTAATTTTTAATGTAAAAATTCCATTTACCTTTAATTTATAAAATATTGATTTCATATTTCTAGGATAGAAAAGAGTTTTCTTGATCTGCATTCTAATTTGTCAAGAAATGGTGAATATGAGTAGATCACTCATTAGCAATGGAAGTTGCATGCACCTCTTTAAAGAGGATGACATAAAGCTTTCGAATTAGTGTCAAATCAAATATTGAGGTTCACCTTAAAGATTTCGACAGTCCGAGAGATTTTAATCGATCACCTAAATTTAGTTGGCAGTATTCTTCTATTGATTCTACAACAAATGTTTTTGTTTAAATTTTATTATTTTGTTATAAAACAAAATAACTTTATTTAATCGATAAAATAATAATAAGAGTATGAGTAGGAGTAATCACTCATCCGGTGAAATATGACCATTATATTTATTTTTATATTTTTTTCTAGAATTTGAGAAAAACACTTTTAAATTTTACGTACCAAATTTTTGTCGCCATTATTAGAGAATTTTTGTTGAATTTCAAAAGTAAATGCACTATTAATGAAATCATTTTATTTTTCGTCAATTTTATTTCCATTATTCCTAACCCCCAATTCTCGTTTTCTTTTATTACTTTTTTTGTTTTTCTTTTATAAAAATTCCATTAATTCCTGTAAGGTAGTTTTATTTTCATTAATAAAAAATATTATCCTGTTTGACCGTTCAAGTTAACGAGCTTACATAAAAACAGAAGTTATGGCAGCCACAGGTAAGACTTTATTTGGGAGGACTTATTTTTTACCGGTCAAACGGTTATGACCGTAAAATTCAACGTCCGCTTCTTGTGATCATAACCGCCTGACTGATCAAAATTGTCGTTCCTCTACTTTTAACCCACAAAACTCTACCACTAATCTTGGGGATTTTACTGATTTTTCTTATCCAAATTTTAATAGTTAATCAAAGGTATTGAAATATTTTTTAACAAGAATTTCTTATCCAAAATTTGAAACTACTCCGTCCAACTTTACTCCTATTTTTCATGAATTTTCACACCCTCCAACTAATTATTTTTAAAATGTAGTTCATGAAAATTGTCACATGAATTTAATACACTTGGTGTACTAAATAAGTTTTTGAATAATAATTTTCATTTTGAAATTGAATAGCTGGAACTTAATCCTATATTTTAACAGGACACTCCTACTCGTGAAAATTTTTTTGACTCGTCTATTATTGATTCTTTTTACACTAATCTTCGCTCTTAATTTATGAGCCATTGCAACAAAATATCTTTGATGATTCATTTGCACGAGACAATTAAAGAATCAAGAATATATCGAAGTATTCATCGGAACATCGGTAATTTCGCCTCAATGTGAATTGAGGGAATTGTCCGTCCACTTTCTATTTAAGGCTCTGTTTGGTTGAGATGTTGCTGATGGAAAGCTGCTGATGAGCTGTTGCTGATTGAAAAAGTGCTGATTCTGGAAAACAGAGTTTTGTTTAAAAATTATTTGGGTGAAACAAAGTTTATAAAACGGAGTT
Organism: Platanthera guangdongensis; assembly: GCA_039583875.1. NCBI lineage: Eukaryota > Viridiplantae > Streptophyta > Magnoliopsida > Asparagales > Orchidaceae > Platanthera > Platanthera guangdongensis. The sequence goes on along the minus strand of CM077151.1, from coordinate 69,167,154 downwards.
TCCGAAAAGTTGTTTGGATTCAAACGGAGTTTTTACCAAAAAAAAATTTCAAATATGAAAGTGACATAACACAATACTAAACAAAGATTCATTCATAACACAAAATTAAGGTTCATTGATACAATTTTTTACACTCTACGCTCTTGATTCATACAGCAGATTCACAATAATTTTACGTAGCAAAATCATCTCTACACCACCTGCAGTGTCAGTACATCTCTTGTGGACCTTGTGAGGACATCCCATGGTCTTGAACCCTTTGCTCAGACTAACTAAAATCAATGTCCCCACGCGATGGATGCCGACGAATGAAATTATGTAAACACAGTGACAATCACAATAGCTACTTGCTTGTCGTCGTCGTCGTCGATGCTCGGGAGAGCTGCTTGCCGGTCGATCCAGGAGATACGTTGGATGTGTCGTTAGGGAAGAGGAGCGGGCGATGCAGGGGTTGCACCCAGGGAAGAAGGTTGTCGTCGGGGAAGGGTCGAGGAAGAAGACGCTAGGTATTGAGATTTCGATCAGCAAAAGTTGTGCGGCGGAAAGCAGAAAAATCGAGCGGTGAGCCTATAGGTCAAAATCGTGGTTTTTAAAAACCGCGGTTTGCAGGATCAGCTACGTCAAACGCCGCTTATATCCAAACTTGCGGTGCGTTTTCCGCCGTTCAGCAACCTAAAAGCCTAACCAAACAACACCTAAATATCCTTTTAGTTAATTATTAGCGTCGAGCTCACCAATGTCAAGCAAAGCGCTTTTGATAGGCACCCCTAAGTTATCTTTACTTTCCCTATTCCTTTATTTTTATGCTTTTACATATTTTCTTTACTTGCTTACTTTATAAACATTGAAGATAATATTTATTTTTAGGTATGAAATTGTGTTCTCTTATATTTTATTTTTATTAAAAATAAAAAATATAAATCTTTCAAAAAATCATGAAAAAATGGTCTTTATTTCATTCAGAAAAATTTTATTTTATTTCAAAATTTAATTTTTTGTTTTTTTTTCTTTTCTAAGCAAATTAAAATATAAATAAACTCAAATTTATTGCAAAAAGAGGTCATGTTGGATTTTCATCCCACAAAACCTCTTAGTCCTTGAGAGCCAATTATTGAGGCTTCATTTGATTTGGCGGTGGCGGATCGATCCAGCGGGAGGAATGAAGTGTTCGAATCGGAGGAGGGAGGTGGCTTTTCCAAACTGAACTTTTTGGGGTGTTTCTCAGGCGGGTGGGTGGAAACGGAGCAAACGTCGCCGAAGGTTCATTTGTTTACCCGCCTTCCGGCGGTGTTTGCCCCAAACAGAGCGGCAAAACGCCGAACCAATAGAGCCTGAGTATTCTTTGGAAAGTCAAAGAATATTTTAAATATATATACACACACGACTGATAGTGTACGGGACCCTCATGACCCACACGATATCACCCTAATCACAACATTGTCCCGACGCGACAATGCTACCCCGCTCCCAAACTCCTTTGTCATAAATTTATGACAAAAACAAATGATACCTGAAGATGTTGCTTTGCTGTCGAAGGTTTGACTGTTTTAACCTATATTGCCATAAATTCGTGTTTTTATGATTGTATCTACAATGCAAAATGTTAAGTAATGAAATGTGCAACAAACTGCGAGATACTAAATTAAGTGTATGTATGGGTTTCCACATGATTGCCGATATTAAGAACAAATTCATTTTTATGGTATGATTGCAGATATTAAGATTATTTTACACACTGGACATAGTTATATTTATTGTTGCGGTCTGCAACAGCGCTCCAGATAGACCGAATTAATTGAATCGTCTTATCTTTCAGAGCAGTCGGTTTCACAAACAGTCACAAAAATAGATTACATGCAGGACGAGTCTTTTTACGTGAAAAACCCTCTGAATAGGGTGAAAAACCACGGTCGGGGTTGTGCCAACAGATACTCCACTCGATCGGTCGATATTACAAGGCTTCGCTTGCAGAATCGAGAGCGACGGGTCGTGCCTCTTTACAACTTGAGGGGGAGAGAGAGATACAGTGTTCGGCTTGCGGGAGAATGCTCGTGCACTTCTGGACGATCGGTGGCGGACGGCTGAGCTAACACGACGGAAGTCCTGCAGACGGTGCACTCTGGATGCCGGAAGTTGCGAAGGAAGAGCGACCGTCTTCCTACGGATGCTGAATTGCGCGGAGCAGATTGCAAATGGTCTTCGACTTGGAGGCAAATTCGTTGGCCACAGACTTTGCCTTGACTGCGAGGACGATGACGGTGGATCCGCAAAGGGGGAGATAGAACAAGAGCGAGAGAGAGAGAGAGATAGGAATTCCGATAGAAATCCAAGTTCCGAAGTTAGCCAAATGAGAAAGATTAGGGGTCTATTTTGGGGATCGGAGAGAGGTGACCCGGTAATTTTCGCCGGTAACTACCAACTAGACAAATATGATTGCTCTGTTTAAGGCACACAGATCACCATTTATAGGAAAATACCGAGCCCGCCCTTGGGCCCAAAATAGACCCGCCCGACTTCGAGAACGACCCAACGGGCAACGAGGGTGGTGCGTGCGGTAACCACCCCAAACCGCCCACTTCGTGGGCGGTTACACGCGGCGGTCGCACCTTACGGGGGTGGCAGAGGGGGAGGCCGACCCTCTGGGGCCGGCCTCCTACCTGCAGGCCAAAGGGAGCGGCTGGCCCTAGGAGGCCGGGTGAACCATCGGCCACCCAAACGGTGGGCGGCCGAAAGGGGGTGGCCGATCCTTTGGGGGTTGGTGCCTCCCGTCCGGTCGACCGAAGAGAAAATGATGTAGGATGGCAGACCCCGCCTCAGAGGTGGCGCACCACATGAGCGGGATGTCAGCTCAGAAGTCACAACATGGACTAGCCAAACCGCATACAATTATCGGGGTTGCAGTCCGTACACCTCACCCATGCTCCGGGCCCAGTATAAGCCATCGACGGGATGTTGAGGCCGGGTGACATCGAACCGTGGACCACCTTGATAAGAGAGCTTAAACATCGCGCCTAGCATAAGCCAGCTGAGCTCAATTGGTGATGAGGACCTTGTTTAAGGTCTCTTATCAAGGAGGTTCTGGGTACGACTGAGCATATCATTCGAAACTTGGAAGTCGCTCGAAAATCGCTCGAATATTGAGCCAAATCGGAACCAGTTAAAATTGATTCGACTCAATTTGACTCGAATCGGATTTCGAGTCAATTTCGAGCCAGCTCTGAATAGCTCGAAAAATAATTCGAATCAATTTGAATTGATTAAAATTATTATTTATTTATCCAAACATTCTTTTTTTAAATAAAAAACACTAAAATTAAACCTCAATAAAAAGAGTAAATGTTTTAAGTATTTCGGTTGCTAAATTTAGAGATTGCCCAATTTAAATTTGAGCCAATTATGAATTAAGAGAAAATTTGCTCAATTTCGAGCCGTTTTGATTCGATTTCGAGACGACTCGGAATCGAGCCATTTCGAGTTGAGCCAACTCGACTTGAAATCGATTTCGATTTGAGCATAGTTTGACTCGAAAATTTCGATTCCGAGCCGAGCCCAAATCGCTCGAACTCGACTCGATATCAGCCTTAGTCCTGGGTTCGATGTCACCAGACTCTCAATATCCCGCCGCTGGCTTATACTGGGCTCGAAGCAAGGGTGGGGGTGTACGAACTGCAATCCTGATAATTGTAGGTGGTTGGGCTAGGCCACGTTGCGACCTCTGAGCTAACAGCTCGCCCATATGGTGCGCCTCCTCTAAGGCGGGGCCTACTGTCCTACATCAAAAAGGGGAGGCCCACCTGTTTGTGGTCGGCGCCTTCCCGGTCGGCCTTGCCGTATGCAGCCGGGGAGGAAAGGAGCGCCCGCCCCTTTGGGGCCGGCGCCTCCCCGGCCGGCTCGCCTTTGGTTGGCGGGAGGAGAAGGGGCAGCTGGAGAGAAGAGGGCAACCAACACTTTTGGGGCTGGTGCCTCCCCGGCTGACCTTGCCATAGGCGGCCAGGGAGGAGAGGTGTGGTCGGCCCCTTTAGGGCAGCTGCCTCGTGAAGGAGTTAGGATCCCGCGCGCGGGTGTTAGGATCCCGTGTGCGGTGGTTACGATCTGGATCGAGGCGGTTGTGGCGCGTATTTGACATGTGGATCGCGCGCAAAGCGGTTTAAACCGTAACCCCCACTTCGTTAGTGGGGAGAGTGGACTTTTTGGCCGGACTCAGCCCAGTTCGCCTATAAATGGGTACGACCCCATCAAATGCCCCCAAAATCTGCGGAGTCTGAATTTCAGGAGAGGAGTGCGAGACTTTACTCTTCGAACAAGTCTTCAAGGTTGACGAAGGAGTAGATTCACGAAGCTCGAGAAGCGACAACCCAGCCATGAAAGGTATGTTTGTGAGTGAGCAAAGGTGAAAGGAAGGGGGTGCTCGGGCATGCATGTTGAAATTTGTGAAGTGGAAGTGGTTGACGGGACAGGCCGGGCGCCTGGGCGACAGCTTTGGCGGACTAGGCAGACTGGGCGGACTGTTGTGTGCGGCCATGTGGAAAGTCTAGTGGAAGCCGACTGTTCTTCTAAGCGGGTTGCACGGGTGAAGTCCGTGGACTATGCGGCCTAGTATCTGCGGATAAGGCGTTGGCTGATTGTTTTTGCCAAGGAGCGGCCTGAGCGGATAGAGGCTTGCAGACTGGTGCATTGCTCAGTGGCCGTGGTGCAAGCTTGTGCTGTTTGACGGTTTGGCTCATGTCCGCGGGAAGCTTGCGGACTAGTGTGTCCGCGGTATGGGCTGTTGCGGACTGAGCTTAGAGCTTGGCTGAGGCCTTGTCGAGCTCTGGTGTTACAGCAGGTGCTTTGCTGTGGAGGTCGTTGGCGGACTGGTGTGTGGAGTCCGGGAGGTGGCTGCTGTGTTGGGCAGGTGTGCGAGTAGCTCGCGGACTGCTGGCGGTCTGTGCTGGGGTGTTTGGCGGACGAGAGTTTATGTCCGCCATGCTCGCATTGGCCTTTGATGGTTTTGGACTTGGTCACACTCTGTGCCAGACCATCGTGTCCGTCGTATCCGCCAAGTCCGCTGTTGACCGGGCGGACTTGCTATCTGCCTTTGGTCGTGGACTTGTGGAGGATTGAGGCTTGAGTCTTGCGGGTTGCCTCGGGTTTGTGCGGACAGCCATTGAAGGGGGGTGCTGTCCTGCAGTGGTTGTAAGCTTTGCGGGCTGATGCCTTGTCCCATAGCTTGGGCGGACTGAAGTGGGTTCGCCAACGTTGTCTTGCTCCTGGTGGTTTTCCTTGGTATTCGGAAAAGTCCTTGCGTACTCGGCGGACGGTGTTTTGCTATCGCGCGGGCTGGGGCGGTGTCGCTATCTCTTGGGCGGTGACCACACTCCTCACCTCGCCTATAAATAGGATCCCCTGTCATATCTACAGTAACTTGAGTGAACAGTCGCGCGGGTAGCTTCAAGGAGCCAGGAGTTTGGCTTTGACTTCGTCAGTACTTGGAAGTTGTGCGGTCTCTGCGGATTCAGCACGAGGTCGCTCTGTGGCTTGTCAACTCTGTTTCAACTTTGCCAGCTTCAATAACTTGTCCGCCGGCTTCAGGCGGGTAGGCGGTGTTCCTCAGTTCAGCCTCAGCAGGAGACGAATAACGGTGTGTCCCCGCGCCTCGCGGCTTCGACGGACTCCGTGGGTATTCAGCGGATTGCAGCTTAGTTCGGGCGATCTCAGCGGCCTCGGCGACCTCGGCGGTCTCGGCGGACTCCGGTGCTGTCCGCCCGGCTTGGTTTTTTTGGTGCTTTCTATTTACAGCTGTTTATACTAGCGAAATCATGTCTCGCTATGTATGCCTCGTGTTGTAAAGAAGTGAATGTATAAAAGATCTGCTTGTGCTTCCATTGTTTGTTGGGATTAGCCTTGTTCCTTGGTTTTCCGCTGGTTCAACATGAGAATTGGGTAGTGCCGAAGATATTAATTTGGTATTTGGGCTACCTTGCTGACCACGCTGAGAAAACTTTTTAACATGGTATCAGAGGGAGGTTCAGTTGCATGAGCGGAAGTCAACCAGAGTTGTTACTAAGTGCTTGAGTGGTGATCAACCTGTGTTGTTGCTCGGAGCTTCTGAAAGGTTGCCACAGGTGTTGCAATGGAAGGGAGCTTTGCAAGGGTCTTGGCATTGAACTCTTAACGCCGACTAACTTCAAGAAGTCGGCGTTAAGAGTTCAATGCCAAGACCCCTTGCAAAGCTCCCTTCCATTGCAACACCTGTTGGCAACCTTTCAGAAGCTCCGAGCAACAACACAGGTTGATCACCACTCAAGCACTTAGTAACAACTCTGGTTGACTTCCGCTCATGCAACTGAACCTCCCTCTGATACCATGTTAAAAAGTTTCTCAGCGTGGTCAGCAAGGTAGCCCAAATACCAAATTAATATCTTCGGCACTACCCAGTTCTCATGTTGAACCAGCGGAAAACCAAGGAACAAGGCTAATCCCAACAAACAATGGAAGCACAAGCAGATCTTTTATACATTCACTTCTTTACAACACGAGGCATACATAGCGAGACATGATTTCGCTAGTATAAACAGCTGTAAACAGAAAGCACCAAAAAACCAAGCCGGGCGGACAGCACCGGAGTCCGCTGAGATCGCCCGAACTAAGCTGCAATCCGCTGAATACCCACGGAGTCCGTCGAAGCCGCGAGGCCGCGCGGACACACCGTTATTCGTCTCCTGCTGAGGCTGAACTGAGGAACACCGCCTACCCGCCTGAAGCCGGCGGACAGGTTATTGAAGCTGGCAAAGTTGAAACAGAGTTGACAAGCCGCAGAGCGACCTCGTGCTGAATCCGCAGAGACCGCACAACTTCCAAGTACTTGACCGAAGTCAAAGCCAAACTCCTGGCTCCTTGAAGCTACCCGCGCGACTGTTCACTCAAGTTACTGTAGATGTGACAGGGAGGGTCCTATTTATAGGCGAGGTGAGGAGTGTGGTCACCGCCCAAGAGATAGCGACACCGCCCCAGCCCGCGCGATAGCAAAACACCGTCCGCCGAGTACGCAAGGACTTTTCCGAATACCAAGGAAAACCACCAGGAGCAAGACAACGTTGGCGAACCCACTTCAGTCCGCCCAAGCTATGCGGACAAGGCATCAGCCCGCAAAGCTTACAACCACTGCAGGACAGCAACCCCCTTCAATGGTTGTCCGCACAAACCCGAGGCAGCCCGCAAGACTCAAGCCTCAATCCGCCAGAAGTCCACGACCAAAGGCAGATAGCAAGTCCGCCCGGTCAACAGCGGACTTGGCGGATACGGCGGACACGATGGTCTTGGCACAGAGTGTGACCAAGTCCAAAACCATCAAAGGCCAATGCGAGCATGGCGGACATAAACTCTCGTCCGCCAAACACCCCAGCACAGACCGCCAGCAGTCCGCGAGCTACTCGCACACCTGCCCAACACAGCAGCCACCTCCCGGACTCCACACACCAGTCCGCCAACGACCTCCACAGCAAAGCACCTGCTGTAACACCAGAGCTCGACAAGGCCTCAGCCAAGCTCTAAGCTCAGTCCGCAACAGCCCATACCGCGGACACACTAGTCCGCAAGCTTCCCGCGGACATGAGCCAAACTGTCAAACAGCACAAGCTTGCAGCACAGCCACTGAGCAATGCACCAGTCTGCAAGCCTCTATCTGCTCAGGCCGCTCTTTGGCAAAAACAATCAGCCAACGCCTTATCCGCAGATACCAGGCCTCATAGTCCGCGGACTTCACCCGTGCAACCCGCTTAGAAGAACAGTCGGCTTCCACTAGACTTTCCACCAGGCCGCACACAACAGTCCGCCCAGTCTGCCTAGTCCGCCAAAGCTGTCCGCCCAGGCCGCCCGGCCTGTCCCGTCAACCACTTCCACTTCACAAATTTCAACATGCACGCCCGAGCACCCCCTTCCTTTCACCTTTGCTCACTCACAAACATACCTTTCATGGCTGGGTTGTCGCTTCTCGCGCTTCGTGAATCTTCTCCCCCGTCAACCTTGAAGACTTGTTCGAAGAGTAAAGTCTCGCACTCCTCTCCTGAAATTCAGACTCCGCAGATTTTGGGGGGCATTTGATGGGGTCGTATCCATTTTATAGGCGAACTGGGCTGCGTCCGGCCAAAAAGTCCACTCTCCCAACTAACGAAGTGGGGGTTACGGTTTAAACCGCTTTGCGCGCGATCCACATGTCAAATACGCGCCACAACCGCCTCGATCCAGATCGTAACCACCGCACACGGGATCCTAACACCCGCGCGCGGGATCCTAACTCCTTCACGAGGCAGCTGCCCTAAAGGGGCCGACCGCACCTCTCCTCCCTGGCCGCCTATGGCAAGGTCAGCCGGGGAGGCACCAGCCCCAAAAGTGTTGGTCGCCCTCTTCTCTCCAGCTACCCCTTCTCCTCCCGCCCGCCAAAGGCGAGCCGGCCGGGGAGGCGCCGGCCCCAAAGGGGCGGGCCGCTCCTTTCCTCCCCGGCTGCATACGGCAAGGCCGACCGGGAAGGCGCCGACCACAAACAGGCGGGCCGCCCCTTTTTTGATGTAGGACAGTAGGCCCCGCCTTAGAGGAGGCGCACCATATGGGCGAGCTGTTAGCTCAGAGGTCGCAACGTGGCCTAGCCCAACCACCTACAATTATCAGGATTGCAGTTCGTACACCCCACCATTGCTTCGAGCCCAGTATAAGCCAGCGGCGGGATATTGAGGTCGGGTGACATCGAACCCAGGACTAAGGCTGATATCGAGTCGAGTTCGAGCGATTTGGGCTCGGCTCGGAATCGAAATTTTCGAGTCAAACTATGCTCAAATCGAAATCGATTTCAAGTCGAGTTGGCTCAACTCGAAATGGCTCGATTCCGAGTCGTCTCGAAATCGAATCAAAACGGCTCGAAATTGAGCAAATTTTCTCTTAATTCATAATTGGCTCAAATTTAAATTGGGCAATCTCTAAATTTAGCAACCGAAATACTTAAAACATTTACTCTTTTTATTGAGGTTTAATTTTTAGTGTTTTTTATTTAAAAAAAAAGAATGTTTGGATAAATAAATAATATTTTTAGTCAATTCAAATTGATTCGAATTATTTTTCGAGCTATTCAGAGCTGGCTCGAAATTGACTCGAAATCAGATTCGAGTCAAATTGAGTCGAATCAATTTTAACTGGTTCCGATTTGGCTCAATATTCGAGCGATTTCGAGCGACTTCCAAGTTTCGAATGATATGTTCCAGCCGTACCCCGGACCTCCTTGATAAGAGACCTTAAACAAGGTCCCTCATCACCAATTGAGCTCAGCTGGCTTTGCTAGGCGCGATGTTTAAGCTCTCTTATCAAGGTGGTCCACGGTTCGATGTCACCCGGCCTCAACATCCCGCCGATGGCTTATACTGGGCCCGGAGCATGGTGAGGTGTACGGACTGCAACCCCGATAATTGTAGGCGGTTTGGCTAGTCCATGTTGTGACTTCTGAGCTGACATCCCGCTCATGTGGTGCGCCACCTCTGAGGCGGGGTCTGCCATCCTACATCATTTTCTCTTCGGTCGACCGGTCGGGAGGCACCAACCCCCAAAGGATCGGCCACCCCCTTTCGGCGCCCACCGTTTGGGTGGCTGATGGTTCACCCGGCCTCCTAGGGCCAGCCGCTCCCTTTGGCCTGCAGGTAGGAGGGCCAGCCCCAGAGGGTCGGCCTCCCCCTCTGCCACCCCCGTAAGGTGCGACCGCCGCGTGTAACCGCCCACGAAGTGGGCGGTTGGGGGTGGTTACCGCACACAACCACCCTCGTTGCCCGTTGGGTCGTTCTCGAAGTCGGGCGGGTCTATTTTGGGCCCAAGGGCGGGCTCGGTATTTCCTATAAATTGTGATCTGTGTGCCTTAAACAGAGCAATCATATTCGTCTAGTTGGTAGTTACCGGCGAAATTACCGGGTCGCCTCTCTCCGATCCCCAAATAGACCCCTAATCTTTCTCATTTGGCTAACTTCGGAACTTGGATTTCTATCGGAATTCCTATCTCTCTCTCTCACTCTCTCGCTCTTGTTCTATCTCCCCCTTCGCGATCCACCATCATCGTCCCTCGCAGTCAAGGCAAAGTCCCGTGGCCAACGAATTTGCCTCCAAGTCGAAGACCGTTTGCAATCTCCTCCGCGCAATTCAGCATCCGTAGGAAGACGGTCGCTCTTCCTTCGCAACTTCCGGCATCCAGAGTGCACCGTCTGCAGGACTTCCGTCGTGTTAGCTCAGCCGTCCGCCACCGATCGTCCAGAAGTGCACGAGCATTCTCCGCAAGCCGAACACTGTATCTCTCTCTCCCCCTCAAGTTGTAAAGAGGCACGACCCGTCGCTCTCGATTCTGCAAGCGAAGCCTTGTAATATCGACCGATCGAGTGGAGTATCTGTTGGCACAACCCCGACCGTGGTTTTTCACCCTATTCAGAGGTTTTTTCACGTAAAAGACTCGTCTTGCATGTAATCTATTTTTGTGACTGTTTGTGAAACCGACTGCTCTGAGGCTAAGACGATTCAATTAATTCGGTCTATCTGGAGCGCTGTTGCAGACCGCAACAATAAATATAACTATGTCCAGTGTGTAAAATAATCTTAATATCTGCAATCATACCATAAAATGAATTTGTTCTTAATATCGGCAATCATGTGGAAACCCATACATACACTTTAATTTAGTATCTCGCAGTTTGTTGCACATTTCATTACTTAACATTTTGCATTGTAGATACAATCATAAAACACGAATTTATGGCATATAGGTTAAAACAGTCAAACCTTCGACAGCAAAGCAACATCTTCAGGTATCATTTGTTTTTGTCATAAATTTATGACAAAGGAGTTTGGGAGCGGGGTAGCATTGTCGCGTCGGGACAATGTTGTGATTAGGGTGATATCGTGTGGGTCATGAGGGTCCCGTACACTATCAGTCGTGTGTGTATATATATTTAAAATATTCTTTGACTTTCCAAAGAATACTCAGGCTCTATTTGGTTCGGCGTTTTGCCGCTCTGTTTGGGGCAAACACCGCCGGAAGGCGGGTAAACAAATGAACCTTCGGCGACGTTTGCTCCGTTTCCACCCACCCGCCTTGAGAAACACCCCAAAAAGTTCAGTTTGGAAAAGCCACCTCCCTCCTCCGATTCGAACACTCCATTTCCTCCCGCCGGATCGATCCGCCACCGCCAAATCAAATGAAGCCTCAATGATTGGCTCTCAAGGACTAAGAGGTTTTGTGGGATGAAAATCCAACATGACCTCTTTTTGCAATAAATTTGAGTTTATTTTATATTTTAATTTGCTTAGAAAAGAAAAAAAACAAAAAATTAAATTTTGAAATAAAAATATAAAATCAAACATATACTTTTATATTTTGTAAATTTTTCTGAATGAAATAAAGACCATTTTTTCATGATTTTTTGAAAGATTTATATTTTTTATTTTTAATAAAAATAAAATATAAGAGAACACATTTTCATACCTAAAAATAAATTTTGTCTTCAATGTTTATAAAGTAAGCAAGTAAAGAAAATATGTAAAAGCATAAAAATAAAAGAATGGGGAAAGTAAAGATAACTTAGGGTGCCTACCAAAAGCGCTTTGCTTGACATTGGTGAGCTCGACGCTAATAATTAACTAAAAGGATATTTAGGTGCTGTTTGGTTAGGCTTTTATGTTGCTGAACGGCGGAAACGCACCGCAAGTTTGGACATAAGCGGCGTTTGACGTAGCTGATCCTGCAAACCGCGGTTTTTAAAAACCACGATTTTGACCTATAGGCTCACCGCTCGATTTTTCTGCTTTCCGCCGCACAACTTTTGCTGATCGAAATCTCAATACCTAGCGTCTTCTTCCTCGACCCTTCCCCACGACAACCTTCTTCCCTGGGTGCAACCCCTGCATCGCCCGCTCCTCTTCCCTAACGACACATCCAACGTATCTCCTGGATCGACCGGCAAGCAGCTCTCCCGAGCATCGACGACGACGACGACAAGCAAGTAGCTATTGTGATTGTCACTGTGTTTACATAATTTCATTCGTCGGCATCCATCGCGTGGGGACATTGATTTTAGTTAGTCTGAGCAAAGGGTTCAAGACCATGGGATGTCCTCACAAGGTCCACAAGAGATGTACTGACACTGCAGGTGGTGTAGAGATGATTTTGCTACGTAAAATTATTGTGAATCTGCTGTATGAATCAAGAGCGTAGAGTGTAAAAAATTGTATCAATTGAACCTTAATTTTGTGTTATGAATGAATCTTTGTTTAGTATTGTGTTATGTCACTTTCATATTTGAAATTTTTTTTTGGTAAAAACTCCGTTTTGAATCCAAACAACTTTTCGGAAACTCCGTTTTTATAAACTTTGTTTCACCCAAATAATTTTTTTAACAAAACTCTGTTTTCCAGAATCAGCACTTTTTCAATCAGCAACAGCTCATCAGCAGCTTTCCATCAGCAACATCTCAACCAAACAGAGCCTTAAATAGAAAGTGGACGGACAATTCCCTCAATTCACATTGAGGCGAAATTACCGATGTTCGTTGCCCGATGAATACTTCGATATATTCTTGATTCTTTAATTGTCTCGTGGCAAATGAATCTTCAAAGATATTTTGTTGCAATGGCTCATAAATTAAGAGCGAAGATTAGTGTAAAAAGAATCAATAATAGACGAGTCAAAAAAATTTTCACGAGTAGGAGTGTCCTGTTAAAATATAGGATTAAGTTCCAGCTATTCAATTTCAAATGAAAATTATTATTCAAAAACTTATTTAGTACACCAAGTGTATTAAATTCATGTGACAAAATTTTCATGAACTACATTTTAAAATAATTAGTTGGAGGGTGTGAAAATTCATGAAAAATAGGAGTAAAGTTGGACGGAGTAGTTTCAAATTTTGGATAAGAAATTCTTGTTAAAAAATATTTTCAATACCTTTGATTAACTATTAAAATTTGGATAAGAAAAATCAGTAAAATCCCCAAGATTAGTGGTAGAGTTTTGTGGGTTAAAAGTAGAGGAACGACAATTTTGATCAGTCAAGCGGTTATGATCACAAGAAGCGGACGTTGAATTTTTACGGTCATAACCGTTTGACCGGTAAAAATAAGTCCTCCCAAATAAAGTCTTACTTGTGGCTGCCATAACTTCTGTTTTTATGTAAGCTCGTTAAATTGAACGGTCAAATAGGATAATATTTTTTTATTAATGAAAATAAAACTACCTTTACAGGAATTAATGGAATTTTTATAAAAGAAAAACAAAAAAAGTAATAAAAGAAAACGAGAATTGGGGTTAGGAATAATGGAAATAAAATTGACGAAAAATAAAATGATTTCATTAATAGTGCATTTACTTTTGAAATTCAACAAAAATTCTCTAATAATGGCGACAAAAATTTGGTACGTAAAATTTAAAAGTTGTTTTTCTCAAATTCTAGAAAAAATATAAAAATAAATATAATGGTCATATTTCACCGGATGGGTGATTACTCCTACTCATACTCTTATTATTATTTTATCGATTAAATAAAGTTATTTTGTTTTATAACAAAATAATAAAATTTAAACAAAAACATTTGTTGTAGAATCAATAGAAGAATACTGTCAACTAAATTTAAGTTGATCGATTAAGATCTCTCGGTCTGTCGAAATCTTTAAGGTGAACCTCAATATTTGATTTGACACTAATTCGAAAGCTTTATGTCATCCTCTTTAAAGAGGTGCATGCAACTTCCATTGCTAATGAGTGATCTACTCATATTCACCATTTCTTGACAAATTAGAATGCAGATCAAGAAACTCTTTTCTATCCTAGAAATATGAAATCAATATTTTATAAATTAAAGGTAAATGGAATTTTTACATTAAAAATTAATTAAAAAAATTTATATTTTTATATTTCTAAAGAAATTATTGCTAGAAGGAATAAGCTAAAAATGTTCGGAAGAAAAGATGATTCTGAAAGTGCAAGTTAGATCTGATATACTCTAGAGTGGGGGTGAACACAGTATGGTACTTGCTAAAAACTTTTTACAACTGTTGTTGTATTCCTAGGTGAACAGGGAAGCAAATAACATAAAGTAAATCTAAACACAGAACAATCACAGATCAATCACAAAGCACAGCAAGAAACAAAAGAAAGACAACCAACCAGAAGACACAAGGAGTTATAGTGGTTCCCCAATCAACCTGGGTACATCCACTCTTCTACCACCATAGGTAGGAATCCACTGCATGATGAGTTGATCAGGTGTCCTGGGCACCAATGAGCTTTTGATAAGGTGCTCAAAAACCAAACCAGATTTTTTTGATCAGGTGTCTTGTCACCACTGAGTTTTGATAAGGTCTCAGAAACCAATCACAAACTTTTGAAGGGAGTTTGATAAACCCTTTACAGCAGAGAGAGAGAGAGGGATGAGATGATCTTCTCTGTCAACAGTCAGAGAGAAGATAGTGGATGTTGTCAAAGCTCCCCCTGAGATCTTGAGTTATTCAGGAAGTGAAGCTTTGCAGTAGGGTGATAGGCCTTCAGATGATTTGATCTCCAGCAAAAGATAATTTCAGCAACAGCTGAAATGTGAGGTGTCTGGAGTCTTGAATGATGATGTCCTTTGAACACTGGAATCAAGAGAGATCTGAAAATTTCAGTTAGTTGATCTCCTTTTGTGATGTGTGTTCTTGTATGAATTTTTGAGACTGAGAATGTCTGCAACTCTCTTTCTTTCTCTTGTGTAATTGTTGTTGTAAGAGTTGTAATTCTTGTTGTTGCAGAGAATTGTTGTTGCAGAATATGTGTGTCAAAAACTTGAGAGTAGAATGAAAAAATTGATGTTTTATTCCTTAGTTCTGAATAGAAATGATCCTCCATCCAAGATAGTCGTTAGCCTATCATAAATGACTTCCTTAACTGCATTTTGTCTTCTGCAGGAAAGTCCAATAAAAACATTTCTTTGAAAATCCCTTGAAACTTGCTCCAGAATAATTAAAAACGGCTACAGGATCTCTGACATAAATGCTGAGAATAATTCCACAACTGTCTGAATTTGAATTTTGAAAAACGTCTAACTCTTCAGAAAAACGTCGAACTGAGCTCCACTATCGTTGAACTGAGCTCAGAGACTGAACTTAGATAGAAACAGAGATCGTCGATCTGAGCTCAACTAACGTCGAACTGAGCTCAGAGATAGAGAATCAAACTGGAGTCAAGAACGTCGATCTGAGCTCGAAGATCGTCGAATGGAGTTCGACGACTTGTTGAAGTTGAGCTCAGAGATCGTCGAATGGAGTTCGACGATTCGTCGAAGTGAGCTCAACGATCGTCGAATGGAGTTCGACGATTCGTCGTACTGAGCTCGATGAAATGACTTAGTCTCCTAAACTGAAATCTTTGGTCTTGAGGGCAGCTTTCAAACCTAACTACTAACCCTTAGACTCAATTCTAATTGACCTTTAGATCTATACAATGAGGTCAAAACAGATTTCCTAAAGACATAGTGATTCTTGCCCAAATCAGTAATAGGGTGTTCCAACAATCTCCCCCTATTTGGGTTAGGATTACTATTTACAGATATTTGAAAAATAAAAGCATACAAAGCAGAAATACAACAAGCAAAACATTGCAGAATCACAGATATTATCTCAGATAGTCAGAAAACAAAATATACTGTCACCTTACAGAATCATTCTTTTTCCTTGCTCTTTATAAGTACTATTTCTCTGTTGGGGTTGAGAGCTTTTTTCTTAGATCTTCTATCATCAGCTGCACCTAGAGAGGTTTGTTGCTTTGGCCTGGGCACTACAGCTTCTGGATGCAGCTTCATGTAGCTTTCTGAATCAAAAAACTTACTGGATGAGTATCTTTCAAGTTCCTTCTTTCTTTGATCTGATAAGATAGTGATACTGGAAGTATCTTTTCCTTGTTCTCTGGCTTTCTTGATTTGATCTAAAGCAGCCAATTCTTTCATCCTAGCTGTCCATGAAGTAGGATTATTTTCGGGATTCTCAAATGGAACTGGAGGCTCATATCTATTTGAAGGATTATCTGGAGGAGCTCTGGAAGAAACTAAATCTTTCAGCTTATAAGGAAAGGGACCAGAAGTAGTATCAGTGGACCTTGTCCTTCCCTTTGGTAAGGATGTTGCTTGGAATATCCTTTAGAATAAACTTGGAATTCTCTTTGATTTCCTCTGTAATTTCCTCTTCTTGACTGGTAGCCTCTAGATTGACTTCCTCTGTATTGGGATCTTCCTTGAGGTTGATAAGAGGTTTGGCTTCTGGCAGTAGGTTGAAATGCAGAACTTCCACTTGCACCTGCATCAGGTGAAGGAGGAGGAGGAGGAGGATTGAACTGGGATGATCCTTTATCATATTTTCTCTTCTTCTTCATAGCTTTCAGTTGATTTTTGGAGTATTGCATCCAATGTTCTGTGATAAGGCAACTATGCAGTATGTAGTATAGAATATCATTTGTGTCTTTCACTTTTACTGGGGGAACTCTCTTCATTACTTTGCTTCTGGCCTTTCTTTTCCTTGCAATTATTGCAGAGGAATCATCTGAATCAATCCTGAACTGATCACTGTCTGAGCTTGGAGGATTATCATACACTGCATCAATCCTTTTGAGGTAATCTTTTTGTTGTTGTGACTGAGCAGGAGAGACAACAGAAATAGCAACAGTAGCAGCAGCAACAGCAGGAAGAGGAATAGAAGTAACACTGATAGAAGAAGTTATGACAGCAGCAGATTCAGATACAACATTCTCAGCAATAGGAACAACATCAGCAGTAACAACAGGCTCAAAATCAAATGCCTCTGTCATCTGCATATCCTCAGAAACTAAAACAGTAGTAACAGAGCTAACAAAAATATCAAAATTAGCAGTTGGAGCAGCAGTAAGGGCAACAGAAACAGAAGGAGCAGCAGTATATAGGGAATTTACAAAAGAATTTATTAAGCTGGTATCACAGCTGAAAATAGGAACAATGGCCTTAGAGAGATCTTCAGATTGCTGTACTGCAGTGTGCTGGACTGGAAGATGGTTGAAATAAGCAGAATCAAAAACTGATAACAGTGACTTGAGGTCCACTGTAATAACTGCAACTGGAGCTGTTGAAGCTTGGACTGAAGATACAGCAGCAGCAGGCAATCTTTCAACTTCAGCAGACAATCTTTCAACTTCAGCAGGCAATCTGTTAGCTTCATAAGGCATCTCCCCCTGCCTAGATTCAGGGAAAACTAGATCAAGGCACCCAGAAGAAGGGATTTCCTGAGAAGGAAGAAGAGAGGAGAGTCTGGCAAACAGTTCTTGAACTGTTTTTATAAGTGGGGCCAAAGAGGTCTCCATCAAGAGTGATAGCCTGGGAGCTATCAGCTCATAGAGCTTGTCTGCAAGAGCTAGAAGATCTACATGCTCAAGAGGGACTTGAGTAGAGGTTGGAATTGAAGGTGGAGCAGCAGGAGATGTTGATGGAGAACTTGTGGATGGTGGAAATGATGGTTGAGAGATGGGAATTGTGGAAATGGAAGATAATGGAATGGAAATAGATGGTGTGAAGGATGGTTGTGCAATTATGTCTTGAAGTAGTTGTTGGTATGAGGTGGATGAAGATGGTGGCTCAGGAGGGGATGAGGGAGAATCATCCATATAGGAATCATCTATAAGATTGAAAGATGGAATGTGAGATGATGAGTTAATATCTAGGTGTGGGTATTAATGTAGAGGATGGAAGAGTTCTTTTGTGAGTTATGGAGTTGGAGAAGAAATGGAAGTTGGAGATAGGGTGGAAATAGTGATGGTGGAGGTGACTGTGGTAGATGAAACAGGAGGTGGAGGAGGAGAAGAAGAAGCAGGCAAGTCTTCTGCAGGGGCAGAAACTTGAGGGGAAGTGACTGAAACAGTCCTTGTGCCTGAAGTAGAAATTGCAGAGGGCCTGCTGGGCTTCACAATTTGCCTGTCCCATTTTCCAAATAGGGAACAGGTGAGCCTCTTGGAGGCATTGATGTGCATCCCATTTGAAACAAGCAGTGCAGGGCATCTGTTCTGAAGAAACAGCCCTAAGATTATCCCAAAATTAACAAAGTTTTTGTTAATTTTCTTCTTGATTAGGTAAAAGAAGATTTCTCCCCAGTTCAGTTATTTCTTGTCCACTAGGGCACCCATCAAGCAGAGCTGATACCTCGATATGGTATCATGAGCTAAGTGTTTGGCCAACAATACCTTCCCAACAACATCAGCTACAAATCTGTACTCAACAGACAGATTTTTCTGTAGCAATTTGCTAGGGTTTGCATCTGAATGTCTCATTCTTTCAAGCAAATCAGAATACTCATCTCTAGAAAGTTCAGCAGAGTCTTCTCCAGATTTCAATTCAAAAACCTCTATCAAGGCAGCAGGTGTTAGGGACACCTGGGTTCCTGAGATTATTCCAACCACTGTATTCTGATCCTGATTGTGGGTAGTATACACTCATTCCTTGATCTCATCTGCAGCTAATTTGATCCTGGTAGTCATTATGGTAACTAGCTTTTGTTCCTTGAAAAGTTCCAGAATATCTTTGAAAATTTGATCACTGTTATTGAAAGAGTCCATGTCGATATCAAAACCTGCATCAAATTTCATTGCGGCCAGGATTGCAACTGAGACTGCCATTGATTCCTGCAAAAAATGAACAAACAAACGACCAAGTGTAAAGAAGTTTGGAGGGAAAGAGAAAATTTGCAGAAAGTATGAAAGCGCAAGGGGAGAACGGCGGCCGAAAAATGAATTTATATTAGGGTTCGACGCAGAAAAGGAAAGATCGTTGAACTCTGTTCGACGATCTGGGCTTATAAAGGAAACTGAAAGGTCATCAACATCGTCGATCTCCGTTCGATGATATTGGAGAGCGTCGAGCTCCGTTCGATGATAGTTTCAGAAAACAAAATCGTCGAGCTCCGCACGACGATCGCTGACCTGAAAAAGATAGTTTAGCACTATCTGAGAAGCGCTGAACTCTGGTCGACGATTTCGGAAGTCGTTGATCTCCGGTCGACGATCGGGGGAAAAATCGTCGAGCACAGTTCAAAGATCAGAAACACACTATACACTAGAAAAAGCATTTTGATTTGCCTAGTCTTGGTCATTTTTAGATTTTGAAAATCTTGAATCTTATTTTAGACTTCCTCCATCTAACATTCCTAATTATTTCAGGAAGAAAGTATGTTTCTTTTCATCCAAGAATTTGGCGAAAATATCTCCCCTTTGCAAATCAGTTGAGATATATTGAAGTTCAATTTTTTTTTTCTCAACATTATCCCTTAGAAAGTGATGCCTAATTTCTATGTGTTTTGTCCTACTATGGAGGACTGAATTTTGTGCTATAGAAATAGCACTGGTATTATCACAAAATATTTTTGACTTCTCTAAGTTGTAGACATAGTCTAGGAGTTGGTTTTGAATCCATAATATTTGTGAACAACAACTACCTGCAGCCATATACTCAGCTTCGGTAGTTGAAGTTGACACAGATGTTTGTTTCTTGCAAAACCAGGAGACAAGTCTGTCACCAAGAAACTGGCAAGTTCCACTGGTGCTTTTCCTGTCTATTCTGCATCCAGCATAATCAGCATCAAAAAATCCAGTTAAGTCAAATTCTGAATCTTTTGGATACCAAAGACCTAGATTTGGACAACTTTTTACATACCTGAGAATCTTTTTAACTAAGGTTAGGTGTGACTCTCTAGGGCTCACTTGGAATCTAGCACATATGCATGTAGCAAACATTATGTCAGGTCTACTAGCTATAAGGTACAATAAAGAGCCAATCATTGCTCTATATGTTGTCTGATCAACAGGTTTCTCATGTTCATCAGCATCTAATACAGCATTAGTATGCAGAGGTGTTTTCATATATGATGCTTCAGACATACCAAATTTCTTAACCAATTCTTTTCCATACTTGGTTTGAAAAATAAATATGCCTTCAGCATGTTATTTGATTTGCAATCCTAGAAAGAAGGATAGCTCACACATGCTACTCATTTCAAATTTAGAATGCATTAGGTTGGAAAACCTTCTGCACAAATTTGAATCAGTAGAACCAAATATAATATCATCTATATAGATTTATACTAGTAGGGTATGGGACTTATGGGTTCTAATAAAAAGAGTTTGGTCTACTCTACCCCTTATAAACTTATTTTTCAGAAGAAAGCATGTTAGGGTCTCATACCATACTCTAGGAGCTTGCTTTAGACCATATAATGATTTGTGCAATTTGAAAACATAATCAGGATGAGTTGAAGAGATAAAACCTGGGGGTTATCTGACATAGACTTCTTCTTTGATATCTCTATTGAGAAAGACACTCTTTACATCCATCTGGTATACTTTGAATCCTTTGTGTGCTGCATATGCTAAGAAGATTCTTATGGCCTCTAACCTTGCAACTGGTGCAAAGGTCTGGTCATAATCTATCCCTTCTTCTTGAGAGTACCCTTGAGCAAATGGTCTTGCCTTGTTCCTTACAATGACTCCTTTATCATCCAACCTATTTCTGAACACCCACTTTGTTCCAACAATGGAGTGATCCTTTGGCCTTGGTACTAGTTCCCAAAATTTGTTCCTTTCAAATTGATGCAAATCTTCTTACATTGCAATGATCCAGTGTGGATCTTGTTCTGCATCTTGAATGGATTGAGGTTCAATTTGAGAAAGGAAGCAAGTGTGCATCAGGTTTTGGTTGACCTGATTTCTGGTTTGCACACCAGCTGAGATGTCTCCAATCACTTGAGAGATTGGATGGTCTCTTGATGTTACTAAATCAACAGGAGATGTTGATTGTTCACCAACCTGTGTTGTTGTTTCCTCTAGTAGTACAACAACTGGCTCTTCAAAAAGTTTTTCTTCAAGATGTTGAATGTCTTCTTCATCTTCACTGCTTTCCTCTTTTTGAATGATTTGTAACATGTCCAAGTCTTCAGCAGGAGAGTGTACCAGCAAAAGTTCTATGGTAGAAGTATTCTTCTCCTTGAAAGACATGTTAGATTCATCAAAAGATATATGAACAGATTCTTCAATTTTGAGAGTTGATTTATTATATACCCTATAAGCTTTACTGATCATGGAGTATCCCAGAAACACTCGTTCATCAGCTTTGGCTTGAAACTTTGCTAAATATTTTTTGACATTATTATGAATGTAACAGATACAATCAAAAATTCTAAAATAATCTACTTTAAGTTTCTTCCCTTTGAGTAATTCATAGGGAGTCTTGCCCTTCAGTTTATGTATTAAACTTCTATTCAACACATAATTGGAGTTGTTCACTACCTCTGCCCAAAAGGATAGAGGAAGGTGAGCATCTGACAACAATGTAGTGGCAGATTCAATAAGGGTTCTATTTTTCCTTTCAGCTACTCCATTTTGTTGAGGAGTTCTAGGAGCTGAGAAAGTGTGTCTGATCCCTTCACTCTGACAGAACTCTTGCATAAGAAGAGAATCAAACTTTGTCCCATGATCACTTCTGATCAGGGCAATGTGAGTATTGAACTCACTCTGTATGCATTTGAGAAACTCTGTCAAACATTTAAAGTTATCAGACTTCTTCCTCAGAAAGAACACCCATGTGAATTTAGAGAAATCATCGACAACCACTAAAGTGTAAGATTTTCCTCCTAAGCTTTGTACTGTAATGGGTCCAAAAAGATCCATGTGTAACAGATACAAAATCCTAGGTGAATCACTCTTATTAAGTGACTTGAAACTATTTTTGGTTTGCTTGTCTAATTGATAAGCCCTGCAGAGTCCTTCCTTCTTGTAGGGGCCAGAAGGTAGTCCTCTAACAAGGTTATCCTTGGATAGCCTAGCAATTGTTCTAAGGTTTATATGTCCTAATCTCTTATGTCATAACTCATTAGGTCTACAAATAGAATTAAACAGGCAAATATCTACTTCTGTTGAAATAAAGTCGACTAAATAGATGTTACCTTTCCTTTTACCTATCAACACAGTTGTGTTGTCCTCTGAATTGATCTTGCATAAGGATTTGCTGAAAGTCACTTGGTAGCATTCATCACATAGTTGACTGATGTTGATCAAGTTGTGCTTCTGTCCATCCACATAGGCTACTTTCTTGAATGTGACTGTGCCAATCTGGACTGCACCATATCATTTTGTTAGTCCAAAGTTTGAATCACTAAATATGACTTTGGGTCCAAGCTTGGCTTTGAAGGATGTGAAATTTTCCTTGCTTCCTGTCATGTGCTTGGAGCACCCACTATCCAAATAACATTGCTGGTTTGATGTTGGATAGGCCTTCACCTGCACATAAAACAATTTACTTATTTTTGACCCAGTTTACCTTGGGCCTAGGTTGATAACCTTTAAATTCAGAAATAAATGACATCCTTGGTTGACTCTTATAACCTTCGGGATGATATCTCCTTGGAGGTATTATCCATTCAGTATAAGGGTTAAATCTTTGGGATGAAGGACCCCTAGTTTGGATTTTGATTTACCTTTGTATAAGTTTTCAAAGCTCTGATCGCTGCTCGACGATCGCTGAGTTGAGGTCGACGATCTTGGGTCAGATCGTCGAGCTCCGTTCGAAGATCGACTGTGGCAGAGTTAAGGGTTTAGAGATCATCGGCCTGAGTTCGACGATTTTGCCAGAGATCGTTGATCTCCGTTCGGCGATCGTCTAGCTCCGTTTGACGATTTTTGTTGAACTCTTGTTTTCTTAGGTAAGTTAGAATTTTTCATAGCTACCTCTACAACTCCCTTACCTTTATCAGAGATAAATTTAATTGGGTTTGTTAGAACTATAGGTTGGCTGGATGAAGCACCCAAGCCCAGTGTACTGTTGAATCTTGAGTTCACTGTACTCGTGATGTCCATTAGCTTGATACTTCTCTCATTAAGGGATTCTTCAAGCTTTTTGGCCTCTGATAGCTCACTTTTCAGTGAAGCTATCTGCTCCCTAAAGTACTCCAACTCCTCTGAGAGTTTGAGGTTTTCTGATTTTAAAGTACTGTGTTAAGATAATTGATTTCTGAGAGAAACAATTTCCTTCTCAGATCTTAATAATTCTAAACATAGTGTTTTAAACTCATACTTAAAGTCCTCAGAATTAAAATCAAAAGAATTTATTACCTGGTCCTCTTCAGATTGAGTCTCTGATTCTGAATCTGACTCTTCTGCATCAGAATTGTGTTGTGAGACATTGATAGCCATCATGTAGAATTTCTTTTCTTCAGCATCATCCTCATCATCACTTGAGCTGGATGAAGCTTCTGATTCTTCTTCTGTCTCACTCCAAATTTCAGCAACAAATCCCTTCCTTGTGTGTTTGTTCTTGCTGGAGGAGGGTTTGCCATTGCTATTCTTCTTGAAGTCCTTATCTTCTCTTCTTTCTTTCTTGTCCTTTCTGTTCTTGTTTTTATTTTCTGGACAGTCAGGCACAATGTGCCCTGGTTTCCTGCAACCAAAACAGATAATTTCCTTGTTATTTAATTTATCATACCTTAGTTTGTCATGCTCTCTATGTGATCTTTTCCTGAAGTCCTTTTTGGCCATTTTGTAAAATCTTTTGGCCAGTAGGCTTAGCAGCTCCTCATTGCCTGTGACCTTGTCTTCAGGCTGATCTTCAGTGGCTTTGAAAGCTATTGACTTTTCATTTCTTGTGGCTGGTGAGGCAGCCTTCTGTTCTTTTTATCTATTCTTAATGAGCAGCTCATAAGACTTGAGCTTGCCCAAGAGAGCTTCAGTGGTGATCTCATTTAGACTTCTAGCATCCTTGATTGGCCAGATCCTTGAGTCCCAAGTGCTTGTGAAGCACATTAGGATTTTGTCATTTAGCTCAGTCAATGAGATCTCTTTGTCCAAAGTTTTCAGCTCATTGACTATGAGACTGAGTCTGTTATACATGTCTGCTACTGACTCAGCTTCTCCTTTCTTGAAATTCTCATATTGGGTTATGAGGTGAGATCTTCTGTCTTTTCTCTCATCAGCAGATCCTGAGACTATTTCAGATAGCTTGTCCCAGATCTCTTTTGCTGAGTTGCATTTAGCTACTTTTTGGAATATCTCATCAGACATAGTCTGGGCTAGAATGTTCATAGCTTTTGCATCAGCCAATATCCATTTCTTTATTTCTGCATCTGTTCCTGAAGGAGGTGGAACAACACTTATGCTTGTATTCTCTAGAGGTCTTGGACATACTGTCAAAATAGAATTGAAAATGTCCTCATCAATAGAGTTCATGTACAGTCTAATCATTGCATTCCAAAGTACAAACTTGGATAGATTGCACACTGGAGGTCTGGTGCTGGCATAATCTTTGTTTTGAGGCATGTTTTGTGAAGAAATAAGTCTAATAACAAAATCAAAACAAGCAGATCTAACTAGGGATCTTTGGGTTCAGGTGTTAGCCTATACAACCACTAAGGTATGGTATTTTAACCAACCTCGGAAGATGTGGTATTTTTAACCAACCTCGCTTTGATACCAATTGAAAGTGCAAGTTAGATCTGATATACTCTAGATGGGGGTGAATAGAGTATGGTGCTTGCTAAAAACTTTTTACAACTGTTGTTGTATTCCTAGGTGAACATGAAAGCAAATAACATAAAGTAAATCTAAACACAGAACAATCACAGATCAATCACAAAGCACAGCCAAAAATAAAAGAAAGACAAGCAACCAGAAGACACAAGGAGCTATAGTGGTTCCCAATCAACCTGGGTACATCCACTTTTCTACCACCCTAGGTAGGAATCCACTGCAAGATGAGTTGATCAGGTGTCTTGGGCACTAATGATCTTTTGATAAGGTGCTCAAAAACCAAACCAAATTTTTTGATCATGTGTCTTGCCACCACTGAGTTTTGATAAGGTCTCAGAAACCAATCACAAACTTTTGAAGGGAGTTTGATAAACCCTTTACAGTAGAGAGAGAGAGAGATGAGATGATCTTCTCTATCAACAGTCAGAGAGAAGATAGTGGATGATGTCAAAGCTCCCCCTGAGATCTTGAGTTGTTCAGGAAGTGAAGCTTTGCAATAGGGTGATAGGCCTTCAGATGATTTGATCTCCAGCAAAAGATGATTTCAACAACAGCTGAAATGTGAGGTGTCTGGAGTCTTGAATGATGATGACCTTTGAACACTGGAATCAAAAGAGATCTGAAAATTTCAGTTAGTTGATCTCCTTTTGTGATGTGTGTTCTTGTATGAATTTTTGAGACTGAGAATGTCTGCAACTCTCTTTCTTTCTCTTGTGTAATTGTTGTTATAAGAGTTGTAATTCTTGTTGTTGCAGAGAATTGTTGTTGCAGAATATATGTGTCAAAAACTTGAGAGGAGAATGAAAAAATTGATGTTTTATTCCTTAGGTCTGAATAGAAATGATCCTCTGTCCAAGATAGCCGTTAGTCTGTCATAAATGACTTCATTAACTACATTTTGTCTTCTGGAGGAAAATCCAATAAAAACATTCCTTTGAAAATCCCCTAAAGCTTGCTCCAGATTAATTAAAAACGGCTACAGGATCTCTGACATAAATGCTGAGAATAATTCCACAACTGTCTGAATTTAAATTTTGAAAAACGTCTAACTCTTCAGAAAAATGTCGAACTGAGCGCCACTATCGTTGAACTGAGCTCAGAGACTGAACTTAGATAGAAACAGAGATCGTCGATCTGAGCTCAACTAACGTCGAGCTGAGCTCAGAGATAGAGAGTCAAACTGGAGTCAAGAACGTCGATTTGAGCTCGAAGATCGTCGAATGGAGTTCGACGACTTGTTGAAGTTGAGCTCAGAGATCGTCGAATGGAGTTCAGCGATTCGTCGAAGTGAGCTCAACGATCGTCGAATGGAGTTCGACGATTCGTCGTACTGAGCTCGATGAAATGACTTAGTCTCCTAAACTGAAATCTTTGGTCTTGAGGGCAGCTTTCAAACCTAACTACTAACCCTTAGACTCAATTCTAATTGACCTTTAGATCTATACAATGAGGTCAAAACAGATTTCCTAAAAACATAGTGATCCTTGCCCAAATCAGTAATAGGGTGTTCCAACAGATTCAATAGGAAAAGGAGACATAAAAATTAAAAACTTGAATTACAAATAATAGGAAAAACAATTTCATTTAAAATCTATGCTAGGAAAGAAAAAGTGTGATGCTAAACTAGAATTGAAATTGTGATTTTATAATACTTGCAAAAAGAGAAAATGCAATAAGAAACATATAAAATAAAGTTAAAATGATCCAAACTAAGATAGGGATTATGGTGGACTCTTGGTAGCAACTGCCTTTTATAGGTGTGAAAATTAAAGTACATAACCTGACATGGGGGCATGACTCTGTGAAAACTTACCAAATTTGTTATGCGAAGCATTTGGAGAAAAACTGTCAAAATTGCAATAAGATGATGTTAGATGCCCTAGGTACACGACGTGACCCAGGTCTTGACTGGCTTGATATGAAATGCCAGAAGAAATAGACATGACTGAGTAAATTTGACCATTGTTGGATGGGTCATTCCCTTAGTTCACAATGTGACCAAGGGTGTGTAACTTTAAGAAGGTGATGGATTAGTCACAGGCTGATCGAGCTGGTCGGAAGGCATGATTAGGTTACACGGCCTCAGGTCACGCTGTGACCTGAGGGCATGTAATAATAAATAGCCGCTGAAGAGCTCACAACCTACAGAATCTTCCTGAAGGCGTGAAGGGGTATACGGTCTGTGGGCACATCGTGACCACTGGGCATGTACAATTTTATTTCACAAAATGCTCCAGAAAATCCTGTGTGCTTGATTATAAGTTCCAATTTATTATCAACAACCCAATTATTTCCAAAAACATAAAATGAGATAATTTAGGCTATTATTAAGATAGAAGTAAACCAAAAATGTATATTTAAGTAATAAATATTATAGTAAAATATAGATAAATATTGTATTATCATAACTCACTCTTTAAATCAAGAAATTAAGTATTGCTAGAAGTGGTTAATTAATCTCTAGTCTATTCATTTCTTATTATAACACAAGAATTAGATGAGAACTTACTATATAAGCCCCTCGGAGGATCTTATGCCCAAGAAAAACCCCCCGAGGAGAGAGCCACTTCAAGGGAGAGTGTCCCACCCTCTCTCCTATCCAGGACCTACTTCCCAAACCCTCATTTTGTAAGGCCAACACATTATTTCCTATAATATCATTTCAGCGGAAGAGTAATATAAAGTAAGAGTCGCGGGATAATCGCCTGATAGACAATGGAGATGATGTCGCATAAGTTTGAGTACATGCATAAAAAATTAGAAAGAAAAAATACTAAACATGTCATGTGAGCTCGACCAAATAAAAGCATGAATCGCCATGAGGCGTGGTTAACCGTAGCAAGAAATAATCATACTCTTTGGGTTCATTACAAAAAAAAAAACATTTCATCATTCCTAAAAGTAGAGGATGGTGCGAGCGGGCTCATTAAGGGTGCCACTTATAAACAGCCCGACCTCGTTTCTGCACCCTTGGGCCTCTCCTGGTGCTAGCACACTCAGAAACAGCAATGACATCATGTTGTATGATGGGAGCACAGTCCTTGATGCACTTGAGTCGAAAGTGATGTGGCGTCGCCTCCTGTGCTCCGTTGCACCAATTTCATGAGCAGGGCGCAATATCCATTCAGAGCGCTCAATCGCTGCTCCAGGACAAGGATGTTAGGGAAGTGATCAGTATTGCCCAAATTTCTAGAGCTCGTGAAGCATGTACCCATATTTCTAGAGGACACCGTCCATGCTACTTTTTAGCGCAACAGTAGTGGAGGGATCACCAAAGAACTCGCCAATCATGTTAGGGGAGGGCAGTGCCGGGTAGACCCCTATATAATCCGACTCCCCAGTCCCCAAAAATCTCATATTGTTATATGAAAGCTAGGGAAATGTTAGCACGAGGTTATATAATGATAAAGAAAGAGGCGAGTACAGTTCGCTTACTGCTTGAAGGCTCCACACCCTTCCCCGGGCGATGGGGCGAGGGATCGCAGTGTTGAGCTGAGGGAAACTCCGGTTGCACACCAAAAGGGTTGGAGAGGGAAGTACTACAGACTTCCCTGATCCCATTCGTGGAGAAACTTTGCCATGGCCATGCACTACGAGGTCTATAGTGATGGAAGGAGCATTACTCGTCAGGATGAGGAATGTGTTGTCGAGCTCCTGAGCGAGATCACGGGCGGGCGATTTCAGTGGCTCGGGTGTCACGTCAAGGTTAACAAAATGGTGCACTGCAAAAAAAGACGTAGAATCAATTATACTCGTTAAGCGTGAGTCAGGCACGAGGAGGAGGTTAGTATGCACTTGGGGTCGAGCATCGAGGTTTACTTGGTTGCTCGCACCATCCAAGTCAGCATCCACCTGAGCTCATGTTTCTTACTCGGTGATGAGGTTAGGCCGGGATAATTACGATTATGAAATGTCGTGAATATTGAAAAAGAAATTTTAAAGAAGCAAGAAGGAGAGAGGGACGTGCACCTGTTTACATGACTCAACACCTAGGCTGAACAAGGGTTATTGTTCCCCATGTGGGGTCGTCCCCTTTCCTATAAACTCGTGCCTAACATTCTTCACAGTTCCTTTGTCCAAGTGCCTTGAAGGAGTGTGCGAGGACTGCTCAGAGACAATAGTCATGAGGCTAAAGGTGCTCGCCTTATTCTTCTCTTTGAGAGTAGCGAAGCGAGCCACGATGTACTTGGAAGGTGGCGGGAAGAAAAAGGAGCGGGGGACCAAGGGGAAGCGAGGAGGAGGAGTGGGGTAGTCCTTGAAGTTTCCTCCCCATACCCCTCGATATATAACTTCTGGTGGGGCCCACCAAAAGATTCCTTATAGTTCAGGCACTCGTCAAATACTTAGAGTTGAAAATGGTTTTGAGCTTGAGGTAAACTTACAAATAGCGGGGATAGTGTGTAACCTTGTACTTGTCGAGTGGACTCATCAAACCAGCAGGCAGAAGGGATCGAACTCGCCTATCGGTAGTTGTATTTCTACTGCACATCGCTAAGTCTAGGCAATATGATGCGCTTGTAGTAGATCAGCCAAACTTCTAGCCGATCGGGCAAACTACTAGCCAATCAGCCAGACGTCTAGCTGACACATGAGTGCAGCTAGTGATACCACTGTCGCTCGCATCATGACGACATCATAAGAATTAAGTGTTTTAAGACAATAGTGCCCATATCGCCTGAAGGCATCTAGTTGACACAACTTTTTAGAGGAGAGTCGAGTACAACAGGGGGACTAGTAACTCACTGAACATGGGTGTGTGCAGCCATTTAAGCTTGCACCCACCCCAGTTATCGGCGAATCGCGAGTACCTAACATCACGGGGTGCTCACCACCCCTAGGAGAACACACCTCAAGTGGAGGGTACTCTCCCCATAGGGGGGGAGTCCATTTTTCAAGGGCATCTCGTTTTGGTCAGCTATTAGTCAACCAAACAGCAGGATTTCGCTATTAGCAGTCCAATTTTGGCTATAACTAGCATTACCAGAAGGCAGAATTTCTCTATTTGCAGCACATTTTCAAAAAACTATAAATATATCCCCAATGGAACCTTTGGAGATGATGATTTTTTGCTTCTTCTCTCCTTTAACTTTTTTGATTGGTTAGAACCACAACACTCTGTTCACCCAGGTTTCTGGGTTGACAATCTAGTGCTCTCAAGTCCCCTCTAGGGTGTCTGAATCAGCTTTATTTGGGGAGGGGAAGCTCTTTTTGAACTTCTGGGTTTGTGGAGGGACCTCCTCGATATAGCTCACGAGATCTTTTTCTAGTTACCCACCTTTATTAGTGAGGTTTTTTTTGCTCCGAGTGCCCAACATAGTATTCCTACTTAGTAGAAGTAAGCACAAGCTACACCCAGTCGGTCCAAACTCTTCTTGAACCTAACTTTCCGGGCTAAACATACATGATAACAAGATCCAAATTGTGCATGATAATAATAATTTTCTCTTAGGTATTAATAAGCATATAATAAAACATGCACAAGGACATGCTCTACACATATTGCCATAAATATAAAGGTGCATAAAATAAAAATAAAATCAATGTGTCATGGATTACATCATTGAACAAAAAGAAACAAATAAGCAAAGCATGGGAAAATCTGACCTAAAAGTAATGATGGTATCAAGCAATGAAATCAAAGATATTGAATGATACCACATAATTTCCTGAAAAGTTACAAACATGAGTGTAGGTGCCTCTATAATCACCGATAACTAAATTGATGGTAAGAGAATGTATAGCCTGACTCTTATCAAGGTGGTCCTCGGTTCGATGTCACCCGGTCTCAACATCCCGCCGCTGGCTCATACTGGGTCCGGAGCAAGGGTGGGGTGTACGGACTGCAACCTCGATAATTGTAGGCGGTTTGACAGGGTCATGTTGCGACCTCAGAGTTGACCGCCCGCTCATGTGGTGCGCCGCATCTGAGGCGATGTCTGTCGTCATACTTCATTTTCTCTTCGGCCGGCCGGATGGGAGGCACCGATCCCCAAAGGACCGGCCTCCCCCTTTCGGCCGCCCACCATTTGGGCGGCCGAAGGTTCACCCGGCCTCCTAGGGCCGGCTGCTCCCTTTGGCCGGCCGGTAGGAGGCCGGCCTCAAAAGGCCGGCCTCCCCCTCTGCCACCGTCGTAAGGGGGCGACCGTCTCCTGTAACCGCCCACGAAGTGGGCGGTTGGGGGGTGGTTACCGCATCTAACCACCCTCGTTGTCCGTTGGGTCGTTCTCAAAGTCGGGCGGGTCTATTTTCGGCCCAATGGAAGGCTTGGTATTTTCCTAAAAATGGTGATTCGTGTGCCTTAAACAGAGCAAAAATATTTGTCTGGTTGGTAGTTACGAGTGAAAATTACCGGGTCGCCCCTCTCCGAACCCCAAAATAGACCCCTAATTCTTCTCATTTGGCTAACTTAGGAACTTGGATTTCTATCGAAATTCCTGTCTCTCTCTTGCTCTTTCTCTCTCTTGTTCTATCTCCCCCTTCGCGGGTCTACCATCATCGTCCTCGCAGTCAAGGCAAAGTCCATGGCCAGCGAATTCGCCTCCAAGTCGAAGACCGTTTGCAATCTCCTCCGCTCAATTCAGCGTCTGTAAGAAGACGGTAGCTCTTCGTCCGCAAATACCGTCATCCAGAGTGCACCGTCTGCAGGACTTCCGTCGTGCTAGCTCAGTCATCCGCCACCAATCGTCCAGAAGTGCACGAGCATTCTCCCGCAAGCCGAACACTGTATCTCTCTCTCCCCCTCAAGTTGTAACGAGGCACGACCTGCCGCCCTCGATTCTGCAAGAGAAGCCTTGTAATTTCGACGGATCTAGTGGAGTTTCTGTTGGCACAATCCCGACGGTGATTTTTCACCATATTCAGAGGGTTTTTCACCTCGCCTTAGTTGTGGCTGCCATAATTTCTGTTTTTATGTAAGCACGGTAACTTGAACGGTCAAATAGGATAATATTTTTTTATCAATGAAAATAAAACTACCTTTACATGAAATAATGGAATTTTTATAAAGGAAAACAAAAAAAAAGTAATAAAAGAAAAAGAGAATTGGGGGTTAGGAATAATGAAAATAAAAATTGACGAAAAATAAAATGATGACATTAATAGTGCATTTACTTTTGAAATTCAACAAATATTCCCTAATAATGGCGACAAAAACTTGGTACTTAAAA
This sequence comes from Platanthera guangdongensis, assembly GCA_039583875.1. Taxonomy (NCBI): domain Eukaryota; kingdom Viridiplantae; phylum Streptophyta; class Magnoliopsida; order Asparagales; family Orchidaceae; genus Platanthera; species Platanthera guangdongensis. The sequence goes on along the minus strand of CM077151.1, from coordinate 69,135,438 downwards.
TTTAAGAGTTGTTTTTCTCAAATTCTACGAAAAATATAAAAGTGAACACATCATTCATAGCATATGATAATTGATGTGGATGCAGCCTCATTTATATAAAAATGGGTGTGCATTTAGCCATCTCTCCCATGATCCCTCCAATTATGGAGATCATGAGTTTGATTAGTCAACCCACGCCCCCAGGATCACCATCATAATAGGAGAGATCATGATGGTCTCTCATTCAACAACTACCGCCGGCCGCCGCCGCCGGCCGCCGCCGCCCGCCCGCCACCCGCCGCTCGCCCGCCCCCCGCCGTCTGCCACCCGCCGCCGCCACCCGCCGGCCGCCCGCCGCCACCCGCCACCTCGCCACCGCCCGCCGTCGCCGGCCACCGTCACCGGCCGCCCGCCGCCGTCAACCGCCACCGCCACCGTGGCGGCCCAACGCCGTGGATAACCTCCCCACCGTCCGATCAAGGGGAGGCTCTCCTCGCCGTCCAATCAAGAGGGTAACCACCCACTAGCCACTACTTTAGTGGTGGGGCCCGTCATGATCCTCCCCTGGAGGCTATAAAATGGACCCAAGGGGCTCTTCATTCTTCACCTTTTCTCTTCTCTGGGTTGCCTTCTTCTTCCTCAGGAGAGAGCTCGTCTGCCTCCTCCCCCCGAGTCGGCCTCCTGTCGCCGTGAACCACCGGAGGCCACCTGCGGCCACCAGCGCTCCACCAACACGCCACCAGCAGGAAAACGTCAAGTCCCCAAAAAGCAAAAGGAAGAAGGCAACTGTTGCCAGCAAGTATACGCGACCGCAAGCGTCAGAGCATCAGGTACATCCCACGCATTTCAACACCCAAGTGACTCCTGCGGCGCAGTCTGTTGCCCGTCGGGAGCCGTAGTCTCTCTCTCCCCCAAGTTGTAACGGGAGCGGCATGTCGCCCTGATTCTCCAACACACTGTAATAACCGGAATTTAGTGGAATTTGATCGTCGCAGACCCGGTCACGTGGTTTTTTACCCATTTAAGGGGTTTTTCCACGTCATCACATCTTGTGTCAACTCTCTACTTTCATTGACTGTGTACGCGCTCGACCGCCTCGTGAGCTAAGACGGTTCGAACAAATCCGGTCCGACCGGGGCATCGAGTTAGTCCGCAACAGTTTGGCGCCGTCTGTGGGAAGCGAGTTCCCAACATCCTCAAAAGACAGTACCCTCAACACAACGGTACTCATAACTAAAGACCATGGCGGGAGAAGCTGCCCGCACGACAGAAGGGACAACACTCGGGGGGGCATGGTGGTCCAAGTCCGCCTCACCGGCGTGTCGTCATACTAGAAGGAGAACTCCCCAGTGCGGATGTCCACGGTTGTAGAGCCCGTTTAGACAAAGGATTTGAAGTTCAGCATCACTACAATCACCTATAAGCAACAGGCATCAGGCCAACAGAAGTTGAAGGGCTCACACGCGAAGAGGTTCTCAACTTAATCACAGAAGAACGCGGGCGGGACAAGCAATATGCCGCCCCCGCCAGCCGCCCTCTCCATCTGTAGAAAGTAGCGAATAACAAAGAACAAACGGATAGACTTTTGAATAATTGAAATTTTATTATCCAAAAAAGATCTCATTTACAAAGGTATGACCTCCCTTATATAGAATGGAGGAGATATGAGAGAGAGTAAACAAACAATGTGAGACTAAACATTTACAGTACTGAGCGGCTAGAAATAAAGGAGACCGCACAAGCCGCGCGGTTAGACAGATGGGTTAACCGCTCGGCAACTCCAGCAGGATAGAACAGGCCGTAATGGGAGACCGATAGACCGCCCGGTCTCCAGGCTTCAGAGAGAGACCGCCAGACCGCTCGGTCAACAAACCGCTGGACAAGACCGCAAGGCTGCCCGGTCTAATACTTCAACACTCCCCCTCAAGCTGGAGCATAGATATCAATCATGTCCGGCTTGTCACAAATGTGGAAGAAGGAAGTAGAAACCGGCTTGGTGAAGATATCTGCCAATTCCTTGTCAGAGGTGACAAATGGAGTACAAATCTGTTTCTTCAAAATCTCTTCCCGAATGAAGTGATAGTCAACCTCTATATGCTTTGTTCTCTCATGGAAGACCGGATTTCTAGATATGTATATAGCGGCCTTGTTGTCACAGAACATCGGGAGAGGACAGTCATATACCTCGCCCAGGTCAAGCATGAGAGCCCGCAACCACTTTAACTCACACGTGGTTGACGCCATACTCCGGTATTAGGCTTCTGCACTGGATCTGGAGACAACAGACTGTTTCTTGCTCTTCCAACTCACAAGATTACCGCCAACAAAGGTACAAAAACCTGATGTGGATTTACGATCGCCTTTGTCATCCGCGTAACTCGAATCTGAGTAGGCCTCAACCCTCAGATGACCATTCTTCTGAAAGAGTAACCCTTTGCCTAGTGCTGCTTTGATATACTCTAAAATCCTCAAGGCGGACTGAAGATGGCACTCCATGGGAGCTTGCATAAACTGACTGACCTTGCCTACAGCATAGGTGATGTCGGGTCTAGTCACCGTGAGATAGATGAGTTTGCCTACCAAACGTCTGTACCTTGTGACATCAGATAGAAGAGGCGAGTTATCCGTCCACGTTTTGTCTTCTCCAATAGTCATGGGAAACCAAGCCAGTTTGGCACCTGTTAAGCCTGCTTCTTGTAGAAGATCAAGGGCATACTTCCGTTGGGAGAGAACCAACGAGTCAAGTTTCCGAGAGATTTCTATCCCCAAAAAGTATTTCGGGGAGCCCAAATCCTTCGTGACCAAGTGCTGACATAGGTCCTTCTTCGTCAAGTCCACCCCATCTCGGTCATCGCCAGTAAGAAGAATATCATCCACATATACTGCCAAAACCACCAGTCCTGAGGCTGTTTTGTGAATGAATAAGGAGTGATCGGCCGAACTCCTTCTAAAGCTGATGGTAGCCACAATACCATTGAATTTGTCGAACCATGCCCGAGGGCTCTGCTTTAGGCCATAAATGGCCTTCTTCAAATGACATACGCGTGTCTCCCCCTGAGCAACATACCCAGGAGGTTGCTCCATATAGACGTCCTCGTGAAGATCGTCATAGAGAAAAGCATTCTTCACATCAAGCTAGGAAATAGCCCAATCCCGGTTAACAGCTACAGAAAGGAGAACCCGGATGGTGTTGAGGCGAGCAACCGGAAAAAAGGTATCAAAGTAATCAATGCCGTAAGTCTGAGTGAATCCCTTGGCCACCAGCCTGGCTTTGTAGCGATCCACAGTGCCGTCAGGACGAAATTTCACAACGAAGACCCAGCGACAGCCAACCACATCAGTGCCCACGGGAGGAGGAACAAGGGTCCAGGTACCCCGTTCAGTAAGAGTAGCCATCTCCTCATCCATGGCAGACTTCCAATGAGGTAGAGCAAGAGCCTCCTGGTAGGTGCGGGGAGTAGAAGTAGCAGAGATAGCCAAGGCAAAACACCTGAGAGAAGGAGAAAGCCGATCATAGGAAACAACTGTCGCAAGCAGGTGTTGAGTACACGCCCGCACCCCTTTGCGAAGAGCAATGGGAAGATCCAGGTCGACGGGAGTGTCAGCGACCGGAGCGTCCGTGGCGGAGAAGGCTGGCCCGGGACTAGAGAGAGATGGCGGCGGAGAGGATGGTGGAGGGGTGGGTGGGGAGACGGACTGGGAAGGAGTCGGTGGAGGAGGAGACGGAGGTGGGAAAACGTCGAGAGGCGTGGAAGGAACAGAGATATCAGAAGGAAGAGAAGAGGTAGGGGAGAAATAGGAAGCATTCTCGAAAAAAGTCACATCTGCGGAGACAAAATGCTTGCGGAGAAGAGGGTCAAAGCAGCAATAGCCTTTTTGAGTGGTAGAGTACCCCAAAAAGACACACTTGGTGGAACGGGGGGAAAGCTTGTCGCGGGTAGCCGAGGGAGCGTGAACAAATGCCGTACAGCCAAAGACACGGAGAGGGAGAGGAAAAGGTTCCTTGTGGGGGTAGAGAATGGAGAAGGGGGTCTGGCCGTGGAGAACCGTGGAGGGAAGGCGATTGATGAGATAGCAGGCGAGGAGCACAGTGTAGCCCCAGTAGGAGCGAGGGACGTGCATCTGCGTCATGAGAGTACGAGCAACATCAAGCAGGTGACGGTTTTTACGCTCCGCCACCCCATTCTGCTGGGAGGTGTAAACACAAGTCGTTTGATGAAGTAGGCCATGTTGGTGAAATAAAGAGGAGAACTCATGATTCAGATATTCCTTGGCATTATCAGAACATAAAACTTTAATAAAAATAGCAAATTGAGTCTGAATCATAAAGTAAAATGATTGACAAACAGAAAAGAGTTCAGAGCGATCTTTTAACAGATACACCCAGGTACAGCGTGAAAAATCATCTATAAAAGTGACAAAATAGGAACTGCCCCGACCAACAGTGAGGGTAGGAGCAGGACCCCATACCAGAATGAATAAGATCAAACGGGCAAGAGGAGCCACGGCCTTGCTTCGGTGGGAAGGAGGAGCGATGATGTTTGCCAAGCTGACACGCATCACAGTTGAGCGGAGAACTGGTAGGAGGTAAGTGGGGCAGAAGCTGTCGAAGAATCCGAGGAGGAGGATGTCCATGGCGAAGATGCCATTGAAGGAGATCTGTGGAGGAGGAGTAGGCGGACAGAGCGGAAACATCGTCGAGGAAGTAGAGGTCGCCGCTCTCAGTCCCAGTAGCAATCGTCCGCTGGGTCCTCGGGTCCTGAAAAGAACAAGTAGTGGGAGTGAATAAGACGGAGCACTGAAGTTGCCTGCATAAAGTAGTAACGGATAACAAATTGCACGGGAACTTCGGGACATAGAGGGTGTCCTCCAAGCAAAGCGATTGGGTGAGTTGAACCATGCCCGTCCCATGAACCGGGGACGGTGAACCATCCGCCACACGAACCGGGGGTAAGCGGTCATGTGTCTCAAGACGGGAGAAGCAATGAGGGTTGCTCGTCATATGATTTGTAGCACCGGAGTCAATCAGCCATTTACCTTGGGTAACGACGTGGGCACTACCTGACGTCGTGGCCACAGAGGCAGACGGCCGAGAAGAGGCGGAGGCCGAAGAAGGAGCATCACCAGAAGGGCGAAGATGAGGATGTTTCTGCCAGCATCGGTCAACAGAATGGCCGGTACGACCACAGTGAGAGCAGAGGAACCGGGATGAACCCCGTCCGCCGGAGTGGCCGCGGCTACTAGGTCCCCCCCTCTGAGCTTGGTGAGCAAAGGAGTCCTGGGAAGGGGGGGAGGCCAACAGAGGCCGCTGGAGCAGCGAAGTAACAGCGGCAATGCGAGCCGCAGTGGAATCCAAAGTAGGAGATTCCGCCTCACCGAAGATCTGTTGGCGGATCATATCATAAGAATCGGGAAGACGAAGAAGATAACAAACAACCAGGAGTTCCTGGAAGTGTTTGTGCTGTTCGGCCAAGTCCGCGGAGAAGGGGCGATTCTGGAGGATTTCAGCACCAAGAGCCTGAACCTGCTGATAAGCCGCAACAGGAGACATGGAAGGGCGGGCGAAGAGGTCCGCATAGAGAGTATAAATGCGGGACGTCTGGCCCCCCTTTGAATAGAGAGCAGCGAGGTGAAGCCAAACGGCCTTGACCATCTCATCATGGCGAATGACGGGAAGGCACTCATCAGAAAGGCTGTTGGCCAGCCAGGTGCGGACAAGAGCATCACTCGCATCCCAGTCATCAAACTCAGGAGAGGTACGAGGAGGAGGGTCATCGGTGAGGTGATGACGCTTGCGTTGAGAGCGAAGGAGAAAAGTGAAAGAAACGCTCCAATCGGGATAGTTGGAGCCAACAAGCTTAGAAAGGGTGCCAAGGTTGCCCGAAGGAGGAGGTGGAGAAGGAGCTGCAGGAGTAGTGGTGAGACCGGAAGTAGTCATAGAACACAGCAAGAAACCGCAGCGGATAGAAAAGGAAGAAGCCGCGCGAACACAAGCGGCTAGAAAGCAGTCAAAGGCACAGCGGGGAAGAGGTCGCGCGGACTGAAAAGGTCGAGCGAACAGAAGAGAGGAGGAGGCAAGAAACAGGTCGGGCGAACAGAAGCAACGACTACAACAAGTCGCAGGCCTGGCGAACAGAAACAGGCCGCAACGACTAGGTAGTCGGAGAGGCAAGAAACAGGTCGCGGCGACAATGAAACAGGTCGCGGCGATGAATAGCAGCAGGAGAAGAGAACCAAGGAGAAGCAAGCCGCGCGAACAGGGCAGCGGACAGAAACAAGTCGCGCGAATAGGGCAGCGGACAGAAGAGAAGGCAAGCCGCGAGACAGGTCGCGGAAAGCGGAAAACAAGCCGCGAGAAGCAGAGAGCGCACAGAATCAGGAGGAAACGACTGTGTGCTCTGATACCATGTAGAAAGTAGCGAATAAGAAAGAACAAACGGATAGACTTTTGAATAATTGAAATTTTATTATCCAAAAAAGATCTCATTTACAAAGGTATGACCTCCCTTATATAGAATGGAGGAGATATGAGAGAGAGTAAACAAACAATGTGGGACTAAATATTTACAGTACTGAGCGGCTAGAAATAAAGTAGACCGCACAAGCCGCGCGGTTAGACAGATGGGTTAACCGCTCGGTAACTCCAGCAGGATAGAACAGGCCGCAATGGGAGACCGATAGACCGCCCGGTCTCCAGGCTTCAGAGAGAGACCGCCAGACCACTCGGTCAACAAACCGCTGGACAAGACCGCAAGGCCGCCCGGTCTAATACTTCAACACCATCATTACTCGTCATTTGCAGCCAAGGTTCGAGCACACCCAATCCCTCACGGTTTCAAGATCCCAAAGATCGAGGCATATGATGGCACAAGTGAGCCGTCAGAGCATGTCAGACACTTCGCAATCATGATGCAACTTTGCAACACCCCAGATCAAATATTGTGCCAAGCTTTCCCAGCAACTTTGAAAGGGCAAGCTCGCACATGGTTCATGTCCCTGAAGGAAGGAGAAATCAAAGATTTCGCCGAACTAACACAACAATTCACGGATCAGTTTATCGCCGGCCGCCGAATATTCAACGATCCTTCCCACCTGTCCGGTATCCGTCAAAGTTAAGGGGAAACCCTTAAAGATTTCTTCCGTCGTTTCACCACTGATTGGATGACTCAACACCTAGGCTGAACAAGGGTTGTTGTTCCCCAAGTGGGGTCGTCCCCTTCCTATAAAATCGTGGCTAACATTCTTCACAGTTCCTTTATCCAAGTGCCTTGAAGGAGTGTGCAAGGAGTGCTCAGAGACAATAGTCATGAGGCTAAAGGTGCTCGCCTTATTCTTCTCTTTGAGAGCGGCAAAGCAAGCCAGGATGTCGTTGTAAGGAGGCAGGATGAAAATGGAGCTGTTGAAAATGGTGAAGTGAAAGTGGGTGATTGCCCAATCAGGGCGAATTGGGCGACATGTCCGCGCTGACTATGCAGACAGGACTGGCTGATAGCCAGGTCGGCAGTGCTGTTGTGGACGGCTTGTTCTTTGGCATCCTGGGCAGTCTGTTCGCGCGGATTATGTGAACAGAGGCGGCTGCCTGCCAGGCCGGCTTATGCTCAGCAAGCAGTTGGATCCCAGAAGGTAACCTGGCGGATAGCGACTCTATCCGCGGAGTCTGGCAAGGAGCAGACTAAACTGGAGATCGACAGACCGACTTGGCAGATGCCTTGGTCTAGCTCTGGAGCGGCAAGTGGAAGTCGCGGAGGTCGCCAGTTAGTGTGGACAGGTGCTGGAGTTCGCCGAGGCAGGCGGACTGGATCTAGTGTCCGCCAGTAAGTGCGGACTGGCCCTTGTGGCTGGTGGAGTGGACTTTATTGGTTCTGAACCAAGTCCGGGTTTGGCTCAGTCCGGGGAGATCGCACAGTTAAGCGCGGACTGCTTCTCAGTCTACCTAGCTCGGCAGCAGTGTCGTGTGCCTTGGTTGCGAGCTTGGGGAATGCGGACTGGAGTTGCGTCTGCTAGGCGTGCGGACTGATGTTGTGTCCGCTGAGTCCGGCAGCTGTCTTGGTGGCGTGTCTGTGGGCTCAGGGAATGCGAACTGGAGCTGTGTCCATGGTTAAGCGGACAAGGTGTTGCTGTAGAGTCTGCGGGTTGCCAAGTCCTGGTTTGGCCTTTGGAGACAAGGCGGACTGGGTCATTATCCGGCCTTGTTAATGCTTAGGCGGTCTGGCTATCCTACACAGGTCGCGGCGGACTGGATGTGTATCCGCGGCTTGCTGATACACTTATTCTTACCGTGGGATGAGGCGGTGATCCTATCGTCTAGGGCGGTTACTACACTCCTTATTGTGCCTATAAAGAGTACCTCCCGTCACATCAATTGTAATGGGTGAATGAACAGTAAGTGAACTCGCGAACAGTTGCTACGGATTGGATTTAGGTATCCACGCGGGTTGAAGGAGTTGACTGGTTTTTGCTGTTCAGGTTGTGCGGATAGCACTGGAAAGCCAGGACTTGGCTCTGATTACAGTCAGGGACAGTGTGGACTTTGCGGTTAGCAACAGGCGGTAAACAGAAGGTCGCGGATAACAACCAGGTGGTTTTCTCTTTAGCAACTTGTTTCGCGGTACAATAAGTTTTCTACTTCAGGCGACCTGTTCAGTTCGGCATCAGCAGCTTGTGCAGTCTGGCGGCTAGGCGACCTTTCGGTTAGGCGTCTTGCAGATCGGCGGCTTGAGCTCATCATTATAATAACGGGCAGTCCTTGCGGCTTGGTTGCGGTCTGGCGACCTAGCGGTCTGTGCGGACTCCGTAGTGCAGTAGTAGAACCGGCGGATACTTGTTCAGTCCGCGCAGTTTGATTTTCCTTGTAATTGTTTCTGCTTTCCCTTTGGCTATTTTGGTGAATTATGCCTCGCCATGTATGTCTCACTTTGTAAGAAGACTGTTGTTATCATTAAAGACTCTTGTTGCTGATGGTGTCTCTGGTTATGGTCTAACCTTCTAGTTGAGATAACCTCTGCTCATTCCAAGATCCAGAAAATTCAACATGCTATCAGAGGGTGGAGGTTGGAGTGGATAAGCAGTGATCAACTAGTTGTTTTTTCTCTTGTGAAGAGGAAACCAGTGTTAGAGCCATGGAAGCAGGTTTTGCAAGAGGTCTTGGTATTGATCTCCTAACTCAGACTAACTTTAAGAAGTGAAAGTCTTGTATGGAGAGCTATCTTCTTTGCGAGCACCTTTGGGAGGTGGTGTGTGGAATAGAAAGGTAAGAGGGTACTGCTGGCAATGCTGAAGGGATGGGAGCTTGGAATGAGACAAATGCGAAAGTGGAGTCTATTCTCAAGCAGGTTATCTCATTGGAGCTCTTGGGCCACATCAGCGGATGTCGGTCAGCTACGGAGATTTGGACGTCCCTTGTTGGGTTGTTCAAGGAGGAGGTGAGGGTTGCTGCTAAGGTTGGTCCTTCTACTTCATATCAGCAAGAGAGGAGTGTTTCTCCTATGCGTGATGGGAAGAGGAAGGTAGTACCAAGGTGCTATAGATGCAAGCAGCATGATCACCTCAGGAAGGAGTGTAAGGTTGTCTTGCACTCGATGAACATTGCTCATACTGGGAGTAAGGAGAAGAACTTGATTGAGTTATCAACAAGTTCTGATGCTGATCGGATGAAGGCCAGTAATAGTGCAGCTATCTGGCATGAAAGACTGGGACATATGTGGATGGACAAGCTGAAAGCAATGACAATAAGGAGTCTTGTGAGAGGCTTGCCTAGATTGTCATCCTACGACAACGGTCAAGCATGCGCGGGATGTCAGCACGGTGAAGCTTATCGCTTTACAGTTGATAAGGCGCGGTCCAGATGCAAAGCACCTTTGGAGGTTGTTCATTGTGATCTGGTAGGGCTGACCATCATTGCCAGTCTTGGAGGCAGTAGGTACATGCTGATTTTGGTTGATAACTATACGAGGTATACTTGGGTATACTTCATGAAGGAGAAGTCGAACATATTCCACTTGTTTGTGGAGTTCAAGAAGTTTGTGGAGGGTCAGCATGGCGTGCGGATCAAGAAGTTGGGGACGGGCAATGGAGGAGAGTTTGGCTCAACCGTGTTCTTGAACTTTTGCAGGAAGCATGGGATCCGAAGGGAGCTCTCTCGTGGACATACTTCACAGTAAGGTGGTGTTGCAGTTTGGATAATTCGTCTTTTGACGGAGACTGCAAGTGTTGGCTTCAGTGCAAAGGCATTCCTAAGGCCTTTTGGGCAGAAGGGATGGCCTGTGCGGTACATATCATCAATCGGATGCCTCTTAGTCTGATCAATATGAAGACTCCGGTCGAGTTGATGTTCGGGGTGAAGCCTAGTGTGAATCACCTACGGGTGTTTGGTTCTACATGCTACGTATTTGCTCCGGATGCTATCAAGACGAAGCTAAGCTTTGTTGGGTATGATGAGCGGAAGAGAAGATGGAGGTGTATGGATCCTGCGATGAAGAGATTCATCATGTCGAGAGACGTTGTCTTCGATGAGCTGATGTCATATTGGGGTAGGTCGTGTGTGGAGCTAGAGGAGAGCAGGTCAGATAGTGGGCTGAAGGAGGCTGCTACTAAGGTTTAGATGGAGCTGCTTGTGTCACCAGGAGCTCCAGGTTATTCTAGCTCCAGGCAGAGAAGTCTGGGTCAGGAAGCAGAGGAAGCGATGCTCCATGTGCTTCTGGCTCGAAGACGGAGGCTTCTGCTTCAGGAAGCAGGGGGAGCGTTGCTCTAGGTGCTTCTTGTTCAGGTAGCAAGGGGAGCGATGTTCCAGACAGTTCTTGTTCAAGAGCAGAGGCTTCTGGTTCAGGTAGTAGGTGGAGCGTTTCTCCAGGTGCTTCATGTTCCAGTGTGGTGGCTTCTTGTTCAGGAAGCAAGGGGAGCATTATTCCGGGTTTGCACGGGAACGGAGCTGGTTCGGAAGGAGCAGGGGAGGTGGTTAGTCGTGATCAGGGTCTTCGGAGGTCGAAGAGGATCATCAACTCACCAGCTCGATATTACGGAGGAAACTCGGTGAGCTTGATCTCATGTTTCCTTGCACGCCCTCAGGTCGAGCGAGTACCTTCTAGCTGTGATGACACCATTGGAGTTAAGGAGGTGGATGACACCAAGGTTGAGGAGGTGACTGCCCTCAGAAGAAATAAGGCTTGGGGCCTTGTGCCCAAGATTATTGGTGATACTCCTGTGACGCACAAGTGGAGGTCGAAGCTGAAGAAGAAGGCAGAGGGAAGCATGGCTCCTTTAGGGAGATGCTGAAGGGATCCCTTATGGTCCAGGATAGTCGGGGCGAGGACTATGTATAGGACATCTTCTCGATGGCGCTATCAGAGGGACCAGGTGCAAGGTTACAGGAGCTACTGGGGTTGTTCACCACTTCTCACTTCAAGGGGGAGTATTGAAAATGGATAAGTGAAAGTGGGTGATTGGGCAACCAGGGTGAACTGGGCGACCTGTCTGCGCGGACTATGCGGACAGGACTGGTAGATAGCCAGGTCGACAGAGCTGTTGCAGACGGCTTGTTCTTTGGCGGCCTGGGCAGTCTGTTCGTGCAGACTATGTGAATAGAGGCGGCGGCCTGCCAGGCCGGCTTATGCTCAGCAAGAAGTTGGATCCCAAAAGGTAACCGGGCGGATATGGACTCTATCCGCGGAGTCTGGCAAGGAGCGGACTGAATTGGAGCTCGACAGACTGGCTTGGCAAATGCCTTGGTCTAGCTCTAGAGCGGCAAGCGGAAGCCGCGAAGGTCTTCAGTTAGTGCGGACAGGTACTGGAGTTTGTCGAGGCAGGCGGAATGGATCCAGTGTCTGCCAGTAAATGCGTACTGTCCCTTGTGGCTGGTGGAGTGGACTTTGTTGGTTCTGAACCAAGTCCAGGTTTTGATCAGTCCGGGGAGATCGCGCAGTTAAGCGCGGACTGCTTCTCAGTCCGCCTAGCTCGGCAGCCGTATCGTGTGCCTTGGTTGCGAGCTTGGGGAATGCAGACTGGAGTTGCTTCTACAAGGCGTGCAGACTGATGATGTGTCCGCTGAGTCCGGCAGCTGTCTTGGTGGCATCGTTGCGGGCTCAAGGAATGCGGACTGGAGTTGTGTCCACGGTTAAGCGGACAAGGTGTTGTTGCAGAGTCTATGGGTTTCTATGTCCTGGTTTGGCCTTTGACGACAAGACAAACTGGGTCATTGTCCGGCCTTGGTGATGCTTAGGCGGTCTGGCTATCCTACACAGGTCGTGGCGGACTGGATGTGTATCCGCAGCTTGCGGATACACTTGTTCTTGCTGTGGGATGAGGCGGTGATCCTATCGGCTAGGGCAGTTATCACACTCATCGTGCCTATAAATAGGACCTCCCGTCACATCAATTATAATGGGCGAATGAACAGTAAGTGAACTCACGAACAGTTGCTACCGACTGGATTTAGGTATCTGTGCTGGTTGAAGGAGTTGATCGGTTTGTGTTGTGCAGGTTGTGCGGATAGTGCTGGAAAGGCAGGACTTGGATCTGATTTCAGTCAGGGACAGTGGGGACTCTGCGGTTAGCAACAGATGGTAAACTGCTGGTCGCGGACAGCAACCATGTGTTTTTCTCTTTGGCAACTTATTTCCCGGTTCAATAAGTCATCTACTTCATGCGACCTATTCAGTTCGGCATCAGCAGCTTGTGCGGACTGGCGGCTAGGAGACCTCGCGGTTAGGCAGCTTGCAGATCGGCGTCTTGATCTCAGCATTGGAATAACAGGCAGTCCGCGGGGCTTGGTTGCGGTCTGGCAACCTGGCGGTCTGTGCGGACTCCGCAGTGTAGTAGTAGAACCGGCGGATACTTATTCATTCTACGCGGTTTGATTTGCCTTGTAATTGTTTCTGCTTTCTCTTTGGTTATTTTGGTGAATCATGTCTCGCCATGTATGTCTCGCTTTGTAAGAAGACTGTTGTTATCAATAAAGACTCTTGTTGTTGATGGTGTCTCTGGTTGTGGTCTAACCTTCTAGTTGAGTTAACCCATGCTCATTCCAAGATCCGAAAAATTCAACAGGTGCGAGGGACCAATGGGAAGCGAGGAGCAGTAGTGGGGTAGTACTTGAAGTTTCCTCCCCATCCCCCTCGATATATAACCCCTAGTGGGGCCCACCAAAAGATTCCTTATAGTTCAGGCACTCGTCAAATACTTAGAGTTGAACCATGTTTTTGAGCTTGAAGTAAACTTACAAATAGCGAGGATAGTGTGTAACCATATACTTGTCGAGTGGACTCATCAAACCAACAGGCAGAAGGGATCGAACTCGCCTATCGGCAGCTGTATTTATACCACACATCGCTAAGTCTAGGCAAGATGATGCGCTTGTAGTCGATCAGCCAAACTTCTAGCCGATCTGGCAGACTACTAGCGAATCGGCTAGACATCTAGCTGACACATGAGTGCAGTCAGTGATACCACTGTCGCTCGCATCAAGACGACATCATGAGAATTAAGTGTTTTAAGACAATAGTGCCCATATCGCCTGGAAGCATCTAGTCAACACAACGTTTTAGAGGAGAGCCGAGTACAACAGGAGGACTAGTGACTCACCGAACATGGGTGCGTGCACCCATGTAAGCTTGCACCCACAAAAGTTATGTGCAAGTCGCGAGTACCCAACATTATTGGGTGCTCGCCACCCCCAGGAGAACACACCTCAAGTGGAGGGTACTCTCCCCATAGGGGGGAGTCTATTTTTCAAGGGGATCTCATTTTGGCCAGCTATTAGCCCACCAAACAGCAGGATTTTGCTATTAGCAGTCCAATTTTGACTATAACTAGCATTACCATAAGGCAGAATTTCTCTATTTGCAGCACATTTTCAAAAAACTATAAATATACCCCCAATGGAACCTTTGGAGATGATGCTTTTTTGCTTCTTCTCTCCATTGACATTTCTGATTGGTTAGAACCACAACACTCTGTTCATCTAGGTTTCTAGGTTGACAATCTAGTGCTCTCAATTCCCCTACAGGGTGTCTGACTCAGCTTTATTTTGGGAGGGGAAGCTCTTTTTGAACTTCTGGGTTTGTGGAGGGACCTCCTCGATATAGCTCATGGGCTCATGGGATCTTTTTCTAGTTACCCACCTTTATTAGTGAGGTTTTTTTTGCTCTGAGTGCCCAGCCTAGCATTCCTACTTAGTAGAAGTAAGCATAAGCTACACCCAGTCGGTCCAAACTCTTCTTGAACCTAACTTTCCGTGCTCAACATGCATGATAACAAGATCAAAATTGTGCATGATAATAATAATTTTCTCTTATGTGCACAAGCATATAATAAAAGCATGCACAAGGACATGCTCTACACATATTGCCATAAATATAAAGGTGCATAAAATAAAAATAAAATCAATGTGTCATGGATTACATCATGGAACAAAAAGCAACAAATAAGCAAAGCATGGGAAAATCTGACCTAAAAGTAATGATGATATCAAGCAATGAAATCAAAGATATTGAATGATACCACATAATTTCCTGAAAAGTTACAAACATGAGTGTAGGTGCCTCTATAATCATTGATAACTAAATTGATGGTAAGACAATGTATAGCCTGACTTTAACAAATACTTATTTTCATTTCTAAAATCTAGTACCACAACTAGTATTGAAAACTTTAAGAAATCTTGAAGTGTGGCTTTCACTAAGAAATATGTACAAATTTCTCAAAGAAATTTGTTTAGATTTCTCTGAGATATATGTATAGATTTAAATCTCTGAGAAATATGTACATATTATTTTGAGAAATCTATACAAAAATCTCTAAGAAATTTATACAAATTTCTCAAAGAAATCTATACAAAAATCTCTAAGAAATCTGTACATAATTTTTAGAGAAATCTACACTCATAGAGATTTCTACAGATTTCTCTAATAAATATATACAAATTTCTTAAAGATTTCTCTAAGATACAAATTCAATGCGTACAAGATGACTTCATAAAAAAATAAAAGAATTACCATTCATTATTGTTTAGAAGAGAGAAAATTCGTATAAGTGAAAGTCTTTACTAAGGGTAGTTAAACACCTAGAGGGGGGGGGGGGTGAAAAGATTTGTTTTGAGTATTTAAAATCTTTTCAAGTTAGATCTTGATGTGTGTTTATGTTAGATGCTTAGCTTTCAAGATCACAGAAAATACACAAGATTTATAGTGGTTCCACTATCTATAGTACATCCACTTTTCCCTTTCACCTATCTAGCAGTGTGCTAGATTTGGCTAACTCCTCCTTTATACTCATCTCCTTGAGCTTACACCTCAGATCCCTCAGGATATTACAACTCAGAGTGTAAACCACTCCTACAGCTCAGACTGCTTCTAGCCCTACCTCAGATCTACCAAGTACCCTACCTTAGATCCACACCAGGACCCTGCCTCAAATCCACACTTGGATCCTACCTCAGATCCACACCAGGACCATACAGCTTAGAGTTCACCAACTCCTACAACTCAGCCTTTATAATGTAGGCTTACAACTCAGATCTCAGAGATATCCTACAGATTTGGATAAGGGTTTGAGTAAAATGACTCCAAAGATAAATTCCTGAATCCCCTTCCTTAACTATGTTGTAAACAGTCCTTCTTCCTAGCAACAAGAAAATATATCTTCAGAGTTGAATCAAATTATGTTGTGTAGAACTTCTACAGAGCTCTGCTTCTTCTTCATGCTTGAGAAAGTTTGGTGTTCTGTGTTGCATGCTTGAAAATGAACAGAAAATATCTTGAGCTCTGCTAGCTGACTTTTGCAAAACTTAGGGTTTTAAGAAAAGTCTCGCCAAAAAGGTTCTCGTAAAAGAATCACCGTCTTCCTTTTTATATTATGGTAACTACAACGGCTATGTCCTCCTTTGGTAAGCAACATGACCAATTTTAATGGCAGATCCATTCCAGGATATCACTACCCGAACAATACGACAAACTTTATCTTTTAGCATGAGATGTCCGTCGATTTGAATTTAAGGATGATGGCAGCATGTTTGACGCGACGCTAAAACACTTAGAATAATTTCTGATTCAGACAGGCTTTGAGTGATGCCTTGTGACTCAATGACTTGAAGTGTTGAGTGTTGCCATGTATCTTAATGCAATTGAACTTTAAATATAATATACAGATGCATTGAGTGATAAGCCTTCACTCAACGCAAAAAACACTTTGGTGAATTCTGACTATCTTTAGAGGCGTTGAGTGAGTCTTCTTCATTCAATGCTTTTGTCTTTTAACAACTAAACAGAGAAGGCACTGAGTGAGCATCCATCACTCAACCCTTTTATACTTGGCAATTATTTTCTAATGAAGTCGTTAAGTGAACGAGCATCACTCAACGCTTCTGGACTTGGCAGCATCTCTGATGAAGGCATTGAGTGAACATTCATCACTCAACACTTTTGGACTTAGATAGATTTAACTGCACGGGCGTTGAGTGAATGTTCATCACTCAATACTTTTGTATTTAATTAGATTTCACTGTACCTGCATTGTGGCTTTGAGTGACTGGTTATCTATCGATGCTTTTTAGCCTCGGGCGTTGAGTGATGTGTACTCACTCAATGCTTTTATACTTGGGCAATATTCTGCATCTCCTAAGTATTCTGATTTCTTTCCAATCAATCCTCTGACATATTGAGTCTGTCTAATCATTAAGTAATAGACATCTTGAATATATGAACTTAGACAAATATCAAATACATGCGTGTGTATATTATTGACTTGTGGGCCTTCTTCAAATCTGGGACATTATGATTAATGGACCCAACAATCTCCCCCTATTTGAAAAATTCAGAACCCTAGTCAATTATATACACTAACTCATAAAAATACTAATTACATGGATAAAGAATAGAAAATGGCACACACAGACAAATATAATTATCACAAACAAGATAAATAATAATATTAGTGTGCCTACAATAATTTTATATATTCCCACATCCCTTAGGAACATATTATATATGTCAATATTAGGTCTCAGGTTTCTTGATGACAATGCCCCTGTTAGATAATTTAGCCAATTTGTCTGTTAGAAAGTAGAGAAAGGAAGCGAAAAGAAGAGAACAATCCGAATAAACTTTTGAATAATCGAAATTTTATTATCCAAAAAAGATAACTATTACAAAGGTATGCCCTCCCTTATATAGAATGGAGGAGAGAAGAGAGAATACAAATAAGAGATGTGGGACTAAAATTTACAAGCTAAGCGGACTGTACAAAGTAAACCGCACAGGCCGCGCGGTTAGACAGAAGCACTAACCGCACGGCTTACAATAAGAGATGCAGAGAGGTCGCCTGTGAAGATTGCTTAGACCGCCCGGTTTACAAGTCGCCGAGTCAAACCGCCAGACCGCGCGGTCTCTAACCCGCCAAGACAGACCGCCCGGTCTCCAACTTCAACACTCCCCCTCAAGCTGGAGCATATATATCAATCATGCCCAGCTTGTCGCAAACATGCAGAAACGAGGCGGAGACTGGCTTGGTGAAGATGTCGGCTAGCTCTTTATCAGATGTGACAAACGGAGTGCAAATCTGTTCTTTTAAAATCTCTTCACGAATGAAATGGCAGTCAACCTCAATGTGCTTTGTTCTTTCATGGAATACAGGATTTTTGGAGATGTATATGGCGGCCTTGTTATCACAGAACATAGGTAGAGGATGGTTGTACACCTCTCCTAAATCTAGCATGAGAGCCCGCAACCATTTCAACTCACAAGTGGTTGACGCCATACTGCGATACTCAGCTTCTGCACTGGACCTGGAGACAACAGACTGCTTTTTACTCTTCCAGCTCACCAGATTTCCCCCAACAAAGGTGCAAAAACCTGAGGTAGACTTGCGATCCCCTTTGTCATCAGCATAACTTGCATCTGAGTAGGCTTCAATCCTCAGATGACCATTCTTCTGAAACAGTAATCCTTTCCCAGGCGCTGCTTTGACATATTCCAAGATCCGCAAGGCGGACTGAAGATGACAATCCCTGGGCGCTTGCATGAATTGACTCACCTTGCCCACAGCATAAGAAATGTCGGGTCTGGTCACTGTGAGATATATGAGCTTACCAACCAGACGCCTGTATCGCGAACTATCTGAAAGAAGAGGCGAATCATCTGTCCAGGTTTTGTCCTCCCCAATAGCCATGGGACATCGGGCAGGTTTAGCTCCAGTCAATCCTGCCTCTTTTAAAAGATCAAGGGCATACTTACGCTGAGAGAGAACTAAGGAGTCGGGCTTCCGAGAGAGTTCGATCCCCAGAAAGTACTTTGGAGAGCCCATATCTTTAGTGATCAGATGTTGGCGAAGATGTAGCTTTGTCAGGGCTACCCCTTCCTGGTCATCGCCAGTGAGAAGAATATCATCGACGTATACAGCAAGAACAACCAGCCCAGAAGGAGTTTTGCGAATAAAGAGAGAGTGATCAGCAGAGCTTCGCACAAAACCAACAGCCGCCACAATACCGCTGAACTTGTCAAACCAAGCTCGAGGACTCTGCTTGAGGCCATAAATTGCCTTCTGCAGCCGGCATACTCGTGTCTCCCCTGAGCAACATACCCAGGAGGTTGCTCCATGTAAACGGCCTCGTGAAGATCACCATAAAGGAAGGCATTCTTGACGTCCAGCTGAGAAATTGGCCAATCCCGATTGACGGCCACAGAGAGAAGAACCCGGATTGTGCTGAGACGAGCCACAGGGGAGAAGGTGTCAAAGTAATCAACCCCATAGGTCTGAGTAAAGCCCTTAGCCACAAGGCGAGCCTTATACCGATCCACAGTGCCGTCTGGGCTAAATTTGACCACAAAGACCCAGCGACAGCCAACAACATCAGTGCCAAAGGGAGGAGGAACAAGAGTCCAGGTACCCCGCTCAGTGAGGGTCGCCATTTCCTCATCCATGGCCATCTTCCAGTGAGGAATAGCAAGGGCCTCCTGATAGGAGCGGGGTGTGGCAGTGGCAGAGATAGCCAGTGCAAAGGCCCTGCGAGAAGGAGTAAGACGATCATAGGAAACAACAGCAGCAAGGGGGTGTAAAGTGCACGTCCGCACCCCTTTGCGAAGAGCTATAGGAAGATCCAGGTCAGCCGGGCCCGCGGCATCCGGAGCATCCGTGGTAGAGAAAGCTGGCCCGGGAGAAGAGAGCGACGGCAGCGGAGAGGAGGGAGAGGGTGGTGGAGAAGGGAGAGAGAGAGGTGGAGGAAGAGGAGGGGGGGAGACGGTGTAGTGGTGGAGAGTGTAGGAGGAGACGAGGGAACGAAGGGAATGGCAGGAGAATCAGAAGCTGGGAGAAGAGGAGAAGAGGCATCCGAGAAGTAGGAGGTATTCTCGAAGAAGGTGACGTCAGCAGAGACGAACTGCTTACGAAGGACGGGATCAAAGCAACAGTAGCCTTTCTGAGTGGTGGAATACCCCAGAAAGACACATTTGGTGGAGCGAGGGGAGAGCTTATCACGGGTGGCAGAAGGGGCATGCACAAAGGCAGTGCATCCAAAGATTTGGAGAGGGAGATGAAACGGCTCCTTGCCCGGATACAAAATGGAGAACGGGGTTTGGCCATGGAGAACCGTGGAGGGAATGCGATTGATGAGGTAGCAGGCAAGGAGAACAGCATAGCCCCAATAGGAGCGAGGAACATGCATCTGGGTCATCAAGGTGCGAGCGACATCGAGCAGGTGTCGGTTTTTGCGTTCGGCTACACCATTTTGTTGTGAAGAATAGACACAACTAGTTTGATGAAGAATCCCATTTTGCATGCAGAATGTAGAGAAGTCACGACTGAGATATTCTGCGGCATTATCAGACCGAAAAACTTTGATAGAAACATCAAACTGAGTTTTGATCATGAGATAGAAGGATGTCCATACAGAGAATAATTCGGAGCGATCTTTTAACAGATACACCCACGTACAGCGAGAGAAATCATCAATGAACGTGACAAAATAGGAACTACCCCGACCAATGGTAAGAGTAGGAGAAGGACCCCAGATGTCGGAGTGGATAAGATCAAACGGACGGGTAGAGCTACGAACGTGCTTTGGAGGGAAGGAGGAGCGGTGATGCTTGCCAAGCTGACAGGCCTCACAGTTGAGCGGAGGACTTTGAGGAGGAAGGTGGGGCAGAAGTTGACGAAGAAGACGGGGAGGAGCATGACCAAGGCGGAGATGCCATTGGAGAAGATCTGTGGAGGTGGAGGAGAAGGTGGAAAAAGCAGAAATGTTGTCGAGGAAGTATAAGCCGCCACTCTCAGTCCCAGTAGCAATCGTCCGTTGGGAGTCCGGATCCTGAAAAGAGCAAGAAGTAGAAGTAAATGTGACGGAACACTGTAATTGCTTGCAAAGAGATGTAACAGATAATAAGTTGCACGGGAACTGGGGCACATATAGAGTATCCGCCAAGTGAAGAGACGGGGTGACATGAACTATCCCTGTGCCATGAACAGATGATGAAGAGCCGTCAGCGAGAGTAACTAGGGGAAAGCGAGCATGTTTTTCTAGGAGAGAGAAACACGGGAGATGGCCGGTCATATGATTCGTAGCACCAGTGTCGATCAGCCATTTGCCCTGAGTAACAACGTGTGCACGACCAGAAGACGTGACAACCGAGGCGAACGCCATGAAGGGAGGAAGAAGAAACTGCAGCGGTCTCGGTGACAGCACACCAGCGGCACGAAGGGCCACGACCAAGGTGCAGAGCACAAGCCGCGCGACTAAACCAGGAGGTCGCGGCGACTAACAAGAGAAGCGGCTAAGAGCGAAGAGGCGGAGAGGCCGCTCAAACAAGGAAGAATCCGCGTGAAACCGCGGCGGGAATAAAAGGGAAGAAGCCGCTTGAACACGAGCGGCTAGGATCCAGATCAAGGCACAGCGGGGAAGAAGTCGCGCGGACTGCAAACGGCCGAGCGAACAGAAGAGAGGAGAAGAGCAGGTGACCGCGACCAAGATGCGGGTAAGAAAGGGACAACCCGCACGGTCAGGCAGATCACAGCAGTTGCGAGAATGCGGTCAAGGGCACAGCGGGGAAGAGGTCGCGCGGACTGAAAAGGCCGAGCGAACAGAAGAGAGGAGAAGAGCAGGTGACCGCGACCAAGATGCGGGTAAGAAAGGAACAACCCGCACGGTCAGGCAGATCACAGCAGCAAACCGCGAGTGCAGAGACAACACACGCGGACAGAGACAGACCGCAGCGACTAGGAAGTCGGAGCGGCAGAAAAGAGCAAGGAGCGCGGCGACACGGAAACAGGTCGCTGCGACAAAGAGCAGGAGGAGAAGAGAAACAAGAAGAGCAAGCCGCGCAAACAGGCAGCGGACAGAAACAAGCCGCGCGGATAGAAACAAACCGCGCGGACAGAGGAGAAGGCAAGCCGCGAACAAGCCGCAGAACGCGGAAGACAAGCCGCGAACAACAGAGAGCGCACAGAATCAGGAGGAAAAGACCGTGTCCTCTGATACCATGTTAGAAAGTAGAGAAAGGAAGCGAAAAGAAGAGAACAATCCGAATAAACTTTTGAATAATCGAAATTTTATTATCCAAAAAAGATAACTATTACAAAGGTATGCCCTCCCTTATATAGAATGGAGGAGAGAAGAGAGAATACAAATAAGAGATGTGGGACTAAAATTTACAAGCTAAGCGGACTGTACAAAGTAAACCGCACAGGCCGCGCGGTTAGACAGAAGCACTAACCGCACGGCTTACAATAAGAGATGCAGAGAGGTCGCCTGTGAAGATTGCTTAGACCGCCCGGTTTATAAGTCGCCGAGTCAAACCGCCAGACCGCGCGGTCTCTAACCCGCCAAGACAGACCGCCCGGTCTCCAACTTCAACATTGTCTTCAACCACTTTCTTCTACTGCATCTGCCTCTCAAAGTAATTGTAAGGCTTGGCGAAGTATTTTCTTGGCTCTAGAGCATCTATCTGAACAACACCATCTCTCTTGTCCCTTCTGAACTTTCTTTTGATTTATTCTTACCTATCAAACTTAGCCCATTCAATAGAATTGTAGAGTTTACCTCTGTTTATTTTGTTCTCTTTGATTCGATCCCAGGTAGATAAAATTATAGTCCTAAATTGAGGACTTCATAGTTCAAAATCTGGCCTGGCCTCCATCTCTTCTCTATGCCTTTTCTTGCTCTGTTTGGCTTCCTCTTTGTTATCTATGATAGACTTACCTTTCGCCTTGGACAACTGTGGAGTGGTGGGACTGAATGCAGGTACAACGACAGCTATGTCACCAACTGATTCATCCTCATCTTCATGAATTATAGGCTCATTGTATATGATAGGATCAAGACTCAATGCTTCTCGTCCATGCAACATGATCTATATTGGCTCTTATCATTGATCTCTCCCACTTTATGACTTCTTCAGAGACCTCTTTGCCCAAGGAAGTGGTCTTATGAGCCAAATGATTGACCCCTGCAGTGACAACATTCTTCACCTACAACATATGGTCATCTAGGAATTGGGTGCAAGCATCCATTCTTCTCTCTAGAATAATCTTATTACTTTCCATTATGCCTTTGGTTACCTCATGAACCATCTTAATGTTCTCTATTGTGATGCATTGGATCTCAATAATATCATTCTGCTTCTTTTCTATGGCATCTAACTTGTTGACAGTATAGTCCACAGTTGGAGCAGCCCTCTTGAAGAATGCCATTGTATTTGCTCTCAACAGATTCACTTCAAATCTGATGGATTTGATCTCAGTAAACAGTTTTTGGCTCAGTACTTTGATTGAATCATCCACATAGAGCTCAATTTGCCTCCTCAGCTCATCTAACATTCCTTTTAATTGAGCCAAAAAGGAGGTAGGCATCTCCACATACAGTTGAGTAGCCCCTGGGATATTGGCTTCAGCAGCATCCTGCATGATGTCTTCTCTCAAATCAGAGGCTGCTACTTCATAGTCAGAAGAGTGATGTAGAATGTCAGCATCATGAGTGGACTCTTCTTTTTCAGGCACTTCAACATTAGACATTTGTCAATCTTCTTGAGAGTCTTGACCAGAAGGATCAATAATAATATTATCAACTGGAGTATGGGGCTCAAAGTGAGTCTCCCCCTCAATTGTATCATCAGTTACTAGAACTTGAAGTTGATCATCTGTTGTTCTGTTGTCATCCTCTGGCATAATCTCCCCCTGCACATGAGCACTATCATCCAGTATTGGAGAGTCAGATGGAATTTACTCTATTCTCTTTTGTAGATTTTCCAAAAAGGAGTCAATTTTTTCCTATAGACCATCAGTTGGTAAGCTATGCTCCCCCTTAGTAGGAGCAACATCTCTTTGGGTCTCCCCCTGGGAAGCATCACAGATTCTTTCCACTATCCTTATTTCAACATCTTCAGTAATTTTCAACTTATGCACTTACATACCTTCTTTCCTCTTCTGTTGATTCAGTTAGATTGGGATCATGTGGCTCAGTATCCCTACTGTCAAAGGAATTACTTCTTGAGCATTCATCAGAATCTGGAACTACCTTCTTCTTCTTTTTCATCTTAGATGAATGTGGGTGATGAATCAGTACATTATCCCATATATCAAACATCCATACATCCATCTTCCTCATATAATGGATTTTTTCTCCTAGCCTCAAGTTCAGCATCCCTAGAGCAGTGTTTAGAAGAAACAGAGATAATATCCTACCCAAATTGGGTTTAGGAATACACTCAACAATCCTCTCAAAGATCACATTCCTCCAGTTAGTTTTCTTTGTAATAATAACTCTAGTTATCAACTCAAACATCTTCTTTGAAATTTTATCATGAGCCTCTATCTTATAGATTAGGGCTTTGCCAATTATATCTGCTAAGAATTTTCTTTTCAGATTCATTTATTTTCTCATGATAGATCCAGTGGTGTGCTTAGACAAGCTACACCATTTTAGAGCTGGCATTACATCCTCAAGAAACAACTCATCTTCCTCATCAGAAGGGCCAAACTTGGTCAGTTTCATTGCCTTACATAATTTTCTAAAAGTAAGTTTAATCTCATTTCCACTAATTGAGGTTTTTATCTTGGAGGAGGAAGAATCTACTTTAACATTAGGGTAAAGCTCTAGCACTTCTCTTTTCAAATGGAGCATGGCTCTGACAGTATATATTTCAGGTCTGCGGCACTCAGGAGATGAAGAACTAACTGAACTTCCTTAGATGCATCCTTGAATCTATTTCGGACAAGTCAGAACCATCAAACAGGAAACCAACTCCTTTTGGAGCCATTGAATCAGTGAATTGATGGAGAAAAGGCGAATATGACTCAAGAAAATAAGGGCAGGAACGTAGAGAGGCGAAAAGGGCTAAGGAAATATGTGTATTATCTTAGGCACACATTTCTATTTATAGTTACCCTATTCAAGAATGTAGAAAGGCGTATACCTATCGTGATTTACATGATATGATAAATGGTTGTGATTAATCACGTGAATTTGATGTATTCTAACCCATCAGATTATATGTGTTAAGTGCACTCGGCGTGCTCGACGCTCTGATCGCCTGGAGCTAACTCAGCGCTCTCAACATCTGGTCAGTTAACTCAGCGCTCTCAACATATGGTTAGTTAAACTTTTTCTTTCTTGGTTTCCTGCAAAAAGTTAACCTCCAAATGCACATATACAAATACATATAATGAAAATGCATTACCATAATATTGCTAATTCAAGTTCAACATACTCAATTCAAATTTGACAATGTTGAACTTGGATTCATCAAGAGGCTTAATAAAGATGTCAGCCACTTGTTTGTCAGTGGGGACAAACTTAAGGCTGATATCTTCATTCTCAACATGCTCTCTTGTGAAGTGATACGTAATATCAATATGCTTGGTCCTACTATGTGAAACAAGATTCTTTTCTATTGAAATTACACCGGAAGAATCACAAAACATGAGGGTTTTACTTATCTGGAGATTATAGTCTTGGAGTTGGTGTTGAATCCATAGTGCTTGTGCATAGCAACTCCCAGCTGATATGTACTCTGATTCTGATGTGGAGATGGCTACACTAGTCTGCTTCTTGCTACTCCAAGATACTGGCCTTCTTCCTAAAAAATTGACAGGTACCTGATGTACTTTTTTGTCTTCTTTGCAACCTGCAAAAATCTGCATATGAATACCCTATTAGTTCAAAATCATTATTTCTATGGCACCACGGACCAAGATTAGATTTGTCCTTGAGATATCACAGAATTCTTTTGGAAGCATAATAGTGAGATTCTTTAGGGCAAGCCTGGTACCTAGAACAAAAATAAGTAAGAAACATAATGTCTGGCCTACTACCAGTCAAATATTGAAGTGAGTCAATTATGCCTCTGTACAATGTTTCATCAACTGGTTTCCCAGTCTTATCCTTGTCTATTGATATATTTGACCCCATTAGAATTTTTGTTATAGAGGTACTCTCCATACTAAACTTTTTGATTAACTCCGGTGTGAACTTATATTGAGAGATGAATAATTCATTCTCTGACTGTCTAACTTGGAGGCCCAAGAAATACTTGAGTTCACTCATACTGCTCATTTTAAATTGCCCTTGCATAAGTTTGACAAACATTTTGCATAGGCCATGATCAGTAGACCCAAAAATTATGTCATCTACATAAATTTGGACTAGGATTATCTTATCCTTGACTTCCCTTGAGAATAATGTCTTGTTTATCTTTCCCCTTAAGAATTTGTTCTCAATGAGAAAGCTAGACAAGGTTTCATACCAAGCCCTAGAGGCCTGTTTCAACACATACAAAGCTTTCCATAAATGAAATACATAATCAGGAAAAGTAGGATTGACAAAACCTAATGGTTGATCAACATAGACCTCCTCTTTTAGGTCACCATTCAAGAAAGCTGACTTAACATCCATCTAGTAGACCATAAATCTCATATATGCAGCATATGCAGGGAATAACCTTATTGGATCCCTAGTTTGGATTTGGGCTAGATTCACTATTAAGTTGTTGACCCTTCATGTATAGTCTTGGGTCATGTTGTTAGTTCTAAGGTGTAGGTCAGTATGATTAGGATAGTTAATCTTTGATCCAGCCCTCAGAAGATATCAGTGTTCCAGACTTAGAAGAATGGCAGTTTTTAATTGTTCAGAGAATCAGTTGGAAGTTTTTCGAACTCAGCTCCACGATCGTCGATCGCAGCTCAACGAACTCAGAGTCCCTACTATGAGTTGAGCTCGACGAACTTAGAGCTCAGCTCGATGATCTTCTCTCTTCTCTCAAGTTCTCAGCTCGGCGAACTTCAATCTCTGGTCGACGAACTTAGATCCCATCTTTGACAGTTTATTTCTCCAGATCACTTTCTCTGATCTCAGCTCGATGAAGACGATTTCTCAGCTCAATGAACTTGGAGTTCAGGTCGACGAAATATGTTCTGAGCTCGACGAATTCTGTCAGTTCTTTATTTCACTTCTCTGTAGTTAATTTCTGGATTGTCCAAGGCTTATATAATATATTATTGCCTATATTGCTCTGAGTAATTAATAGCATATATTCTTATGAATATAGTCGTTCAATGGCAGCATTAATTACTGGATTTCATAGAGTTAATATTCGGCTTAATAATTGGGACAGTTAAGGAATTGATTTATTGTCCTTCTAGCCATTTATCCAAGTTCCAAGATTTCATCAAATAATCATGGAGAAAAATTCAAATTCAGAGATAGAATTTTTGCAGGAAAAAAAAAGGAGTTTGAAAAAGGATTAGATATACATACACATAGACAGACATAGATACATAGAGACACAAGAGATACATACAGGCAGACAGAGAAGAAAGATATTCAGTCTGCATATTCACTCAGTCTTCATCATCTACAACTCTTCACCAAGCTTTCAAGAGACAACTATTCAATATCAGTCTAAAAGCTTCTGAAGATAGTTCCATCAAAGAAGACCTACACCCTACAAAGCTTCCAGCAGAATTCCTGAACAATAATCATCTCAGGTGGAGCTTTGACAAGATCAAATCCACTAGTCTTCTTAGTTGCTTTTGAGAAAGGGAAGACAACATCAACTTTCTTATTCCCACTGTACACAGGGTTTTAACTCCTTCAAAATTTAACCAACTGGTTCTTAAGTCTCCTTATTAAAAGACTTAGCTTGGTTTTTGGGCACCTGATCAAAAGCCTAAAGGGTTGTGAGATCTCCCTTCAAATAGATCTTGTAGTGACAGGGCACCGGAGCAAAAACCTGTTGGTGGTAGGGCACCTGATCAAAAACCTGTAGTGGATTCCTACCAGGGTGGTAGAAGAGTGGATGTACCCAAGTTTAGGGGAACCACTATAAATTTCTTGTGTCGTCTGGATTGATTTCTATTTTCTTATTGTTGTATGTTGTGTTAGTTAGTTTTTCTTTTCTGCTCTCTCTTAAGATATATTTATCACTATTTTAATTCCACTACAAAAACTAATTAAATTTTTAAAATATTCTATTCACCCCTCCCCCCTCTAGAGTTAAACAGATTTATCACTTAAGGTGGTAAAGCTCTTACCATCCTTCAATTGGTATCAGAGGATTAAGGTTGCTTTGGTTTCACAGACTTACATCTGAACCAATATCCTCTGATAGATCTTTTTCTCTCTAGCCTCTTGTTTATAGCATGACACAGAATAATGAATATTCTAGCACCAAACCTCATGTGTGCAATTTGAATAAATTTGCACTCTCAAAGGCAAGAATCAAACTCTATATGAATTCTATTGATGAGGACATTTTCAATTCTATTTTGACAGGTCCCCCTCAACCTACAGCATCAACTTCAACAAGTTCTTCAGCAGTTCCACCACCTGAGTGGACTGATGCACAAAAGAAAGCCAAGATGGCTAAGATGAAGAATCATAAGAGGAATCAGAATCTGAAGAATGATTTAGACTTAGCTAATGAACAAATTATTTCACTAAAAATTGAATTATGTGAGGCAAAGAAATTTGAGGAATCTCTCAATGGGAGAAGCCTTAAGCTGATGGACATCACAATCACAGTCAATGCCAGATTAAATGACAAGCTAGGCTTAGGTACTTCATCAAGCTTACCCCCGATATTAAAGAAAAATATTTTGTCAACACCAATTAAATTTATCTCTAAAAAGGCAAAGAGAAAATAGAAGAAACTACTCAATCAAATGTATCTCAAAAATCTACAAAAAAGAAAAAGAATAAGAATAAGAATCTAAATAAAAACTATGTTCAACAGATTTCGTCGAACTCAGAACGACGAAATATGTATAGTTCGTCGAACCTAGATCGACGATCTATGAACGCCTATTATTATTTTAACAATTCGTCTTACTACGATCGACAAACTATATATGATTCTTCAAGCAGCGATCGACGAACTTGGGGCATAGAAAATGACTATGTTCATTCTCTGAGCAGAGTTCAACAAACTCAACCCTATTCGTTGAACACAGATTGACGAACTTATAGTAATTCATCGAACCCAGTCAGATTTAATAAAAATTATAATTCTATTAGAAACTTCAATCAACTCAGAATCTATAAATCCTTTTACTCAATGGGAAATACCACCTAAAGGATATCACCTCTTAGGATATAAAAATCAACCAGAATTTCTGTTATTTCTAGTTTCTCTTATCAAAAGAAACAAGGACCCAAGGTAACCTGGGTCAAGAACACCTAATCCCTTTTTATGCAGGTGAAGGATTGTCCAGTCTTCAATCAACAATGGTATCTGGACAGTGGATGCTTAAAGCATACGACTGGCTATAAGGACAATCTAACAAACTACAAGTCTAAGCTAGGTCCAAAGGTGATCTTTGGTGACTCCAACTGTGGCCAAACCAAAGGCTATGGAGATGTTAAAGTTGGAGCAGTCACCTTCAGGAAAGTTGTTTATGTGAGTGGCTTAAAGCATAACCTAATATCCATAAGTCAATTATGTGACGAAGGTTATCAGGTATCTTTTAACTCATCTTCCTGTATTATTTCTTGTAAAGAAAACAAAACTATTTTATTTAGACTTAGACAAGGCAACATATATGTAGTAAATTTTCTATCAGCTAGTTCAGAACTTTGTTTATTTAATCAGGTTAGCAATTAAAATGAACTTTGGCATAAGAGATTAAGACATGTAAATCTTAAAAATATTGCCAAGTTAACTAGGGACAACCTTGTTAGAGGATTGCCTTCTGGCCCCTACGAGAAGGAAAACCTCTGCAGGGCTTGTCAGTTAGACAAGCAAACTAAAAATAGCTTTAAATCTGTAAATAAAAGTGACTCACCTACGATATTGTACTTGCTACATATAGACCTTTTTGGCCCTATTGATGTACAAAGTCTATGAGAGAAATCTTATACATTAGTGATTGTAGATGACTTCTCAAGATTCACTTGGGTATTCTTTTTGAGATATAAGTCAGATAACATCAAGGTTCTTATAGATTTTCTCAAGAACATACAAATTGAGTACTCTACTCCAGTTGCTTTGATTAGAAGTGATCATGGTACTGAGTTTGAGTCTCTTCTTATGCAAGAGTTCTGTGAGAAGGAAGGTATCATGCACTACTTCTCAGCTCCTAGAACTCCTTAAC
The DNA here is from genome assembly GCA_039583875.1 of Platanthera guangdongensis. Classification (NCBI taxonomy): domain Eukaryota; kingdom Viridiplantae; phylum Streptophyta; class Magnoliopsida; order Asparagales; family Orchidaceae; genus Platanthera; species Platanthera guangdongensis. Next base: position 69,105,897 of record CM077151.1, on the reverse strand, counting down.
AAAATGGAGTTGCTGAAAGGAAAAATAGAATCCTAATTGAATCTCCAGGCACATTACTTGTAGATACTTACATGCCCCTATCTTTTTGGGCAGAAGCTGTGAGCACATCAAACTATGTACTGAACAGAAGTCTAATACACATGCTTAAGAATAAGACTCCTTATGAGCTACTTAAAGGGAAGAAACTTGAAATCACTTATTTTAAAGTATTTGGATGCTTATGTTCTATTCACAATAATAATAAGAAATACACTAGAAAGTTTGAAGCAAAAGTTGCAGCGGGAATTTTTCTAGGATATTAATAAGTCATCAAAGCTTATAGAGTGTTTAATAAATCTACTTTAAAAATTGAGAAATCTGTTCATGTTACTTTTGATGAGGCTAACATGTTTTACAAGGAGAAAGATGTTTCTACCAATAACATTTTGTAGGTACCTCACTTGTGTGAGAGATTGGATGATCTAAACCTCACCCAAGAGGTTCCATCACATCCTTCTCCACAAGTTAAAGAAGAAAGTGAAGAATAAAGTTTGGAAGTGGTTGAACTTCCTCCAACAGCTAATATAATTCCACAAGTGGAATTAATTCCACAAGCTGTTGCTCAACCAACTCCTCCCACTGATCTTGACACACTTAGAGATCACCCTATATCTCAAGTGATTGGAGACATTTCAGTTGGTGTGCAAACAAGGCATCAACTCAACAATAATGTGATGCATGCTTGTTTCATTTCTCAACTTGAGCCCTACTCCATCAAAGATGCAGAGCAAGATCTCCACTGGATTATTGCAATACAAGAGTAGCTCAATCAGTTTGAGAGGTGCAGAGTTTGGGATTTGGTTCCTAGACTCAAAGACTATCCAGTCATTGGAACCAAATGGGTCTTCAGAAACAAATTGGATGCTGAAGGAACTATTATAAGGAACAAAGCAAGGCTAGTAGCTCAAGGCTATTCACATGAGGAAGGAATAGACTATGATCAGACCTTTACTCCAGTGGCAAGGCTTGAGGCTATAAGCATTTTCTTAGCCTTTGCAGCCTATAAAAGATTCAAAGTCTACCAGATGGATGTAAAAAGTGCTTTCTTAAATGGAGATTTAAAATAAGAAGTGTATGTGGAGCAACCACCAAGTTTTATCTCTCCAACTCATCCTTCTTATGTCTTTAGATTGCATAAAGCTCTCTATGGTTTAAAGCAAGCTCCAAGAGCTTGGTATGAGACCTTAGCTATCTTTCTTATAAAGCATAAATTTTCTAGCAGCATAGTAGATCGGACTCTGTTTATCAGGCATTATAAAAATAAGATTTTGTTAGTTCAAATATATGTATATGATATTATTTTTAGCTCTACTGATCCCAAACAATGCAAAAGATTTTCTGATCTAATGCATTCAAGGTTTAAGATGAGTAGCATGGGTGAACTTTCATACTTCCTTGGTCTCCAAGTGAAGCAATCATCTGATGGTATCTTCATCTCTCAATCCAAGTATGCAAAGGATCGTATTAAATGGTTTGGGATGTTTGATGCCTCAGCAATGAAAACACATATGGCTGCTAATGCTGTGATTAATTTTGATGAATATGGCAATCCTGTTGATCAGAAAACTTATAGGGCTATTGTTGGGTCTCTATTATATCTTACTGCAAGTAGGCCTGACATAATGTTTGTCATATGTATTTGTGCTAGGTTCTAAGTGAACCCTAAAAAATCTCACTATATTGTGTTAAAAAGAATCTTGAGATATATAAAAGGTTGTCCAAATCTAGGACTTCTATATCCATCAGAGTCATAATTTAATTTAACTGGATTTTCTGATGTTGACTATGCTGGATGTAGAGTGGACAGGAAGAGCACATCAGAAACTTGCTTGTTTCTTGATGATAGGCTTGTGTCCTGGTTTTGTAAGAAGCAAACATTTGTTTCCACATCAACTGCTGAAGCTGAATACATAGCTAAAGGCAGCTGTTGTTCACAGATTTTGTGGATACAAAATCAATTGTTGGATTATGTTATCAACTTAAATAATTTAACTATATTTTGTGATAGTACTAGTGCAATATCTATTGCACAAAATCCAGTGCATCATAGTAGGACCAAGCATATAGAAATTAGACATCATTTCATTAGAAATTGTGTAGACAAAAAGAAAATTAATCTTGTCTTTATCTCTACTAATTTACAAATAGCAGACATCTCCACCAAGCCATTGGATGAGAAGAAACATATGTTCTTCTTAAATCAGCTAGGTATGATAAATGGGGCAGATTCAATTTAATTTTTGTTTATGGTCGACGATTTGGCACAGTTCGTCGAACGGAGATCGACGATCTGTGAACTCTTTGTGAAGAGTTCGTCGAACGGAGATCGACGAACACTTTTTAGCGAAATAGATTTCATCGAGCGGAGATCGAAGATTTTTTCTTCAGAAATATTTTCACAGACCTGAGAACGACGAAAAGTTTTCCCTCTTCTGACTGAGATCAACGATATTATTTCTTCATGGATTTTTTTCATCGGCCTGAGAATGAAGATTGTTTATTTTTCACAGGACAGAGCCCGATGCTTCATATTCTGAAAACCATATATCTAGGTTTTCGTCGTGCTCCATCCCGCGCTTTCTGTTCTCTTGCTCATGCTCTCTCTTTTGCTTTTGCAGGAAAACTATGGCGATTTCGGCCCTCTCACTCTCAAGCATGAAGTTCCACACAAGATTCGACATTGATTTTGACTCATCCTCCCACACAGATCAAATCTTCATAGATATTCTCAAACTGTGTGAATAACAGCGTCAGAAGAAGTTTATGGCAACAAGGATCAAGATCCCAGGAAATGAAATTAGAGAATGGGTTTTCAGTTCAACATATCCAGATACAAATACTATGTCCGGCACCATCAGCGGAAATTAGGTCACTCTAACACCTGAAGTTTTATCTGAAATTTTTGATTTGGCTTCTGGAGAAGATGATATTGAATTGGACAATGATGAGTATGAGAATATGCTGAACAGAATGGGTCACTCTGAAGGAAACCCAAATAAGCTTCTGAAAAAGAACTTATCTGTCCAATATAAGTTTTTGGCAGATATTGTTGGGAAGATTTTGCTGGGCAAGCATACAACCCATGACTATATCACCAGGTGTACAACCCCGTATCCGGCGAGTGGGGTGAACCAGGAATCATACCAGCCGGTTCAGATCACCCAGGCCCCAGGCGAGCTAGGCAGGGAAAGCTGGAGGCAGCAGGCGAGCTTGGCAGAGAAATCTGAAGGCCGAGCTTGGCATTCGTCGACCGCGAGCTCGGCATTTGCTGAGCTAGGTTAGGATTCGTCGAGCTGAGGCCGACTAATGGAGGCCGACCGATGGGCGAGCTCGGCATCCCAGCTTGCGCTTACGCAAAGGAGCTCGGCAACAGCAGGTGAGCCGGATCTTCAGGGGTGGCCGAGCTCCCCAGCTCGCCCAGATCTATGAGGTACTTTTTACTGTTTTACCCCCGCTGGTTTGCCCATATCTCTTCAAAATAGCGGAGTTTGGCTGTTGGCAGACCCAGCCAAGGGTATTTTGGTAACTTCAGGCCAGTTCAGTTTGGTTATTGGCAGTTCAAATTCTGAAATCTATAAATAGGACCCAAGGGGTACCTAAGAAAGCAGGCTTCCTGTGCTCTCTAGCTCCACCGCTCAAGTTCTTTCGGAGGATACCTTAGCTCGGCCTTTGGCTAAGGAGGGGAAGCGCTCAAAAGATCTTTTGGGTGCGTGGTGGGTCCTCCCCGCCGAGCCCTTGTGTCAGTTCTCACTTGTTTCTTTTGTTGTTTTGCTTGCAGGAGTGAAGTAGGTGCGTGATCACCCCTTCCCCAAGGGTGAACTCCACAGGAGACCGTTTTTTGGTTTCAATATTTTAGTGTGGTGAGCATGGAGTGTGGTCAGTACAGAAAATCTTCAGCGAGCTTGATGACAGGAGGACAAGGAACTGACAGGTCGGACTCGCCGCCCCCCCCCCCACCTCTGGCCACGGTGGGGATGTTTGAAGATTTCAGGAACGAGGTACTGGGTCTCGTCAAGTTTGCACTCGGCATGCGGGCCGAGTGCTCGACTCCGGCAATCCAAATCACAGCCGCCCCCTCTCTAGGCGAGGATGCTCCGGGCAGGCGAGCTGGGAAGGAAGTAACCGAGGAAGGCCGGAGGTGCGAGCTCCACGGGCGCGAGCTCTCCCCGGCTCGGCAGGAAGAGGCCGGCTCAGCGAGCTGAGCCCGCGAGACATGCCAGCTCGCCTAGTTGGGGGAGGCAGCCCCTTCAGCGATTTGGTCTCTTCAGCTCCAGTTCCAGAGGGGTTCAGGGAACCCAAGATATCCTACTACACTGGGAAGGGAGACCTGGTCCAACATGTCCAGTGGTTTGAGGACGTGGTCTCGATCCGACAGATGTCAGATGGGTTCAAGTGCCGACTCTTCGCCATCACCCTCAAGGATAAGGCGAGAGAGTGGTTTCACCAGCTGTCGGCCAGCTTCATCTACTGCTTCGAGGACCTGCGCAGGGGGTTCATGCTGAGATTCACTATCTCGAAGAGGAGGAAGAAGGAGTCAGAGTCCCTATTCCATATCAAGCAGGGAGTGAATGAGACGCTGGGAAGCTACGTGGACCGGTTCCAGGAGGAGGTCGCCCAGGTCCAGGAGATGCCAGTACATAGCCTGATGATGGCCTTCACCCTAGGCCTGCAGCAGGGATTCTTCAGGATGGAACTGAAGAGAGTGCCCCCCCTCTCCTACAAGGAGTTGATGGAGAGGGAGGCGAGAGATGTTGACGGCGAGGCGTCAGATCCGGAGTTTGCCCGGAAGCTGGCCAGGTGGGCCACGGAGGAAGAGAAGGATCCAAAAGGCGGAAGAGGGAAGGAGGAGAGGAGAGTCGAGCCCTGGTAGAGGGAGCAGAGGCAGCTCCAGGGGCAGCAACAGCCCAGGTGGGGGCGTCAGGAGCCCGACCGTCGGCTGGGCTGGAGGCCCGAGTGGCAAGGGAGGGGGCCGCAGAGAGGGTACCAAGGAAGGGACCACCACTGAGGGGGGCAAGATCAATTCCACCCCCAGGTTGCCGACAGGCCCAGAGGCCTCGGCTCCCCGATCAAGAGGAGGCTATGGCCATAGCCGTAGGGGAGAGGAGGAGAGTAGCAAGGAGGAGGAGGAGAGAAGTTAGGGTGGAGTTGCCCTACTGCGATTTCCATCAAGAGGAAGGGCACGCCACAGCCACGTGCCTGGAGTTTCTCGAAATGAGGGGAAACAGGGAGCAGCAGTCGGGGCGTCAGGATGTGAGGATCGAAGAGGGCCTGCCTCGGGCAGAGGAGGACCGTTTTGAAGACCGGGTGGATGTTGGAACCCGAGGAGGTTTCGGAGTGATCCACGGGGGGGGGGGGGGGGGGGGGGGGGGGGGGGGTTAAGGCTTCCCGAAAGGCGAGCCTCCACACCATGTATCGCCGGAGCATTGGTTCCACATCCCAAACCCCACCCCTGGAAGAGAGGATCACCTTCTTGGGGAGCGATATGGCGGATCATGAGGATCCTTTTTGCGATGCGCTGGTCATCCAGACAGCCATCGAAAATTTTACCGTCTCCCGGATCCTCGTCAACAACGGAAGCTCCATCAACGTTGTCTTTAAGAAGGTGTTTGACGCGATGAAGGTGGAGGCGAAGAGGGTGCTGGCCTCGGATGGTCCCTGGTTCGGATTTTTGGGGGAGAGGAAGGAGGTCGAAGGAGGTGTGGGCCTCCATGTTACCCTGGGGGGGGGTAGTCAAGGAACTGCAGGTTAGTCATTGTGGACGCCCCCAGCAGCTACAGCGCCATCTTCGAGAGGCCCCTCATCAACACCTTTTGTTGCATCCCCTCATCGTTCCATCAGTGCTTGAAGTTCAATGCCGAGGGGATTCAGGTCATGGTCAGGGGGGACCCCAAGGTGGCGCGAGAGTGCTACGTCACCGCCGTGAACTCCATCTCTTGGCAGGAGGGAGCTGAGGAGATGGAGCGAAGGATGGAGGAGGAGGAGCAGGAAGCTCGCAGGTAGGAGCTGGAAGAGAAGAGTTGCACCGAGGTTGAGGTGGCAGGAGGAAATCGGGAGTAGTCGGCCGAGGCGATGGCCATGGAAGAAGAGATGGAGGCGGAGGTCCTCATCACAGAGGAGAGGGATGTTGAAGAATGGGGGAGCAGTCCAAGTTGGAGTCTGCGGAAGAGGTTGTGGAGCTGGAGGTCCTCACCCGTGAAGGCAGGGTGGAGAAGGTCCGTATCATCGGAGGGCTGACCCCGGAGGATCAAGGCAGGATGTTGGCATGCATCCAGAAGAACGTGCACATCTTCGCATGGAGCGCCGTGGAGATATCGGGGGTTGACACAGATGTGGCTTGCCACCGCCTCAACTTGGACCCGGGAGCACGCCCCGTTCAGCAAAGGAAGAGGTCCACGGTGGATAAGCTTGTCGAACCCATCAGGGAGGAGGTGGCAAAGCTTCTCAAGGCCAACTTCATATCCGAGATCCAGTACCCCGGCTGGGTCTCTAACGTAGTCATGGTTAAAAAGGGAGATGGCCGGTGGTGTATGTGTATCCACTTCTCTTTACTTAATAAATCTTATCCTAAGGACTGTTATCCCTTACCTCAGATCGACGCGCTGGTTGACTCAGCCGTCGGTTTTTCTATAATGAGTTTTCTAGATGCATTTTCATGTTATCATCAAATCAGGATGCACCCCCCAGACGTCAAGGATGTCTCGTTTATCATGGGGGATGGATGCTACTGCTATAAAATGATGCCCTTCGGGCTAAAGAATGTAGGGGAGACCTACCAGAAAATGATGGACAGGTTCTGCAAAGAACAGAAGGGGAGGAACCTAGAGGTGTATGTAGATGATCTCATGATCAAGAGTCAGGATGTGGACTCTCACCACCAGGACCTAGAGGAGACCTTTGTTATCCTGTGTAAGTACAAGATGCGTCTAAACCCCCTGAAGTGTGTCTTTGGGGCTAGAAAGGGGAAGTTCTTGGGGCACCTCCTCACCCCTGCAGGGGTCGAGCCTAATCCTGATAAGGTCAAGGCTATCATGGAGCTGGGGTCGTCGCGGAATACTAAGGAGGTTCAGCGGCTGATAGGGAAGCTGGCAGGGCTAAGTAGGTTCCTCTCTCGGGCTGGGGATAAGTGCTCCCCCTTCTTCAAAACACTGAGGGGGGGTGTCAAAAATTCAAGTGGACCAAGGAGTGCGAGGAGGCATTCCAGGCCCTCAAGATGCAGTTGACTCGGGCCCTATTGCTCCAAGGGCCAAAGGATGGGGAGGACCTGTTTTTGTATCTCGGGGTCGGGGCGGAGGCCTTAAGCTCTGTCCTAGTTCGAGAAGAAGGAAAGAAGCAGCTCCCTATATATTACGTGAGCAGGGTCCTGAGGAAGGCCGAGCTCCGGTATCCGATTTTGGAGAAGCTGGCCTTCGCCCTGGTCATCTCAGCCTGAAGGCTGCGGCCCTATTTCCAGACACACTCGATCCGAGTGGTGACTGACCATCCCCTCCGCAACATCTTTGAGGGGGTGGAGCATTCTGGCAGGTTGGCCAAGTGGTCGGTGGAGTTGAGCAAGTTCGACGTCTCCTTCGTCCCCCGCCTCTCGATCAAAGCTCAAGCGATGGCCGACTTGCTGGCCGATTATGTGATTGAGGTGGCGGAGGAAGAGCTCACTCGTCCGACTCCTTGAAAGGTGAAGGTAGATGGAGCCTCGGGGATGTATTACCTAGGAGTGGGGGTGATCTTGGAGAGCCCCCAGGGGACTAGAATTGAGCAGACGGTGGTGGTGCACTTTCCCATCACCAACAATCAGGCTGAGACTGAGGCCGTGATAGCAGGGCTGCGTCTGGCCAGGGATTTGGGGGTGTTGGACGTGGAGGTCCTTACTAACTCCATGGTGGTAGCTTTCCAGGTCAACGGGGAGTTTAAGGCGAGAGAGCCTACCCTGTGGCTATACTTAGCCAAAGTAAAGGGGGTCATTGGCACAATCCAAACCTTCTCCATCCGACACGTGCCCCGGTAAGAAAATGAACAAGTCGATCAATTAGCAAAGCATGGTCCCCGGGTGGGGGGACTATCACCGACCTATTCTGCCATTCCATCGAAGAGGGACAGCTCATGGAGATAGATCAGTGTTCCTCATGGATGGACTCGGTCACAACTTTCCTTTCCACTGGAGAGTATCAGGAGGGGGTGGACAAGAAGAAGCTCAGGTACAAGTCAGCATACTACCTCCTCCAGGACGCGCAGTTGTATAAGAAGACTCTCTCGGGGATGTTGGCCCATTGAGTGGTCGAGGGGGAGGTACAAAGAATCTTGGAGGAAGTCCACTCCCGGGAGTGTGGAAGTAACTCCGGGAGTCAGACCCTAGAAGGAAGGATCGTTAGGAAAGGGAATTTCTGGCCAACCCTGGGCCGTGATGTGACAGAGTTCACAAGAAAATGCCACAAGTATCAGATGTTTGCCCCCCTCCAGCTACAGTCGGCTCAGCGACTCAAGAGTATCACAGCCCCCTATCCCTTTGTCATTTGGAGAATGGATTTGGTTGGACCGTTCCCCCAGGACAGTGGGCAGAGAAGGTTCCTACTAGTGATGATCGATTATTTTTCAAAGTGGGTGGAGGTGAAGGCGCTGGCCAATGTGACTTCCCAAGTCATCAGGAACTTTATTTGGGGGGAGATCATCTGCCGCCACGGGCTGCCCCAGGCCATTGTCACGGACAATGGGCCCCGGTTCGCCAGCGCAGATTTTACTAGTTTCTGCGAGCAACTTGGGATCGACCTCAGGTTCGCCTCGGTCCACCACCCCAGGAGCAACGGGCAGGTGGAGGCCGCGAACAAAATCATCGTTAACCTCCTAAAGTAGAAAGTGGAAAATCTGAAGGGGAGTTGGGTGGAGTAGCTTCCTGTGGTTCTCTGGGCCTTGAGGACCACCCCCAACACAGCTACAGGAGAGACCCCCTTCAAGCTCTCCCATGGGTGCGAGGCAGTGCTCCCCGTAGAATTTGAAGTTCAAACAGCTCGAGATGTTGCGGTCGGGGAAGGCAGGGAAGAATGGTAGGCTGAGAACGAGGAAGAGCTGCGACTCTCCCTTGACATGGTGGAGGAGCTACGTGACCTCTCCGCCGTCCAATAAGAAGAGGTGAAGAGAAGAATGGCTAAGTACTTTAACAAGCACGTCAGAGTCAAACAATTTATAGAGGGGGACTTGGTGTTGAAGAAAGTGGATGCAGCATGGAGTTCGGCAACTGTGGGGAAGCTCAACCCCGGCTGGGAAGGACCATTCATTGTAAAAGAGGCATTGAAATCAGAAGGGTATCGACCCCAAAATGTGGAGGGCGAGAACCTAAGTCTCACCTGGAGTGGTGATGACTTGAATCACTTTTTCCCTTGAAACATGTAAGTGGTGCTTTGATTTTTAATAAAGTTCTTTGACACATCAATGTTGTCGCAATCAATTTGCATGAAGAAGTGTACTTAGACCCCGAGCAGATCCCGCTGTCAGGCTCTCACCTAGCTGGCAGGGCTGGAAGTCACTCGATGTCAGCCTTGGACCCCAAGCAGATCCCGTTATCAGGCTCTCACCTAGCTGGCAGGGCTGGAAGTCACTCGGTGTCAACCCTTGGACCCCGAGCAGATCCCGCTGTCAGGCTCTCACCTAGCTGACAGGGCTGGAAGTCAATAGGTGTCAGCCTTGGACCCCGAGCAGATCCCGCTGTCAGGCTCTCACCTAGCTGGCAGGGCTGGAAGTCACTCGATGGTGTCAGCCTTGGACCCCGACCAGATCCCGCTGTCAGGCTCTCACCTAGCTGGCAGGGCTGGAAGTCACTCGGTGTCACCCTTGGACCCCGAGCAGATCCCGCTATCAGGCACTCACCTAGCTGACAGGACTGGAAGTCACTCGATGGTGTCAGCCTTGGACCCCGAACAGATCCCGCTGTCAGGATCTCACCTAGCTGGCAGGGCTGGAAGTCACTCGATGGTGTCAGCCTTGGACCTCGAGCAGATCTCATTGTCAGGCTCTCACCTAGTTGGCAGGGCTGGAAGTCACTCGGTGTCACCCTTGGAACCCAAGTAGATCCTATTATAAGGTTCCCACCTAGCTGATAGGGCTAGAAGTTACTCGGTGTCATCCTTGGACCCCGAGCAGATCCCGATGTCAGGCTCTCACCTATATGATAGGGCAGGAAGTCACTCGGTGTCAGCCTTGGACCTCGAGCAGATCCCACTGTCATGCTCTCACCTAGATGGCAGGGATGGAAGTCACTCGGTGTCAACCCTTGGACCCCGAGCAGATCTCGCTGTCAGGCTCTCACCTAGCTGATAGGGATGGAAGTTTCTTGGTGTCAGCCTTGGACCCCGAGCAGATCCCGCTGTCAGGCTCTCACCTAGCTGGCAGGGATGGAAGTCACTCGATGGTGTAAGCCTTCGACCCCGAGCAGATCCCGCTGTCAGGCTCTCACCTAGCTGGTAGGGCAGGAAGTCACTCGATGGTGTCAGCCTTGGACCCTGAGCAGATCCCGCTGTCAGGCTCTCACCTAGCTGGCAGGGCTGGAAGTCACTCGGTGTCACCCTTGGACCCCGAGCAGATCCCGCTGTCAGGCTCTCACCTAGCTCGCAAGGCTAGAAGTCACTTGATGGTGTCAGCCTTGGACCCCGAGCAGATCCCGATGTCAGTCTCTCACCTATCTGGCAGGGCTGGAAGTCACTCGATGGTGTCAGCCATGGACCGCGAGCAGATCCTGCTATCAGGCTCTCATCAAGTTGGCAGGGCTGGAAGTCACTCGGTATCACCCTTGGACCCCGAGCAGACCCCGCTGTCAGGCTCTCACTTAGCTGATAGGGCTGGAAGTCACTCGGTGTCAGCCTTGGACCCCGAGTAGATCCCGCTGTCAGGCTCTCACCTAGCTGAAAGGGCTGGTAGTCACTCGGTGTCAGCCTTAGATCCCGAGCAGATCCTACTGTCAGGCTCTCATCTAGCTGGCAGGGCTAGAAGTCACTCGATGGTGTCAGCCTTGGACCCCGAGCAGATCCTGCCGTCAGGCTCTCACCTAGCTGGCAGGGCTGGAAGTCACTCGGTGTTAACCCTTGGACCCCGAGCAGATCCCGCTGTCAGGCTCTCACTTAGTTGACAGGGCTAGAAGTCACTCGGTGTCAGCCTTGGACCCTGAGCAGACCCCGTTGTCAGGCTTTCACCTAGCTAACAGGGATGAAAGTAACCCGGGGAAGTCATTCACTTGGCATTTCTTCCAAAAAGAGGAGAGCTCTGCATAGGCGAGTCCGGGCTCGCCAACTCAGCTTGGCCTCGGCAGAAGGTTGGCAAGCCAGGCCCTTGGACCCCGCTGAAGGGAGGCGGATCCCGCCAGGACGCCTCGCCCCCCCCCCCCCCCCCACTTTGTTTTACTTGGGAAAATTTAATAAATTTGGTCTTATATTGATAAGGTTATGAGCAGCTCGCGAGCGAGCTGGGGCGAGTCCTGAGAATTGGCGAGCTCTCAAAATATGCTCTCAGGTGCGAGTCCTAACAGCTGTCCTACTCACAAAATCTATCTACATGAGATCACCAAGGGCAGGGCTCGCGGACAAACAGAACACATCAAAGATAAAAAAAAAGATATAAAAATGTCCAAGGTTATAATCAAAAACATTTTTCATTAAGCAGTAATGTTTACAGTTGGAGCTCGCCTCGGCGAGAAAACAAAAATATATGCATATATATACATCAGCCTTTTCCCCATCGCCAGACTGATGACCATCCCCCACCCCGTCGGGCAGTTCCGGAAAGTCCTTCCCGAACAGCGCGTTAAGGATATCTTCCTTCTCGTTGGGCGGCGTCACCGGGAACAAGCTCGGCATCAGGTCCCGGGATGAGATCTCCTCGCATCCCTCCACCAGCACTCCAGTGTCCTTCAACATCTGGAGGGTGCACTCGACGGCGTGGATGAAGTTGATCCGCAGCCTCTCGGCGAGGTCAACCTCACCAAAAATCCTTGGCCTCTTGTAGGGGAGGGTAGGATCGGCGCTGCCGGTCGGGAAGAATATCTCCGCCTAGTGACGGACCTCGCGTCTGAGGCTCGTGTTCTCCTCCGTCAGCTTCGCGTTCATCCCCTCCAGCTCAGTAAGACGGGCGCGCAGCTGGCCGTTCTCCTCTTCCTGCCCAACGGCATGAGCTCGCAACTCCCTGGCAGCCTTGACATCCTGATGAGAAAGGAAGTGCATCAGCAACAGCGGAAAATCCTAAGTAAAAAGGAAAAGGAACGAACAACATCCCGATGCTTACTAGTCCATTGGCGGCCTGGGTTAGAAGATTCTCGGCAATGCCGAGCTGCCTCGCCAAGTCGACGGCCTTGTCCTTGGCGACGTCGCGCACTTGCTCGGCCTTTTGGAGGAGGTTGCAGAGGTTGAAGCTGCGGCGGACCACCATGTGGTGGAGCTCCATTGCCCGTATATGCGCCTGCAGGCCCTCATGGCCCAGCTGCCACAGGGGGACGCCCTTGTAGGTCTCGACGTCCTCGCGGCCATAAAGGTCGAAGCCAAGGGCATAGGCATGACCGGTGGCGGGCTCGCGGTCAGACCAGGAGTGGTGGAGGGTAGATATGGCGACTCGGTGGGCCGCCTCGTCCCATTGGACTATCGGCTCGCCCGCCAAGTCTTTCCACCTCCCCCCAAAGCCAAAGAGGGGGTGTTCTTTAGGCGGGGCGGGCTTGCGGGATGCCCTCTTCGCAGTGGGAGGAGTAGAGGTCGTCGCGGGAGGAGCAGAGGTCGCCGCGTGGGGAGCGGGGGTCTCGGCAACTTCCTTCCCCTTGCTAGTGATCTCCATGAGCGGGCTCTCTGGCGACCCGTCGGGGATTACCTCCGGCGAGCTCATGTACTTGGGGCTTTGATGTTGTTGATGTTGTTTCGCCCGTGGAGCCAGCACGGCTCTCCTCATCTTTTTTGGCGGTTGTTGGTGATGGGGGGAGCTCAAACTCGCGAGCTCAGCTCGCTTCTTGCCGGACGAGGGCTTGGAGAAAGCTGCCTCGTCTCGGCAGGCCGCCGCCGCCGCCTTCTTGTGGGCAAGAGGGTCTGCATGCAACCCCGAGTCTGCAAACGGCAGGTTCACGGGGATTAGCCACTCCCCTGCAAGAAAAAACTTGGAAAAGTAAGATTTTCAACGGCATTATGGCGAGCTTGGCAATGGGGAGAGGACAATACCTTTACCGGGCAGAACAGGGGGGAGTAAGTCAAGGCCCCTTCGCAGGAAGGCAATCTCGAAGTCCTTGTGGAGGAATAATTTGTGGAGGTTAGCGTCGTTGCCAGACACGACCGGCGAGCAGTATACCTCCTCGCCTTTTTGCTGGGGTGAGAAGGGGATGTTACCGAGATCGCCCTTGAAGAAGGCATTCTTGGTCATCCAGTTGTGGTGTTTGTTAGCGATCTCGCGAACCTTGATCAGCGAGCCCATGAAGTAGGAAACGCCATCCGGCGTCGCCTTGTAGGAGAAGAGCTTCCTGAACACCGTCAGGTTGAACTCAATCCTCTCTCGGAGGCGGTAGCTCGCGTACGCCACCATCATGGCAATGGCGTTTGAATTTAGCTGCGCGGGTACCGCGCCATAATATTTCAGAATCGGGCGGATCTCCGGCCAGAGGGGAAGGCGCATCCCCACCTCAAAGTGAGAGATGGGGAAGGCGAGCTCATCATCTTAGAAGGAGTTAATGGCCTCCCCCTCTCTCGGTCGGCGCGCCTCGAAGCCCAGCGGAACGTGGTCGCCGACAAATTCCGCGAGCTCCGCCTCGGTGGTGATCCCCTCGAAGAAGCAGTAATCTCTGAAGTGTTGGGCACACTTGGTGCAGCCATCAGCGTCAGGATTGGTCTTGCCCATGCTCGCAAGAGGGGTGGAGCGCGAGTAGGAGAGGGGAAAAGCGCAGGAAGAGAGAGAAAGAGTGAGCAGTTAAGGCAGTAGTATGGGGATTTGTGGTGGTGGCCTATTTATAGAAAATGTAATCTGAGGTCAAGCTATCCAATCGGCCCAGCTCGCCATCCCAGCTCGCCAGCCCCAGCTCGCTGACTTCCGGCGTATTCCATCTCACGCCAAGTTAAAGAAAAAGCAATATATTATTTGAATACCGCATTTCTAAGAATGTTTATAATTATTTATTACAACAGTCAAGTGTAGGAATAAAAAAGCAGGGCGCGCGGGCAGGGGGAAACTAGGAGATGAGTACAGGTCGGCTCTGCAAGGGAGCCGTCTTTTATCTACCCCGGCCTCGTATCCGCCTCCCCCCAGACTGTCGCGCGCGGTGCAGCTCGCGAATCCTCCCCGAATTCCTCTGCGCCACCGAGAGGTCGTAGTCTATGTCATCCAGGAGTCGGGAAGGAGACGTCATCTTGACAGCCTGGCCGCTTCGCACCTCGTCAGCGAGACACGCATAGTCACGTTGAAGCGCCTCGTTGACCTCCTGCACCTCGCGGACCCCGCGCACGAGCTTCTTGAAGAGCTTGATCCCCCTCCTCGTCAGCTCATCGTTCTCCACTTCAGGGCCTAGGTAAGATTCCAGCGATCTCGGGGAGAAGAGGGGAGAGTAATGGGCTGCTCGGGAAGATTCCTCGGCAGCGGATTTGCTGGGGGGAGCTGTGGGAACAAAAACATCAGCAAGGGGATGTGTGCTGGAGAATCACGTGATAAGAATGCAAGGCCAAATTTACCTGACGAGCTCGGCAACTCGAAGGAGGTGCGGGGAGGGATAAACCTCAGGTCCTTCCCGCGCCCTGGACCGTGCGTTCCCGGTGAGAGGAGCTCGAGTCCCGGGACGGGGATGGTCTCCACGCCCGCCCCTTTGGTCACAACAGCTCGCTGAGGGGAGGGGGCGCACACCGGCGAGTTCGTCTTCTGCGAGATCACCCCCAATGTCCCGAAGGGAGGGGACGGGTCCCGGGGACGGTTCTCTGGAGTCATGAATCGCGAGTCCCCAAGGGTGGTCTTGGCTCGCGGGGTGGTGTCTCGCGGCGCGGCGCCCCCCATGCCATCAAGCTGGCTATCCGGGCCGTCGCAGATTTCGACAATGTTCTTGCCCTTTTCGGGGGCAGGCAAAGTGGAGGAGTCGGTCCTGTGCTCCAAGGTGGTTCTCAGGTCATCGTAAATGGGTTTGTCTGTTTGAGGAAATGGCTTCACCCACTTGGAGCTAGGCTCGGCAGAGCCGCCCTGCGGAACAGCGGGCAGAATCGCAGTCAGGGAAGCTATGCGAGCAGCTGAGACCTGGCGAGCTCGGTTAAGGCGCTCTTAAATCTCCTTTGGGGTCAGCATCTCGATAGGGCTATAACAAGGGGAATGGCAAAAGACAGGCAGCTGTGCAGGTGTATATATATAGCCGCAGGTGGACCCCACTCGAGGATTCCCTCTATTCCACCCCGCACTCGTCGAACACTTTGGGTTGGATGTTTCTTTTCGAGCTTTGCAAAGCTCAAAAATAGCGGGGATTGTGTACGACCCCGTATCCGGCGAGTGGGGTGAACGAGGAATCAGACCGGCCGGCTCAAATCACCCAGGCCCCATACAAGCTCGGTCGGGAAAGCTGGAGGCAGCAGGCGAGCTTGACAGAGAAATCTGAAGGCCGAGCTCGCCATTCGTCGACCGCGAGCTCGACATTCACCGAGCTAGGTCAGGATTCGTCGAGCTGAGGCCGACTAATGGAGGCCGACCGATGGGCGAGCTCGCCATCCTAGCTCGCGCTTACGCAAAGGAGCACAGCAACAGCAGGCGAGCCGGATCTTCAGGGGTGGCCGAGCTCCCCAGCTCGCCCAGATCTACGAGGTACTTTTTACTGTTTTACCCCCACTGGTCTGCCTATATCTCTTCAAAACAGCGAAGTTTGGCTATTGGCAGACCCAGCCAAGGGTATTTTGGTAACTTCAGGCCAGTTTAATTTGGTTATTGGCAGTTCAAATTCTGAAATCTATAAATAGGACCCAAGGGGTACCTCAGAAAGCAGGCTTCATGTGCTCTCTAGCTCCACCTCTCAAGTGCTTTCTAAGGATACCTTAGCTCGGCCTTTGGCTAAGGAGGGGAAGCGCTCAAAAGATCTTCCGGGTGTGTGGTGGGTCCTCCCAGTCGAGCCCTTGGGTCAGTTCTCACTTATTTATTTGGTTATTTTGCTTGCAGGAGTGAAGTAGGTGCGCGATCACCCCTTCCCCAAGGGTGAACTCCATAGGAGACCGTTTTTCGGTTTCAACACCAGGCACCAGTTTCTGGTGATGAGTGCTCTGGTAGAGAAGAAATCAGTTTACTGGGGACAGATTTTATTTGAGTTAATCAAGAAGAAAAACACTAAGAAAGAGGTATGCTTTGGGAGGATTCTAGGAATCTTTCTCCAGGAAAAGGCACCAGAACTATTGGTTTCCCAGCCAGTCTTCATTAATTCCTCAAAGAGGATTACCTCCGCCCTATTTGGTAGATGGGAGAGGATAATTACAAAGCCCTTCAGGGGTTCCTCTTCCTCCAAGACTTTTGAGAACACAAGAGCAGTTACAGCCTCGCCTCCTCCTCCAGAAGATATTCCTCCGTCCA
The DNA here is from genome assembly GCA_039583875.1 of Platanthera guangdongensis. Classification (NCBI taxonomy): domain Eukaryota; kingdom Viridiplantae; phylum Streptophyta; class Magnoliopsida; order Asparagales; family Orchidaceae; genus Platanthera; species Platanthera guangdongensis. Next base: position 69,089,337 of record CM077151.1, on the reverse strand, counting down.
CCAGCATTCCTTCTCCTCGTCTACAACAACAACTACAATAACCACTTTCACCTCTTCCTCAATAACCACATTCTTCCACAGATATTCATGAGGAAATTCCATCTCCACCTCCTCAATCTCCACCTCAAACTCATATATCTGACATTCCTTCTACCTCCTCACAACCATCTTTCAATCTATTGTCTCCTCCACCATCTCCTCATCACTCTCCAGTTCAAGAACCCTCCTCCACTCCCACAACCATAGTTCCCACTTCTACCACTGACATTCCTTCCATTCCCCCTTCCACATTTCCAGAATACACCCACAGAGACTTCTCTCAAGCTTTCTCTATGTGTTCAAATTGTGGACATCACACTCCTTACTCCTCCTCTGCTCCTAAACCCCTCTACCTCAACTTCTCTGATATAACAAAAGATCTTCTTGCTTTCATCTCACCTACTCTTGAGCAACTTATGGCAAATGCTATTGCTCCTCTCTCTGCTTCCATCATCTCTCTCTTCAAGAATTGTTGCTCTCTCTTCTGTTCCTTCCTCTGAAGGACTGGCTTCAGGACCCACTGAACCCAGCCAGGGGGGAGATGTTCTATGAAGAAGCTCCAGTTCCTCCTCCTGCAGTAGCAGCAGCAACAGCAGTTTCTGATATGTCAGATGAATCAGCAGAGCCAGCCCCTCCATCTGAAATAATAGATTTAATTGATTCTGATATAGATATGGCTGATACAATAGCAGAAATAACCACTGCTGGTGATTTCTTTTTAAATCCCACAGTAAATTTAGATTCTTTACTACATTCTTTTGATCCAGTGTACAGAAATATTCTACCAAATTTTGATGTACAATATTCTAGAGTTATTGTAGTTTATACTGCTCCTATAAGTCGTGAAGTTGTAGAACAACTAAAGGCAAGTTTTGTTGTTAAAGATGTTATTGAACCAGTTTCTATGCTAAAAGCATTCTCTCCACCAACCTTTGGCTGGTGTGAGTCTCCTATGCCAGATCTGGATGACATTCTGTTTTCTGACATGGAAGAAGAAGCAGGAAATATTCAGACTGCTACAGACATCTCTGCAGTGCCTACAAGCATAGCACAACCACATATTCCTGGAATCTCAGCTGATTTGCTAAAGCAGCTAGATGATCTTTATGACAATCCAGAACTTTCTTCTCAAGATGATGATGTTGAAAATGAGTCAGATAAATCAGATAATAAAAGTTAAAAGAAGAGAAAGGCTCCTGCAAAATCTGCTCCTCGAAAGGTTGTTCCTAAGCCAAACCGTTCTGCTGATATCTCACACTATATCATGCACAACATACACTTACTCCAAATACTCCAAACTGGATGAGGTATTCTAAAAATGAGCAAAAAGCCAGGAAGAAGAGCAGGAGGTACTCTCCACCTCCTAAATTCAGGAGAGGTCCTCCTCCTCCTTCTCCTGCAGCAGGATCCTGTGGGGGTATTTCTCAGGTTCAAAAAGCCACATCTTCTCATCAGCCTAAATCCTCCAGCAGCATTCTTCAAGCAGCAGCAGGCAGCAGCAGCAATACCAGAAGTACAACAGACAACATAAAGTGTCTGAAGATGATCAATCTGCTAAAGCATCTCCTGAAAGACCTTACTCTCCACCAGTTCCTTTTGTTGATCCAGAACAGGAAAACATCTCTAGAATGGCTAGATTTCAAGAGCTGGTTGGACTCTCTCAGATAAACAAAGCTAAAGAAGAAGGCAAGGATGCTTCTCAATACACTATAATGTCTTCTTACAGAAGAGAGGAATTAAAAAGGTATGACAAAGCTAAATACTTTTTCAATGTTGATGCTTACATGAGCTTACATCCAGAGGCAGTTGTTCCAAGAGCAACTTCTGTCCAAAAGAGAAGTAGCAAATCCCAATAGGGAAATCATTTTCAGGCAGCCATTAGAGAAAGACAAGTCCAAGAAGTCTAATTAGTTTTCTATTTTTCCTCTGAACTATTTGTTTTGATTAATCTGCTAGACTTTTTATTTCTGCCAGATATCTTTTATGCTTTGTGATTGTATTTTATTATTTTAATGTGTTATTCATAGTGACCTCACCTAAATAGAGGGAGATTGTTGGATCCCTGGTTTGGATTTGGGCTAGGTTCACTATTAGGTTTTTGACCCTTCATGTATAGTCTTGGGTCATGTTGTTAGTTCTAAGGTGTAGGTCAGTCTGATTAGGATTGTTATTCTTTGATCCAGCCCTCATAAGACATCAGAGTTCCAGACTTATAAGAATGGCAGTTTATAAGTGTTCAGAGAATCAGTTCGAAGTTCTTCGAACTCAGCTCGATGATCGCAGCTCGACGAACTCAGAGTCCCTACTCTGAGTTGAGCTCGACGAACTTAGAGCTCAGCTCGACGATCTTCTCTCTTCTCTCAATTTCTTAGCTCGACGAACTTCAATCTCTGGTTGACGAACTTAGAGCCTAGCTTTGACAGTTTATTTCTCCAAATCACTTTCTCTGATATCAGCTTGACGAAGACGATTTCTCAGCTCGACGAACTTGGAGTTTAGGTTGACGAAAACTGTTTTGAGCTCGACAAATTCTGTCAGTTCTTTATTTCACTTCTCTACAGTTAATTTTTGGATTGACCAAGGCTTATATAATATATTATTACCTATATTGCTCTGAGTAATTAATTGCATATATTCTTATGAATATAGTCGTTCATTGGCAGCATTAATTACTGGATTTCACAAAGTTAATATTCGGCTTAATAACTGGGATAGTTAAGGAATTGATTTATTGCCCTTCTAGTCGTTTGTCCAAGTTCCAAGATTTCATCAATTAATCATGGAGAAAAATTCAAATTCAGAGATAGAATTTCTACAAGAAAAATAAAAAGGAGTTTGAAAAAGGATTAGATATACATACATAGAGACAGACATAGATACATAGAGACACAAGAGATACACACAGGCAGATAAAGAAGAAAGATATTTAGTCTGCATATTCACTCAGTCTTCATCATATGCAACTCTTCACCAAGCTTTCAAGATACAACTATTCAATATCAGTCTGAAAGCTTCTGAAGATAGTTCCATCAAAGAAGACCTACACCTTGCAAAGCTTCCAACAGAATTCCTGAACAATAATCAACTCAGGGGGAGATTTGACAAGATCAAATCCACTAGTCTTCTCTGTTGCTTTTGAGAAAGAGAAGACAACATCAACTTTCTTATTCCCACTGTATACAGGTTTTAACTCTCTTCAAAAGTTAACCACCTGGTTCTTAAGTCTCCTTATCAAAAGACTTAGCTTGTTTTTTGGTTACCTGATCAAAAGCCTAAAGGGTTGTGAGATCTCCCTTCAAATAGATCTTGTGGTGATAGGGCACCTGAGCAAAAACCTGTTGGTGGCAGGGAACCTGATTAAAAATCTATAGTGGATTCCTACCAGGGTGGTAGAAGAGTGAATGTACCCAAGTTTAGGAGAATCACTATAAATTTCTTGTGTCGTCTGGATTGCTTTTTGTTTTCTTATTGTTGTGTGTTGTGTTAGTTAGTTTTTCTTTTCTGCTCTCTCTTAAGATATATTTAACACTATTTTAATTCCGCTACAAAAACTAATTAAGTTTTTAAAATACTCTATTCACCCCCCTCTTGAGTTAAACAGATCTATCACCTCAGGTGGTAAAGCTCTTACCATCCTTCAAACCTTATGGCTTCAAGTCTAGCAACTGATGTAAAGATTTGAACAAAATCAATACCTTCCTCTTGCATGTATCCTTTATAAACCAATGTAGATTTGTTCTTGATGATAATATCATTTTCATCAAGCTTGTTTCTATATATCCATTTTGTTCACATGATGTTATATCTATGAGGTCTGTGAACCAGCTTCCAGACATTGCATCTTTTGAACTAGTTCAATTCTTCTTGCATAGCCATAATCCAGAATGGGTTTATGATGCCTTCTTCAAACTTCTTGGGTTCAATTTGAGACAGAAAGCTTGAATACATTGCAATGTTGTGGTTTCTGCTCCTTGTTGTTATACCTTGCCTTGCATCCCCAATGATTAGATTTCTGGGATGATCTCTCAAGTATCTGACGACAGATGACATCCTTTCTTTAGCATCTTGAACTTCAATTTCAGGGGTCTGAAGATCATCTTCTATTTCTAATCCACATAGACCTTCTTCTGGAATGACCACACCCACATCCTTCTTTGGTTCAACAGGAGGTGTGTCATTAATGCTCAGCTTGTCCATACTCAAATTTGCACCTACAGTTCTAGAAGAGCTAGACAAATCACTGTGAATCATAGAACTTTCGAGCATCCGAGGAGCTAGAAAACAAGCTACGAGCATCCGAGGCCAAGGTCATCGAAAGCAAGGCCTACGAGGTAATTTTGGTCAGAAAAATACCAGCTTAATATGTACTACCTACGCAGGTCGACGATGTGATTTGATATGAGAGTTTTTCTTTTTGCAAGAGGTCGAGCTGGTCACGGCCCAACATATTTCGAAGCTGGAGTAGAAGCTTGTTGAGAGCCAGACAATGTTGGAGATATGTCAAGTCCACATCGCCAAGTTTGAAATACGGGAGGCTGCTAAGAACCACTGCCGGAGGCGAGTAACTCGGGCATTGGGAAAAAATTTGGATTGTTCAGGAGGATCCTACTCGCCTGAGGCGCAAGATAGCCAGGATGGTCGGTGATGTAATCCTCGCCCTACTGCAGTTAGAGAATCGGTTGATGCCGAGTTCTGAGGACATTAATGTGGACGACATCATCCTGAGTCTTCTCGTCGAGGCGTTTCACTCTCCAATGCTCTCAAAGTCGCCGAGTTATGATGATGATGACTCAGATGCAGAGGAAGAGGATGAGGACGATAGCGTCAACAAGGATTCTTTCTAAATTTCTTAGGTTGCCTGACTTCCTTCCAATATTTTTTTTGTGTATAGCAGGGCGGTATAGAGGGCGGGGAATTCACCACTTTTTTTGGGGATATCAGTAATTAGTAGAAAAAGCACATTTTTTTGTAATGAATCTTTCATGGGTTTCACTTGTTCTTTTATTTCTGCTTTCTGGATGCATGCTCGTTTGACGTATGCATAGGCTCTTAGGCATGACCTGTGATGTATACTCGCTAGGCTCTTAGGCTTGACTTTGTGATTGATGATCGCTAGGATCATAGGCGCGAGAAGATTGATGCTCGCTAAGATCATAGGCGTGGGAAGATTGAATGCTCGCTGGACAATTCCCCTACTCGTACGCCCATACTCGCATGCCATTGATCGCACTTATATGCTTGAACCTCGCTGCTTGCACTTGTATAGTCGTAAAAAGAAACATCATCATATTTGTTTGGTTTTTGCAGGTTTGGTGTCGTCACCTAAGAATGTTTGCTGAGAATAAAAATGGAAATACTCCTCGACTTGCCAATTATGATCCTTCAAACAAGGGAATGGTACTCAGGGGGGTCTCATAAGATGTGCACTCTTGAGGGCAACACTCAAATTCAACTGACAAAGAACTAAATGTATCCAGAGACAAGGCACGACAGTCGGGGGGGTCCAACAGAATGCACACGCTCAAGGCTTCAATCCTTACAGCAGATTCTCACCTCCCGGAACTTCTTTGCTTAGCTGATTCTAAAAATCATAGTGGATGAAAGTGATATCAGATATGCTCTGATACCAAAAGTGAGGGATATATCTTAAATTTACTGTAGAGGGGGGGTGAATAGAGTGTTTTAAAAAACTTTGAGTTATTTTTATAGCGGATTAAAATGGGTGCTATATATATAACAAAAGAAAATATATATATCACAGCACAGCAAAATAAAGAATAGAGCACAAGCAGATGACATAAGGAAATTTATAGTGGTTTCTCAATAAACCTGAGTACATCCACTCTTCCACCACCCTAGTAGGAATCCACTACAGGTTTTTTATCAGGTGTCCTGCCATCACAGGTTTTTGCTCAGGTGCTCTGTCACCACAAGATCTATTTTCAAGGGAGATCTAGCAACCCTTTGAGCTTTTGATCAGGTGCCCAAAAACCAAACTAATTTTTTTGATCAAGAGACTTAACAACCAAAAGGATAACTTTTGAAGGGAGTTAGAAACCCTTTTACAGTAGAGTAAAAAGAAATTTGATATTGTATTCTCTTTCTCAATGTTCAGAGAATACTAGTGGATTGTTGTTGTTATCAAAGCTCCCCATGAGATGTAGAATAGTTCAGGAGAATGGAAGCTTTGCTCAGGATGTAGGCCTTCAGATTGCTTGATGTTCTTGAAAAATCTTTTAGACTGATGTTGATGGATTGTCTCTTGAAAGTCCTGAAGCAAAAAACTGATGAAGAACTTGAGTTGTATATCAGAGCTATTCTTCTTTCAGTTTTCTGTAGAAAATTCTTTCTAACTTCCTGCTGTAATGAAAAAGAAATAATCCTTATATATTCCATGCAGATTTCAGCCTTTGAATTTTGAATTCTTTTCCTTTACTGACTTTAGAAATTCTGTGAGTTGAACAACTGGAATTTGTCTTTAATGAGTTTCCTCAACTGTTCCAATAAAATAAGCCAAGTAATAACTCTGTGAATACCATAATTAATGATGTGATGGAACGGCTATATTCATAAGAATATTATGCATTAATTATCAGACCATTACAGACATATTTGAAAATCATCTGCCTTAGTCGAACTGAAATCAAACAGAGAAATAGTCGAACTGAACCTGAGAGAAATTAGTCGAGTTCAACAAATTCTCATAGACCTGAGATCCAAATTCGTCGAACTGAAACCTCTCTTTCGTCGAGCTAAGCTCCAAGATTGTTGAAGAGCTCCAAGTTCGTCGAACAGAGATAGTCTTTCGTCAAGCTAAACTACTAACGTGAGATCGAAATTTATCAATCTCAGCTAGGATTTCGTCGAACTCAACTTAGTGAAGAAATCTGAGTTCGTCGATCTGAGATCGACGAAAGTCGAGCTCTGTTCATCTAAACTTCGAACGACTTTGTGTCTCTTAGAAAACTGGTTTTCTCTGGAGGTCTTCTGTCTCTAAGTCTTCTGAAGGTGAGAACCAATCAACCTAGGTTGTTGACTGACCTTGACCCTGATAAAAACCTATGACCATAGATTATACATGTTGGGTCATCTAATAATCCTAATAGTGAACCTAGCCCAAATCAACCCTAAACATAGGTGGGGTTCCAACAGTGGGTTATCCCACCTCGACGTTAATAGAGACACGTCTTGCTCCACATGACAAAGGATCGCTAAAAGTAGGTCTTTAGCCTTCTCAAAGACCGATGACACCTTTAAACCAGGTGTCACTTTGTGGGATCGATCCTTTGTCGAGTTCGGGAGGTTGGCATCCAGATATGTTCCTGATAGTTCCTCCAGTCGGATGAGAAGTGTGATCTAGTAGGTAACTAGGCCAACATACAAGGGGCGAACTAATCTCGACCATCAATGTAGGGGCTTGGACTTACAAGAATGCTTTTAATATTCGACACGCCGTCCCATCACCCGCTCTGGGTTTTTTAGAAGAATCAGGTTCGAGAAAAGTTTTCCAAACTGATCGTAGAAATTGACTTAACTTCTTGTAGCTAACTTGAAATGATTTGAACAAGAAAGACAACTCGCTTTGTCTCGTGTTTTAGGGGGGAGAGGATTTTATTAAAAAAAACAGAAGTAACTTTACATACAATCAGTCATTATATTTTACCGCTAGGGATAGAACCTTTTCAGGTCGTCCCCACTCCAAGGGCTTCCTAGCACCTCTACTTCTTGATTTTGCAGGCGATACCCTCAAGTAGCCAGAGCTTCTTGGACGATGAGGGGCCCTTCCTAGTTAGAGTTCTGCTTGCCTATGGCGAATGCCCTCCCGGCTGCATCCACTTCTTCATGATGAGATCTCCTGTGATGAACTGTTTAATGCGGACATTCTTGTCAAAGTATTTCACTATTCACCTCTTGACCTCCTCTTGGCAAACGAAGGTCGGGTCTTGAAGCTCTTCGATGTCGTCTAGAGAAAGTCTCTGAGCATCTTCATTTTCCAGGCGTCATTTTTCACTGCCTTCATCGGCTGCCACGACCCTTGGTATCCGAACTTTGAACTCCACTAGGATGAGAGCCTCAGACCCGTGAGACAACCTGAAAGGTGTTTCCCTCGTGGTTGAGTTAGGAGTGGTTCTTAGAGCCCAGAGGACCTAAAAAAGTTGTTCTGCCCAATTTCATTACTGGTTGGCGACTTTCTTTTTCAGGAGATTGATGATCAGCTTGTTGGCGGCCTCTACCTGTTCGTTGCTCCGAGGATGATGAACAATGGCAAATCGAAGATCCATCGCTACATGCTTGCAGAAGTCTTCTGGTTCCAAGCTGACAAATTACGGGTCGTTATCGGTGATAATGGCGAGAGGGATTCTGAACTTGCAGGCGATCTCTCCACAGATGAAGTTCTTCACGATGTAAGACATGGTCTTGGCAAGAGCTTTCGCCTCGATCCACTTGTAGAAGTATTTGATCATGACGAGAACAAACTTTCTCTGACCACTGGCCTAGGGGAAAGGACCTATCAAATCCATTCCCTAGATGACGAAGGGTCAAAGGGCATTGATTAAGCGAAGTCGTCGAGCTGGCAACAACTGGAGAGGTACGAAAAGATGACACTCTAGACATTTCTTCGAGAAGCCTTCTGCATCCTTTCAAATGATCGACCAGAAGTAGTCGTGCTTTAAAATTCTTTGCTCCAGGGTGCAAGTCTCAGAGTGACTATCACACTCTCCTGAATGAATTTCTTCGAGCATTTGAGGGATCTCTGTTTCTGACAGGCATTTGGCCAGAGGGCCCGAGAGGGTCTTACGATATAGCACTCCTTCGTGCAGTAGATAGTAGGCCGCCTTATATCAAAACTTTCTCTGCTCTCTCTCGTTGGCGGGAAGATGCCCTATCGTTAAGAAAGTAATGAACGAGTTCTTTCAAGAAGCTCACTGCTCGATTTTGTCATCTCTCATTTCATGATGGATTGTCGGAACAACTCCGTTACAGTTCTACTGGCCTTCAGAACATACTTGGCTAGGTAGTCCGCCTCTGAGTTATCCTCCCTTGGTGCGTGCTCGACGAAGAAGGTTTGAAAGTTCCTAATCAAGGATCTTAATTTTATCAGATATCTTTGCAGGATACGTGTAACACCCTCATCTGTCACGTTGAATATAACAGAAGATCTGGTCAGAGCCCCACGTCATATTCCACGGACAATCAGCAGAGTTACGCATTGAAACCAAAACTATACACGCATCATAACATAGAGTTGCATTATAGCGGAAACATTTAAAATTACTTAGAACCCAACACATGAATGTCCACTAACCAACTAAAAATATATATATAATACACAAAATGTTTAGGCCTTAAAGTAATGCAATATTTTCTTCACAAAAGTGTTTTACATACATCAATACATATGACAATAAGTAAACACTTTGTGTGGCCTTCAAGGGCCAACATAGCAGAAAAGGGTTTCTGGCTTTCTGTCCGCTTTACTCTCGAGCACCTGTATAGTAACAATTCAAAAAATGTGGCAAACAAGACAATGATCAGCTTATGCTAACCAAATTATAATGACTTCACCCTCACTCGGGACAGCGGTGTTTCTTCCATGTAAGTACACATGTATATATACTGGCATAAGAACGTGCAATTTAAGCATCATTTATCATATACGTTAGCACGCACGATCACACACCTCGTGCGCTTTGGGCATATTTTCAATGTATTGTATTCTCAGTCTCACCACCATACTCAATGATGGTTTAACATTAGAGCATTCTAGTCACACATAAAGCCAATGACTCTCCTATGCCCCCAACCGCACCAGATACCTTAGGTCGTCTAGTCAAGCGACATAGAGCGGGTACAGATCAATTATCTCTAGTTGCTCAAACCATCCTGCCACCAACACAATCGACACGATGCAGATCAACCTCCCATTTCCCGTTCACAATATATATGACCGAGTTATGGCTAATGGTGGCTCTCACGGCCAACATAACTGGGCATTACAAACTCTCAACTCAACTTGCTACTCACCTTATCTCATAAACAAGTTTCACAACCACAATCAACCAGCTCTCTCTCTCTAAGAGCTACGGCCAGCAATTACAACCGGACAATATCTGACAAAACTTCAATTATATTCACTTTTCCAAGCATTTCTTGAAGTTAGCCACCATAACTCCCTAGAGCACTCTACAAAACTCAAAATCCAAAAATAACATAAAACACAGAAGCTTCTCCAACATACAAAGAATATTATCTATCACCAAAACAGATCAACTTATTAGAATAGATTTCACACATGTTTATATTTATACTTCAATTCCAAACTCTATGCAATTTCTATCAAAAATACTTTATACCAACGTCAAAAATCCTTTTGCTCTCCACCAATTAGTGAGGAATTTCATGCAACTATGCCTAATTAAGAACTTCATATATCCAAGAAGAAAGATCGTTGCTCTTGTCGATCATTTAGAAACCATGAGCTTGCAACTTATCCAAATAAAAACATCCACAACAATTTTCTCTCCACAGATCAAGCTTCGGCTTGCTACTCTAATCACAAGATCTGCCACTAATTAATGCATGCTTTGGCTGAATTACCAAAAAAAATCAGGAATCTTGCTATTATGTTTGGTGTTAGCTTTAATTTTGCTCCTAATTTGTCATTGTCATCAGTTGTGCAGATCAAATTTTAGCCAAAATTTGATGCAATCAACAAAGCCACAATCAAAAATCATGCATGGCTTTCCCAGAATCAAAATATTTAGATTAATTTAAGATTTTAAACTTTGAAAATCGCACAAAGATTTAATTTTGAAAGAAGGAAAAAAAACATGATTTTGATGACATAGATCATAATATAACAGCATGGATTCCATTCAACCGACGAACTTACAGATGACAACACCAATTCAGACACAGAAAATGGTTAAACCTAGATTTCTACAAGCTCTACCAGAAAACGATAACCGACGACAAGTTTCAGAAACGAGAAGGGTTTAGGGTTTTAGGGTAAGCCCTTTCACTGGAGCGAATGATAGGCTAAGCCCTCTCACCACGGATCCGGCGGGCAAGCTGAATATCTTTGGGCATTATGGTGACCCTCTTGGCATGGATGGCACAAAGGTTGGTATCCTCAAAAAGTCCGACGAGGTACGATTCGGAGGCTTCCTGAAGAGCGGCAACGGCGGAGCTCTGGAATCGAAGATCGGTCTTGAAATCCTGGGCGATCTCGCGCACCAGTCGCTGGAATGGGAGCTTGCGGATGAGGAGCTCGGTACTCTTCTGGTACTTCCGGATCTCCCTCAGAGCGACGGTTCCGGGACGGAAGCGGTGGGGCTTCTTGACTCCGCCGGTGGCCGGGGCAGACTTCCGGGCTGCCTTGGTGGCGAGCTGTTTCCTGGGGGCTTTGCCGCCGGTGGACTTTCGTGCAGTTTGCTTTGTCCTGGCCATGGATGAATAGGCGGGGGAGAAACTAGGGTTAGGGTTTTTTTGCGAGGGGAAGAGATTAGGCTGGTTGTGGTAAAATAAAACGAAGGGGGAGGGGATTTATTATAGTTGCGCTGGGGAAGGACGGCGGGTAAACGATGGCAAAATTCGAAATTTGATGGGGGTGGAGTTGTTGATTGGATTTTAATCAACGGTAGTGATTTCCTTTTTAATGGAGCACGCGGATCGCCAGCTTGGCAATCCTTTGCTTTGGGCGGGGGATTCCAAGAAACAAGATTCTGATCACTAGCAGTCTAGCAATAGTTTGGTCTCTAACTTTTCATTTTAATTAAATTAATTTAAAAACATGTTTTAGATTTAATTTCTAAAAATTTATTGTTTATTTTTTATTTAATGTTAGTACTGCCTACTGGACCACTCCACTGGAGTAAAAATATATATTTGTTTGGTTAGGTGATGATATTAAGGCTGTGTTTGGGAACTCGGCGGAAGGCCATTCCGGCGGTGCCGAGCCGGAGGAGAGAGAAATCTGCCGGTGTAAACTGTCAGCCGGAGCTCGCGGCGCCTCCGGCTGAGAACCGGCCCGGTGGCACTCCGGGGAGGAGCGAGAAATGTGCGCAGCAGGTGTCCCAAACGGCCGGTCGCAGCGGTGGCTGGTGCTCGCACGACCAGCGGGAAAATGGTCGATTTGCTTCTGTTCCAGCCGGCCGTCGCAGAAGGGAGGCGCGCAGGTTTCCCAAACGTTGTGCCGCCGGCTCGGCCCCGCCGGCCGTTGTGAAAGGGTTCTCGCCTTTTTTTCCCAAACGGAGCGCCTCCGGATCGTCCCCACCGGCCATCGTGAAAGGGTGAACTCTGTTTCTTCCCAAACGCCTGGCCTCCGTCTCGTCTCCGCCGGAACTATGCTCTGCCGGGATTTCAAACACAGCCTAAGCTGATTGTGATGAAAAATAATTTTGTACATATAACCTGTATAAAAGATTTTGTTAAAATGCATGTTCAATGTAAAATATAATTGTAATATAAAATGCAGTTTCAAATGTCCTGTATTTTCAGTGTAAAATGCAGTTGTAAAAGTAGTGAAGTGCAGTTGTAAAATTATTTTTTTGTATGTATTTTCAAATCGAAATATATACATATGAATACTTAAAATGATAATAAAAATGTAAGGATTAATATTTCATGATTTTTTGGTGACCCAAAAAACCAATATGAAGAAAAATTCATTTTATGCATGATTTTTACATGCGTTTAACGTATAAAAAAATTTAGTCGATACTGAGAGTGAAAACAATTTGTGCCAATATGCGCTTACGATCGTCTTGGAGTGGGGGCATGCTTAAAGTCTCGTGTGATTTCGTGTTTGTTTAGTATTACAAACAAACGTGAAGATTGGAGGTTTGTCGCAGACTGGAGGGCGCAACGTGCACAAAGCGCGTTGGTGTATGCTTAAGAGGTGCTTTACTCTCCTTGTATAAATTGTTTGGACTGCGGGCGTTGCTCTGGATGCACGCTTGGGAGCGGAACACATGGATGCATGCTTTGGAGGAGAGCGCGCGGGGGCGCACTTGGAGCGGAGGTCTTGGTAGACCAGACTAAACTAGGGCATCTTAGCTCGTGTAGCGGTCGAGCACGCAAACAGCCACAAAGTAAGTAAAGAAGTACACAAGACAATTTTAACGTGGAAAAATTCCTCAACTGAGTAAAAAACCACGTGACCGGTTCGGTGCTAGTTAAACTTCTCTATCAACGGCAGTTTACAAATTGTCAGTGGAATCAAGAGCAACATACCGCTCCTCATTATATCTTGGAGATGAGAGAGAATACAAATGCGTTTGGTGGGTGATAGACCGTCTCACACGAAGCTCAGTTTCTATTGCCTTCAGGTGGCGACGGACGCTCTTGGGCGCTGCCCAGATGTTGAACACAATTGTATGGTGCATAGACATGGACTTGCATAATGTTGCTCATGTTGGAGACTACTTGGAGTTAGTGGCGGATGCAGGAAATTTTTCTTGTGTGGGAGGACCTAAAAACTTGAAAAAAATTGTAATACAGAGAATGATCAAACCTAGCTTACTAGACATGTCTACAACTAATACACATCTATAAATGATACGCATATGTCATATAAATAAGAACATGTACTTCACAACAAAAACATATAAAACATAAAAGAAAATAACCTTGCTTACAAAACATCGTACACAAAAGAAGAGCAGCTTGTGGAACAACCTTGCTTACAAAACATTTCTTCAAGCTTTCAGGTTTTGAAAGCATTTCATTATTGCCTCATTGTGGATAGTAGAAAATGCTCTGACTTTTAATCACAATGTCTGAGTCATTTGATCAGGAGACTCTTAGAACCAACACCAGGTCTTTTGATAATAAGATCTTGAACCAATACAATCGGAGTCTTTTCTCAAGGAGACTCTCAAAACCACTCATTGAATCCTTTGAAGAGAGATTCTCAAAACTCTTTTCACAAAGTGTAAGAAGAGAATTAAAGAAGATTTGTGATAGTATTAATCTTCATTTATGTCCTCTCAGCAGATTTCTGAGGACTAGCTGATATCTGGAATTTCTGATGAATCTCTAAATATCAAAATCACAAAGATTATGAGCCATGTTTCTAGATTATCCTTAAAATTTCTCTGAATCTGATGCAATTTTCTCTTGAGAAGAAGAACTAATTCTCTTTAACAGATTCAGCAACACTCTAACAATTGACTGATTGATGAAAGAAATTCAATTGTTATGATGATCTTCCAAACTTTTTTCTGTCAAAATCAATCTATCTCGATCTGATATGAATTTATTGATCGTCTGAAGTTGATGATTGATGTGTGGATTCAAAAATAACTCATGATTGTTGTTTCTCTGTTGTATCTCATCATATATATATGGATCCACATCTTCTAACGTCTCCAAGATTCTATTATGCAAACCCCTTCTTAAAATAATTCTGATTGAAAATCTCAAAATAAATTCTGTTAAGAAACTCGGTCGATGTAACTTTGAGTTCTAATTAAAGCAACATCGAATTCTAACTGTCTGTAAGAATATCTCTTTAGTCGACATTCCGTCGATATCATCTCGAAGTATGTGTCGATATAATTCTTTGAATGTCGTTGACTTATCAATTTCAGTTGCTCTGACTTCTATTCAAAGTAGCGTCGAATTCTAGCCAAATTTGCGTCGACTTCTAGTCAAAGTTACGTCGACTTCTACTCGACGCATATTGGCAATTCATGATTTTTATCTTATATTAAGTATGTCTTTCTTATGTCCTTTATATCAGTGACATCCTAGGACTTCTAAGACCAAATTACCCTCTCTATACATTATGGGTAATAAACCTAGGATGTAAAATCATTAAAAATAATTAGTTAAGATAAATCATAAGGGTTTTCCCAACAGACGTCATCGTCTATCTTTATTAATCTCCCAACCGACCCGATGCTCGTCTGAATTGCGAAGAGCTCTTTGTGAAGCAGATCTTGTCGGTGTTCCACCATCGTGAGGCGTTGTTTCATATAGTTGATCGCGAAGTAGAGAGACTCTATGAGGTGTTGGAACCTCTGGTCCGTATCTCTTTGGTTTGACAATATCAAAATCTCGAGTTGTATTTAATCATACTTATTGTTGGAACACCCTATTACTGATTTGGGCAAGAATCACTATGTCCTTTAGGAAATTTGTTTTGCCCTCCTTGTATAGATCTAAAGGTCAATTAGAATTGAGTCTAAGGGTTAGTATTTAGGTTTGAAAGCTGCCCTAAAGACCCTCAAGACCATATATTTCAGTTCAAGAGACTAAGTCATTTCGTCGAGCTCAGGACGACGAATCGTCGAACTCCATTCGATGATCTCTGAGCTCACTTCGACGAATCATCGAACTCCATTCGACGATCTCTGAGCTCACTTCGACGAGTCGTCGAACTCCATTCGACGATCTTCGAGCTCAGATCGACGTTCCTGTCTCCAGTTTGTTTCTTTATCTCTGAGCTCAGTTCGACGATAGTTGAGCTCAGATCGACGTTTTCTGCTTTAGTCTAAGTCCAGTCGCTGAGCTCAGTTCAACGATAGTGGAGCTCAGGTCGATGTTTTTCTGGAGAGATCGACGTTTTTCGAGATTCAAATTCAGACTGTTATGGAATTATTCCTAGCATTTATTTCAAGAATCTTGTAGCCGTTTCAATTAATCTGGAGCAAGTTTCAAGGGAATTTTAAAGGAATGTTTTATTAGACTTTCCTCCAGAAGACAAAATGCAGTTAAGGAAGTCATTTATGACAGGCTAACGGCTATCTTGGACAGAGAATCATTCTATTCAGATCTAAGCAATAAAAAATTTATTATTCATTTTCTACTTGTGAATAACAATACCAACAACAACAATAGAAAGAGTGAGAGTTGCAGATATTCACAGTCTTAGAATTCTTACAGGAACACACATCACTGAAGGAGATCAACATTCTGAAATTTCTAGATCCCTCTTGATTCCAGTGTTCAAAGGCCATTATCATTCAAGACTCCAGACACCACACATTTCAGCTGCTGCTGGAATCATCTTTTGCGGGAGATCAAATCTTTTGAAGGCCTATCACCATACTACAAAGCTTCACTTCCTGAACAACTAAAGATCTCAGGGGGAGCTTTGACAACATCCACTATCTTCTCTCTGATTGTTGACAGAGAAGATCATCTCACCTCTCTCTCCCTCTCTGCTGTAAAGGGTTTATCAAACTCCCTTCAAAATTTTGTGTTGGTTTCTGAGACCTTGTCAAAACTCAGTGGTGGCAAGACACCTGATCAAAAAATCTAGTTTGGTTTTTGAGTACCTTATCAAAAGCTCATTGGTGCCCAGGACACCTGATCAACTCATCCTGCAGTGGATTCCTATCTAGGGTGGTAGAAGAGTAGATATACCCAGATTGATTGGGGAACCACTATAGCTCCTTGTGTCATCTGGTTGCTTATGTTCTTTTGTTTTCTGGCTGTGGTTTGAGATTATTCTGTGATTGCTTTGTGATTAGATAGTTGATGTGCTTGCTTTATTTTATTTGCTTCCCTGTTCACTTAGGTATACAACAACAGTTGTAAAATGTTTTAAGTGAGCACCTGAAAGTCCACCTAGTGTCAACTACCTTCACCTATGGGGTGGGGGGGAATAGGTGACTTGCGGTATTTTTGCGGAATTAAAATTATACCTGCACAAGAAAACAAAACACCACAGCACAGAAAGGACACATGCAAATTATAGTGGTTCCCCGATTTGGGTACATCCACTTTCCCCCTTCGACCTATCTCCCAAACAGGGACGACTCGGTCACTTCACCAATAGGATTGAAATCCAATCCTTGTACTAACGGAAGGAACCCTTCCACACGTAGTAGTCACTACTCCCACAACACGGGTTGCACCCAACCCTTACAACTAAGACCCAACATTCCTTTACAACAAAATTGAAAATAGAATGTACAAGAAATACAAACAACTTTTGGAGACTAAGGTGTCCCTCTTCGTTCGATGATGTGTTCTTGAAGTCAACGAATAGTCCACAACCCTATATCTCAATTGGAGAGAATCTCCCCGAAACCGGCGGCGGCAAGAAGGGCGGCGGCTTGGTTCTCGGGATCGGCGGCGACAACGGTGTGCAGTTGCTGTACTTTGGAGATTCAATCTTCGTAGCAAAGCTAGCAAGGTCTTCCAACGGTCACACTAGGATAGATCGTCTCGATCGATTCAGAAGGGGAAGGTTTTCCCGATCAACGAATCAAGAGACAAGGGATCTCTGGTTAGACACGTGAGATGCTGTGCTTGGCTGAGCTTCTGCCGCCGGGAGACCTGGAAGAAACCACGACCAAAGCCGGCGATCTACAGGCACGAGCGGCGACGGCGGCGTAGCAGATTTCACGATCTAGGTCACGTCGGCGGCTCGGCTTTTGTTTTTCAACAATTGCTCTGTTTGCTGTTCAAAAATACGCGAGTATTTATACAGTAGTATACCTCTTTATGACTGTTGTGGGTCCCACCAGAAGAAACCCTAAAATCGGTTCAAAACAGCGCCTTAACATTTGATCCGATCCAGCGGGATCCAGAAAATCGCCCAAGTCAAAATCGGCGAGAATCGAAGGTGATTCTTGACGAGTCGGCGAGAATCATCCAGTGATTCTCGACGATTCGGAGAGAATCACTAGTGATTCTCACCGAATCACTTGATGATTCTCGACGATTATGACTTAGCGACAGATTTGCACGCTTTGATGTAGCCGGATAGAGACGGCAAGAATCAGCCAGTGATTCTCGACGATTCGGCGAGAATCACTTGGTGATTCTCGTCGATTGTTACTTAGATGATTTTTCGTCTTTCCACCCATGAGCTGCTCTTTGACCCATCCTTGCTCCTTGTCTGCTCTTGCATTGTCACGGCCCTGTACTTGAAGATAAGTACACTCCAATAGAGAGAGTACACGTAGGCCAACACATTGATCTGCTCAACGAGGGATTACATCGCGCAGACCCGTGTATATTGACCTACTGCACCCTGACATTGGTGTGTACTTAGCATGGAATAACTGCAAGCACAACTCGAAGGCTTTTATCATATACATTGTGAATTCATCTTAGCTTGACAGGTGGCTTCCTCAAATCCAGGTAATTGTGGATACATTACCCAACAATCTCCCCCTATTTGACGAAGCCAAAATCCTACTAGCTAAGATGAATACCACCATCCAGATAATATATACAACATATAGAATTTAAAGATATGGCACAAGGAAATAAAGGCAAACAGATCAAAGCTTGAGTCAATCATAAATTCATATACATATATATATATTCCCAAAATTGTTCATATAACAATAAGAAAAGATAAATGTGTTCTTGAGAAAATGAGAAGCTATAAACTTATGTCTATTTCTCTTTGGCTAGGTCATCCTTGTGTTTTTGAGCTAGGAACTTCTTTCTTTGCCTCTCAACGTACTCCTTGGGCTTTGGATAGCATCTGGGAGGAGGAGCTTTATCTGCCGCAGTGTTGGTCCTGAAGAAGATGTTCTGTTTAGCTTCATATGTCTTGTGCAGCTCCCACTCATGCTGGCTGTATACGTCGTTCCGGTTGATTTCCCCTTTTTCTTGTAGCTAGAACGTGTCCAAGATAATACTCTTTGATACCGGACTCCACTTTTCGTTCCTTACTTCATCCTCCTTCAATCTGATTTTCTTTTCAGCTTGCGTTTCCTTAGATGTCCCTTCTTGAGATTTTCTCTTGTCCCAAGCTTTTGCTAGGGATCCTTGGTCAAACATGGCCATCAGTTTTGCTTTGGAGGTGGCCCTAGCAGCCCTTTGAGCATCAACTTCACTTAAAGGAACTTCTTCAGCACTTGCTCCCTCATCAGCCGCAGTATTATTTTCAGGAGCAGGATTACCCTCAGGATTTTCAGGGATATTGGTGCCTAGCACCTGTTTGAGCATCCACCAGCAACTGTCATAAACATATATGTTTGACTGTTCAAAATTTTTGATTATGATTTCCTGAAGCTCGGCCATCTTAGCTGTATATTCTTGCTCCCCCTTTTTGGCTTCGACGGCAATGGAGTTTGCATAAGAATGCAGTGACTCATCAATGTGCTTTGTAGTCTTGGAGAACTCGGTAATCAAGGCTTGTTGATTGCTGTTAAGAGTCACCATGTTGGCATCAAATTTTTGGATGTTATTTGCCACGACATGAGCATTCTGATTAACGACTGCGAGTGTATCTGTGTTCTTTTTCAATCCTTCCATAAGAAGAGTTACAGCTTTGCCGGTTGCTGTATACTTGTCTTCGAACTTCTTTTCCATCAAATCCAGTTTGTGATTAATTTCCACAACGTTCTTGATCATTAAATTCTCAGATTTCTTCATTCTTTTTTAACACTTTATTTTGAGCTTGCTCAAAGGACACTTTGAGCTCATCTACTATACCTTGAATAACATTCACTGTGAGATTAGCTAGATCAGCTCGTGGTGGATGACCCTGAGGCATTCATTGGCCTTGCCCTTCAGCATATTCACTTGTAGAGTTGGACACTTGCACAGTCTCTATAGGGGGAATATTTGCAGCCCCAGTAGATTTCTTAGAAGTACTTAGCAGCCTCTGCTGAGAGGACTCCCCCTCCACTGTTGCACTAGTTTTCTCAGGAACTATCTCAGGAGCTTGTTTTTTAGATGGAACTTCAGTGTCGTCCTGAGGCTCCATTACGTCTTGTCTCTCATTTTCTTCTTCCTCATCCTCATCATCCATGATGTCATTCTCAACTGCATCATCTCCGGCTCCTAGATCATTCACGTTCAGGGCCGCCTCATTTTCCACCACATCTTCACTTTCTTCTTGCAGATCTGCAACTGCATCTCTAGCTATCTGAGAGATGCCAGATATGATATTAGCAGAACGGGTAGAGGCTCCCCCTCAATTCCTGCAGTCAGTGCATCAGGAATTTCACTGGGAATATCCACGGAATCTGCTACAGTTCTGCCATCGGCAGGAGATTCTTCTTGTTCTACTACCACTGCAGCCTGCCCGATGCGTCGCTCCCATCTGTCAAATACGTTGGAGTCCATTTTCTTCAAATAATGCAATGGAACTCCTTTACTCATGTCGAACCTATCTCCGTTTAACTGATTGAGGTATAGGCTGATGATTCTTCCAAAACTTGGAGATCTGAGAGTGTCCTTAATCTTCTCAAAAAACATAGCCCCCAGTTGAATCTCTTTCTGCAGACAATCGCCACAAGGATCTTAAACATGTCAGCTGAGATGTGGTCATGTGAGCCGGGTTTGCATATCAGTGCTTTCCCAATGATGTCGGACAAAAGTTTCCCCTCCTCATTCATTTCCTTTCGCTTTATCGATCTGGTCCCTCTAGCTAGTCCACAGAATAACAATGTCCTGGCTTTATCATGTTCCTCCAGATAATCCTCGTGCTCAGAACTAGTGAGTTGCAAGTATTGGGTCAGTTTGCTTGCAGACAACTTGATCCTTGCACCTGCAACCTTACTCTTGATGATAGAGTCTTCATTCCGAAGTTTGGCGGTTACGAAGAACTCCATCACTTCCTTGTCCAAAATTTTGCAGGGGTGCTCCAGTATAAAAGAGAGTCCAGCCTCTTCAAGCATGATGATGATATTTCTGAACTCATCCGAGGCATGTGAGAACCCGGTCCGAACCAACTCACATCCAGTGACCAGGCCAGAGGTTGTCCTTGGAGCCATTGCAAACCTAGGGAGGGAATCCCAAGTCTACGCCTAATCTGAAATCAAGAAGGAAGCTACACTAACAGTAAGTCACTGTAGGGGTGAAGAGGTGGTTACCCAAAAGCGGAGGAGGTGAGAGTCGACGGAGACGACGGAAAACCTGGAGGAGCTCACTTCCTTGTTTGATCGAAGCCGCGGAGAAATACCTGAACGAGTCGAGAGGTCTACGGAAGGAAGAGTCGGCGGGTTTCCTACGGGATTTCGACGGAAGAAGCGGCGGGATTCCTGCAGGGTATCGACGGAAGAGGAGGCGGGATTCCTGCGGGATATCGACGGAAATCAGGAACTTCGACGGAAATGAGGAATATGAAGGGTCGGCGGGATTCCTGCGCGATATCGACGGGTTTTCGTGCGAAATGCGAAATACGAGGGATCGGCGGGAGTGTTTCTAAATCGAAAAGGGATTCTTCAATAGAAATCTACGGGTTAAGAGGCATGCCGGATTCTCAAAATCTTCTGATATTAAGACGGTTTAAAAATCTTCTAAATATATATATTTCTTAATACCAATCTATTTAGTGTTTGAAAGGGGTTTTTCCATACATTTCTTGATGTCAATTGTAAGTTTTAGTGATTTCTAATGACGTATCTTCTTTAATTTTCTGTGAACTGATTTATGCCTGTAGATGTTTATTCTCGAATCTACCAGTGAATTTATAGATAAATCTTTAATAATGTATCTAAGGGTTATTTTTACAGTGTTAACCTTTCCTTAGGTGTACACACATATATGTGTATATATATAAATATATATATATATATATAAATGTCGACACAATATGACTCAAGTATTGGAGCTGATCAAAAATACCTGGGATTATAAGATTTATCATTCAGCCGCTCTGGTTAAAGCATACCAGGCGTTCAATTTGAGTATACCATTGTAGATAGTGCTTCTGTTATTCCAGATACTTGTTCCAATGCATTCTTGAAACATCTTCTGTCTAGTTCCCATTATATTTACGGGAACCTAGACTACCCTGCAAAAGAGTGTTAGCTTACCTTAGGAACCCAACATGTATTGGGTCCTAGGTTCTTATTAGCATGAAAACTCGAATGCCTTCCCTCAGAAATCCTGTCAGGAAGACTACCTCTGCCCAGAAGATGTGGATAAGCCCTTGCCCTTGACACAGAGGGGTTGTGCCAACAGTCGATAGCAAAGTGTCCCACCTTGCCATAGCACCAACACGTGTGAATGTTGTACCTCCGTTTCTGACCTGATCCAGTGACTGAGGTAGTCATGGTCCTAGGTCCAAACGGGATAGAGCCAGATCTGCTCACAAAATTTCTTCTTCCACCATGACACTTGGAAGGGTGGAAGGAATGCATGTAGCGAGCGTCATGAGGCCTGGGAGGTGGTGCCTTCCTTTCAGTCAGCACCCTTCCAGAGGCCCCATGAGAACTAACTGCATGACTTCTAACCTCCCTTTCCTGTGTCCTAGGGTGGTGAGAAGCGCAGTGAGAGCTGATACCAACAGATTCAAGCCGAGTTGGGGCAGTGGCCGAGAATACAAAGGGTTCAGAATGAGCCTTAGGTATTCTTTCAAGGGTGGCCATGACAGCCCTTGCACTATGGTGTTGGAGTTACCATGGTGATCTAGAAGTGGTCAAACATGTAATCTCACTGCCAACGCGATATGAGCCTGCAGGGTCGCACATAAGAGATGTGGAGAAGTTGGATGATTGACTGTGTTGGTAAAGGTTACCAATCACCGACCTGAATGGAGTTTTGAGCAAATGTTGCCTTAAAGAGTTCGACGAGAATCGTCGAGAGTGTCGTCGACCGCGGCTCGACGATCGACGAGAATCGTCGAGAGTCGTCGACCGCGGCTCGACGATCGACGAGAATCGTCGAGAGTCGTCGACTGCGGCTCGACGATCGACGAGAATCGTCGAGAGTCGTCGACCGCGGCTCGACGATCGACGAGAATCGTCGAGAGTCGTCGACCGCGGCTCGACGATCGACGAGAATCGTCGAGAGTCGTCGACAGCGGCTCGACGATCGACGAGAATCGTCGAGTTTTGTACTCCGATTCTCGCCGATTCTCGCCGACTGATACTCGCCGATTCTGGAACCCTATTTTTCTAGGTGGTCTGCGGATAGCGATATTCCTAAGTCTATTTATGCCTCTGGTATAAATAGACACTTAGGGTTTTCGGGTTCAATCTCTGGCAGCTGATCGAACCGAATCCCGCGACGGAAGCGTTCCGCCTTTCCGTTCGTTCCGCCGATCCCGAATCCCGCCGCCGACGGAAGTGTTCCGCCGCCGCCGTGCTCGCTCCGTCGACTTCCTTCTATCCGGCGATCGTCGCTGGTGTTGCAATCCCTGGCGCAGACCTAGCAGTCCGTGGGAAAGCAAGGTGCGGTCTTTCTCCTTCCCGATCTTCCGTGCGACGGAAAATTCGGTGTTCTCCCGCTCGTGTGGATTTCTGCAGAGACGTGGACATTATTCCACGTAGAACTCGCCACCAGCAGGAATACAAAACTTGGAGCATCTCCGTTGAGTTGTGACTCAACGCCACCGAGGTAATTTTTGCATAGTTGTGTGTTAATTTCTTGATTCAACTACCATGGCCCGATCCCATCTCTTTTGGGTTTTCTTGATGTTTTACCTTTCCGCTGCGTGCACAAGCGTTGTGCCATCCTCATAGAGAAACCCAACAGTGGTATCAGAGGGAGGTTCCGGCCATGATTGTTGTATTGGAAGTTTTGTTATTCCAGTGCGTGTAAAGCTAGGGATTTAGAAGTGTTCTAAATGTCTAGATTTAGTCTTGGTACCCCGCCAAGAACTTCTGGAATTTCGTGGAAATTTCTAATTGTTAGAAATTGTAGTCTCCTTAGCAGTAACCATCCCTCGAGTTTGTTTTGGATTTTGAATCCAACATAGAGAGATGAGCTTGTCTACTGCTTTAAGTTGAGTTGTCTTTGTTTTTGTCCAGTGCATGTAAATCTGAGGATTTGGAAGTTTCCGGATGTTCAGATTTAGCCCTTCTTTCTATCAAATGTTGATGGTATCAGGTTGTGCACATAAGGGATGCATGTGGTTTTAGATATATTGTTTTTCTTTGGATGTGCACATTGATCAAATGTTGATCATGGTTAATTGTTAACCTATAATTAAAATCCCTTCTTCAAATATTAAGTGTTCGGATGCCTTCCGATGGATGACATTCTTCCTGCCTCGATCGATGAAGTGTGGGCTTGCCAAAGCAAGGTGCATTAATCTATCTTGGTAAGGGTGCGAGCGAATAATTGTGATATCCCACTGTCGACATCGGGTCCAGCTTAACTAGGTGACCTCAAAGGTTGAGTGCCTAGAGGCATAGGGTTGGCATGTACCATATGATGTATGCGAGTAAGGAGTTATTCACCAACCATACAAGAATTGCATGAGGATGCAATTGGCAAGCGTTGCCTACCTAAATAACCGCATCATGAGAGGAAAGTCAAAGCTGACTCATTGTGTTGGTGAAATACGGATCTTGTCCACTAAGAGAGTAGCTCTCATGAACTCTCTGAATTGTTAGTGAGGGCTATCATTTCGAATAAAATAGTGGGAGTGTTTTAATTGAAATCCAAATTAAAATAAATTGTATTTGAAATTTTGGTACTGATTTTATTCTGCATAAATTCTTGTAGAATTCCATGGCAAGTGTTTCACACTCCACTTTGTCTCTGAGAGCCATCCTTGAGAAGGATAAGCTCAGTGGGACAAATTACATGGACTGGTATAGGAACCTGAGAATTGTTCTCAGGCAAGAGCGAAAGCTCTATGTCTTGGAAGAAAAAGCCCCCGAGGTGCCGATCGGGAACACTTCCCGTGCTGAGAAGGATACTTATAAGAAGTATACTGATGATGCTTTAGATATCGAATGCCTTATGCTTGCCACTATGAACTCTGAGCTTCAGAAGCAACATGAGAGCATGAGGTGCAAGGAGATTGACGAGCATCTCAAGAAAATGTTTCAAGGGCAGGCTCGTCAAGAGAGGTTCGACGTCACAAAAGCGTTGTTTTAGTGCAAGATGGGAGTTCGAGACTCAGTAGGGACTCACGTACTCAAGATGATTGGGTATATAGAGAACCTTGAAAGGCTGGGTTTTCCTCTTGGTCAAGAGTTGGCCACAGATCTGATCCTGCAATCATTGCCGGATAGTTATGAGCAGTTCGTCTTGAACTACAACATGAATGAAATAGACAAGACACTGCCCGATCTCCTAGGCATGTTGAGAACTGCTGAAATCAATATGAAGAAGGCCAAGCCTGCCAGCCCCATACTGATGGTGCATAAGGGCAAGGGCAAGGCCAAGGGCTCTAAGAAGACGAAGGTGGGACCTAAGTCATATCTTGAGCCCAAGTCTTCTGCACTGATAAAGAAGAAAAGCACGGTGAAGGAAGGGAAATGCCACCAGTGTGGCAAGGCTGGTCATTGGAGGAGGAACTGTCCTTCGTACATTGAAGGTCTGCAGAAAAAGAAGGGAGGTATGACTTCTGCTTCAAATATTCACGTTATAGAGATAAACCTTTTTGCTCCTTCATCTTGAGTATTGAATACCGGATGTGGTTCTCACATTTGTATAAATGTGCAGGAACTGGGAAGGAGAAGATTGCTGAGTAAAGGGGAGGTGGACCTCCGCGTAGGCAATGGAGCAAGAGTTGCTGCTGTAGCCGTAGGGGTTTACCGTCTTTCTTTGCCCAGTGGGCTTGTAATAGAATTAGATAATTGTTATTTTGTTCCGGCCATAACTAGAAACATTATATCTATTTCATGTTTGGACATGATTGGATTTTCTTTTATAATTAAGAACAACTGTTGTTCTATATTTAAGAATGATGTTTGTTATGTTGTAGCCCAATTGTTTAATGGTATTTATGTTTTGAACTTGGACCATCTGATCTGTAATGTTGAAAATAATAAAAGACTAAGAACAAATGACTCGAACCCTACTTTTCTCTGGCATTGTCGTTTGGGTCATATCAACGAGAAGTGCATATCCAAGCTCCATAGAGATGGACTTTTGGACTCATTTGATTATGAATCATTTGAGCGATGCGAATCTTGTTTGTTAGGCAAGATGACTAAGGCTCCTTTCACTGGTTATACTGAGAGGGCTGAGGATCTCTTGGGTGTTGTACATAGTGATGTATGCGGACCCATGAGTTCCATGGCTAGAGGTGGGTATTTCTACTTTGTTACATTTACTGATGATTTCAGTAGATACGGATATGTGTATCTTATGAAGTGCAAATCCGAGACCTTTGAAAAGTTAAAAGAGTTCAAGAATGAAGTAGAAAACCAGTTGGGTAAAAGGGTTAAAGCACTCCGATCTGATCGAGGTGGCGAATACCTGAGTCATGAGTTTCGTGATCATCTGAAAGAGTGTGATATTGTATCACAGCTCACTCCACCTAGAACACCACAACATAATGGTGTGTCTGAGAGGAGAAATCGTACACTGTTAGACATGGTACGTTCGATGATGAGTCATGCAGACTTGCCTGTTTCCTTTTGGGGATTTGCTTTAGAGACTGCTGTAATGACCTTGAATCAATCATGTTCGCGATGCTATGTACTCGACCCGACGTCTCCTTTGCTTTGAGCATGACTAGCAGGTATCAGTCAGACCCGGTAAGTGTCACTGGATTGCAGTCAAGAATGTCCTGAAGTACTTGAGAAGGACTAAGGATGTGTTCTTGGTGTATGGTGGAGAGGAAGAGCTCGTTGTAAGTGGTTACACGGATGCTAGCTTCCAAACTGATAGAGACGACTCCAAGTCTCAGTCAGGTTTTGTGTTTTGCCTGAATGGAGGAGCTGTGAGCTGGAAGAGTTCCAAGCAAGAGACAGTTGCTGATTCTACAACAGAGGCCGAGTATATCGCCGCGGCTAATGCGGCGAAGGAGGCTGTATGGATTAGGAAATTCATCGGCAAGCTTGATGTAGTTCCTAGCATTGTTGGTCCTGTAGTTCTCTACTGTGATAACAATGGTGCAATTGCACAATCTAAGGAACCTAGATGCCATCAGCGCTCCAAGCACATACTTCGGCGGTTTCATCTTATTCGTGAGATTGTCGAACGAGGAGATGTGAACATTTGCAGAGTGCCGACTGAGGAGAATATTGCGGATCCACTGACAAAGCCTCTCGCGCAGAGAAAGCATGATGGTCATACTAGATCGATGGGTATACGATACCTAAATGATCAACTCTAGTGAGAATCTTGTGGATTGCATGTAAACATGTATTTTGTTGGCCATTTGTTCATATGATGAACAATGTACCTAGTTTTTCTTTTATAATTAATGGCAAGTTCTTTTATTATGAGTTTTTTTATATGATAGTTAAATGTTAACATAATAAATACTCTTAGAATGTTCGCTTCCATGGGACATCAAGTACGTGACTTGAATGTGAGAGTCTATGATTTATTTGAAGCTTCATTCTTAAAGGTCCCTTGTCGAGTATCATCATAGAAACTAAGGGTGATGATGGTACATGAAGGCTAGCACGTGCGTTGACTGATGACCGGTTCTCACAGGTCATGATATTGTGATATCAAGTCATCACGTGGGTACTTGTTAGTGAACAAGTTGTACTGGACAGACCCAACCTGAGACTACTCTGTGGATTGTCATCCAATCGTGTCATGAGTAGGTCTCAATTGACAATGGTGTTGTGGTCCTTTGACCTGAAGTCACAACATTCATCAAGTGAGGAAGAGCATGCTTTGATGTCATCTAAAGTCTTCCTTGAGAAAGGTTGATGATAAGGGTGGTTGTTGGGCATGTTACGAATCATTTGGGTGTTTGTGTGTGAGCAGATATGAGATTTGTCCTCCTGTATGACAGGAGTTGCATCCATGGGCCCCTTGATGGAACTGGACTGACAAATGCATGGCCATGCTTGGTTGAGTCAATATGTGATATTGGACTCACCATTCTCTGGAAGTCCGTCCTGAATCAAGAAACTTGGATTGAGCTATTACGAGGGTGACACGGTCCATGCCTCTAGTTCTTTCCGGATGTAAGGGACAAAGGGACAAAGACAACACTGATATATTGGTCATAAAGGCTTATGAGTTATAAACTCTTATTGCTTGGGGAGTAATGATGCATTGCTAGATGCCGCTCATTGTTTGTGAGGTTTTTGGTTTGATACTTTCAAGATCAAGTGGGAGTCTGTTGGAGTTACCATGGTGATCTAGAAGTGGTCAAACATGTAATCTCACTGCCAACGCGATATGAGCCTGCAGGGTCGCACATAAGAGATGTGGAGAAGTTGGATGATTGACTGTGTTGGTAAAGGTTACCAATCACCGACCTGAATGGAGTTTTGAGCAAATGTTGCCTTAAAGAGTTCGACGAGAATCGTCGAGAGTGTCGTCGACCGCGGCTCGACGATCGACGAGAATCGTCGAGAGTCGTCGACCGCGGCTCGACGATCGACGAGAATCGTCGAGAGTCGTCGACCGCGGCTCGACGATCGACGAGAATCGTCGAGAGTCGTCGACCGCGGCTCGATGATCGACGAGAATTGTCGAGAGTCGTCGACTGCGGCTCGACGATTGACGAGAATCGTCGAGAGTCATCGACAGCGACTCGATGATCGACGAGAATTGTCGAGTTTTGTACTCCGATTCTCGCCGATTCTCGCAGATTCTCGCCGACTGATACTCGCCGATTCAGGAACCCTATTTTTCTAGGTGGTCTGCGGATAGCGATATTCCTAAGTCTATTTATGCCTCTGGTATAAATAGACACTTAGGGTTTTCGGGTTCAATCTCTGGCAGCTGATCGAACCGAATCCCGCGACGGAAGCGTTCCGCCTTTCCGTTCGTTCCGCCGATCCCGAATCCCGCCGCCGACGGAAGTGTTCCGCCGCCGCCGTGCTCGCTCCGTCGACTTCCTTCTATCCGGCGATCGTCGCTGGTGTTGCAATCCCTGGCGTGGACCTAGCAGTCCGTGGGAAAGCAAGGTGCGGTCTTTCTCCTTCCCGATCTTCCGTGCGATGGAAAATTCGGTGTTCTCCCGCTCGTGTGGATTTCTGCAGAGACATGGACATTATTCCACGTAGAACTCGCCACCAGCAGGAATACAAAACTTGGAGCATATCCGTTGAGTTGTGACTCAACGCCACCGAGGTAATTTTTGCATAGTTGTGTGTTAATTTCTTGATTCAACTACCATGGCCCGATCCCATCTCTTTTGGGTTTTCTTGATGTTTTACGTTTCCGCTGCGTGCACAAGCGTTGTGCCATCCTCATAGAGAAACCCAACATATGGGTGTCTCCACATGAGGGCAGATCACCCTTGCAGTGACCACGATTGTTCCTGTGATCATACCTGAAGGCATGATGAGTACCCTTCCTGCCTGGAGTGGGGGGTCTGAATACCGTTTCCCCATTTCTCCATGAATTGATAATTCGGGAGATCCACCCATTTTCTTCCTTTCTCTTTATAGTATCAACCTTGGAAAAGTTGGATACTATCCTTTTCTCATTCTCTAGACTACTCTCTAGATCTGAGATTTTAGAGTCCTTGACCTTGTTGGATGCCAATTGGAGAACCAACAAGATCTTCAGCCGAGCAATCTCCTGAGCTTGCTCCTCAACAAGTAGGTTGCTTTTCTGAAGGGCTCTCTTCAGGGAATCAGGATTTTCTGAAGGGTGACAATTCCTGTCTTCAGGAACTTCAAGAGAAAAGGGGCAAGATGAAGAAGTTACCTGCTCTTCAGAGTTATTGTCACTATCGCCAGAGACCGTTGTCTCAGCTTCATCAGAACTGCTTTCCTCAATTTCTTCTTCAGTCTCTAACAAGGACACCGGAGCCCTGATGCTGTCCGATTGATCCTTGCCTTCATCTTCAGAGGCGAGGACCCCCACATAGGCTTCATCCTCTTACTGACAGCAGATCCCTGCTTTCTTTGATCCCCCCATGAGATCTGAGATGGTTACCCACATAGATTTGGTCGTCCCACACTTTTCCAATCTCGATCGAGAAGGTCCAGACCAGACATCCATGATGATCTGACGAATCATCTTATCCAGATTAAATAATGAGAGTTCAGTCTCTGACATCTCAGTAATACACTTGGGGATTTGGATATCCTTTCCAGAGCCGGAGGTCTTCATAGGAATGAATGGACCCTCTTCCAAGATGAGAGATGCTCGAGGATCGATAGCCTCCAGGTGATAGGACACTCTCATCTTCCAGACGGGATAATACTCCTTATTGCACGTGGGAAGTCTTAGTGGAGAGATCCCATAATCCAGCTCCATGCTTTTGACACTGGTGGCAGGATTCTACTCAAGGTGTTAACCTATTTGATGAGCAACCTCCCTCTGATACCACTTGAAAGTCCACCTAGTGTCAACTACCTTCACCTATGGGGGGGGGGGGAATAGGTGACTTGCGGTATTTTTACGGAATTAAAATTGTACCTGCACAAGAAAACAAAACACCACAGCACAGAAAGGACACATGCAAATTATAGTGGTTCCCCGATTTGGGTACATCCACTTTCCCCCTTCGACCTATCTCCCAACCAGGGACGAATCGGTCACTTCACCAACAGGATTGAAATCCAATCCTTGCACTAACGGAAGGAACCCTTCCACACGTAGGAGTCACTACTCCCACAACACGGGTTGCACCCAACCCTTACAACTAAGAACCAACGTTCCTTTACAACAAAATTGAAAATAGAATGTACAAGAAATACAAACAACTTTTGGAGACTAAGGTGTCCCTCTTCGTTCGATGACGTGTTCTTGAAGTCAACGAAGAGTCCACAACCCTAGATCTCACTTGGAGAGAATCTCCCCGAA
This sequence comes from Platanthera guangdongensis, assembly GCA_039583875.1. Lineage (NCBI taxonomy): Eukaryota > Viridiplantae > Streptophyta > Magnoliopsida > Asparagales > Orchidaceae > Platanthera > Platanthera guangdongensis. The sequence continues at coordinate 69,058,737 of CM077151.1, read as the reverse complement.
ACCGGCGGCGGCAAGAAGGGCGGCGGCTTGGTTCTCGGGATCGGCGGCGACAACGGAGTGCGGCTGCTGTACTTTGGAGATTCAATCTTCGTAGCAAAGCTAGCAAGGTCTTCCAACAGTCACACTAGGATCGATCGTCTCGATCGATTCGGAAGGGGAAGGTTTTCTCGATCAACGAATCAAGAGACAAGGGATCTCTGGTTAGACGCGTGAGACGCTGTGCTTGGCTGAGCTTCTGCCGCCGGGAGATCTGGAAGAAACCACGATCAAAGCCGGCGATCTACAGGCACGAGCGGCGACGACGACGTAGCGGATTTCACGATCTAGGTTACGTCGGCGGCTCTGCTTTTGTTTTTCAACAATTGCTCTGTTTGCTGTTCAAAAATACACGAGTATTTATACAGTAGTATACCTCTTTATGACCGTTGTGGGTCCCACCAGAAGAAACCCTAAAACCGGTTCAAAACAGCGCCTTAACATTTGATCCGGTCCAGCGGTATCCAGAAAATCACCCAAGTCAAAATCAGCGAGAATCGAAGGTGATTCTCGACGAGTCGGCGAGAATCAGCCAGTGATTCTCGACGATTCGGAGAGAATCACTAGTGATTCTCGCCGAATCACTCGATGATTCTCGATGATTATGACTTAGCGACAGATTTGCACGCTTTGATGTAGCCGGATAGAGACAGCGAGAATGAGCCAGTGATTCTCGACGATTCGGCGAGAATCACTAGTGATTCTCGCCGAATCGGCGAGAATCACTTGGTGATTCTCGTCGATTGTTACTTAGACGATTTTTCGTCTTTCCACCCATGAGCTGCTCTTTGACCCATCCTTGCTCCTTGTCTGCTCTTGCATTGTCACGGCCCTGTACTTGAAGATAAGTACACTCCAATAGAGAGAGTACACGTAGGCCAACACATTGATCTGCTCAACGAGGGATTACGTCGCGCAGACCCGTGTATATTGACCTACTGCACCCTGACATTGGTGTGTACTTAGCGTGGAATAACTGCAAGCACAACTCGAAGGATTTTATCAAATACATTGTGAATTCATCTTAGCTTGACAGGTGGCTTCCTCAAATCCAGGTAATTGTGGATACATTACCCAACAACACCATACTTTATTCACCCCCCTCTAGAGTATATCAGATCTAACCTGCACTTTCAATTATTATCAGAGCCAGGTTAGTTAAAATACCACACCTTAGTGGTTGCACAGGCTAACACCTGAACCCAAAGATCCCTCTAGTTAGATCTGCTTGTTTTAAGTTTGTTACTAGATTTATTTCTTCACAGAACATGGCCCAAAATAAAGATTATGCTTGCACCAGACCTCTAGTGTGCAATCTATCTAAGTTTGTACTTTGGAAGACAAGAATTAGATTGTACATGAACTCTATTGATGAAGACACTTTTAATTCTATTTTGACAGTGTGTCCAAGACCTCCAGAAAATACAAGTACAAGTGCTGTTCCACCTCCTTCAGGAATGAAAGATATTGTACCTAATCACCTAGAGGGGGGGTGAATAGGTGACTTAAATCTTTTTACCTTTTTAGGCAGAATTCAACTTATAACACAGAATTAAATCTACTTTATCACAGCACACAATCAGCAATCACAGAATTCCACAAGCACACAGTAGACACACAGTTTTATAGTGGTTCCCCAAGGTTTGGGTACATCCACTTTCCCCCTTCGCCTATCTAGCAGTATACTAGATTCGGCCAAACTCCTCCACTATCTCAGAACCCCAAAACAGGTTCCTACAGCTCAGGCCCAAGGCCCTACAACTCAGCTTCTTCACAAAACCTACACTCAGCCACCAATGCCTATACTCAGCCACCAAGGCCTACACTCAGCCACAATAGGCCTACACTCAGAGATTCAAATCTCCTACACTCAGGCACTCAAGCCCTACACTCAGCCTTTATAATTACAGGCTTACAAAGACTCAGATCCCTAAGGATCCTACAAGATAATATGAATACAAAAATTGTAACTCAACAACTCAGAGAAAAGAGAGAATAGTTGTGAGTTTCTTGATGAGTTCTTGGAAGAACTCAGCTAAAATCAATCTGACTTGGCTTTCTTCAAGCTTCTTGAATGTAGAACATAATAAGATTGACCTGTTCTGCAGTTGATCCTTGATATCTGCTACTTAAGATTCAGAATAAATCTGAACCCTTCTTCTCAGCCTGGTTCCAACGGCTGACTTCTTGGATGGAGCTCTCCCTCTCCAACTACTTAGATCTTCACTTGATAGCTAGATCTTCTTTGTATTACTTGATGTGTTGATCTTCTAATCCTCTTGAACAACTTGGACAACCCTTTCTGTAGACAGCATAAGCCTATTTATAGGCCTTCTTCATGGTAACCGGCTGGTCCGGTTCATAACTGAATTCTGACAACTCTGACAGGTGCAGTAGACCGGCTGGAATGACAGCTGTCAAGTCATCTAGTCAGTTCTTGAAAATTCTGTAACTGTCTGATAGTGTCGAGACTGTCTGTCTTTAAGTGTCGACACTTATAGACCAAGTGTCGACACAAGTTGTCTAAGTGTCGACACTAGCCTACAAGGTGTCGACACAACTCCTTGTGTTGTAGATTTTATATCTCGACACTGCTTCTTCTTCATGTGTCGACACTGATAATGTGTGTCGACACAAGTACTTGTACTTTAGTATATTGCTGAATTCTTGTAAGTGTCGACACATCTCCTTTGTGTCGACACATCTTCATGTGTTGAACTTGTCAGTGTCGACACTGCTTCTTGGTGTCGACACATGTCTTCAGTGTTGATACTTGCTGAGTGTCGACACAGCTCCTTGTGTCGACACATTCTTCTTCTGTCGAGACTCTGGCTGAGTGTCGACACAACTCCTTAGTGTCGACACTTGTACTTAGAATTTTGCTGATCTTTGCCAAGTGTTGACACAGCTCCTTGTGTCGACACTTTCTTCAAGTGTTGAGTCTTCAGCTGAGTGTCGACACATTCTTTCTTGTGTCGACACTTTCTTCAAGTGTTGACTCTTCTGCTGTGTGTCGACACATTGCTCTGGGTGTCGACACTTATACTTAGTCTCTGCTGACTTTTGCTGAGTGTCGACACAGCCTCCAAGTGTCGACACTTTCTGATATAGACACAGTTTCACTGGGTGTCGACACAACTGCTATGTGTCGACACTGCTTCACTGCACTCTTCTTCATTGAGTGTCGACACAGCTCCTTGTGTCGACACTTTCTGTCTGGTGTTGACTCTGCATCCCTGGTGTCGACACAATGACTCCAAGTGTCGACACTGCTTGCCTGGGTGTCGACACAAGTCTTCTTAAGTATCGACACTTTCCCTCTGGGTGTCGACACATGGACTTAGAAACTTTTTCATCTTTCCTGCAAATACTTAGTCTGCACAAGTAAACTCAAAACACATCAAATACACTTTTGATGTATATCATTGAGTTGGGTGAGGCTTCTTCAAATCAGGTACATTTAAACCAATGTACCCAACAATCTCCCCTATTTCGAGAAGTCATAACCCTTAATCAATGATATACACCATTCATAATAAAATTACAGAATGATGTAAAACAGGATTATGTAATCAGGAAATAAACATCACATGTATTAAACAAACATGCATACACAGACATTTTCTCAGAACAATTATGAAATAAATTTATCACATAGCAAATTTATCACACATCATATTGTTCTAACAGCTTTGTCTTATTCATATTTCAAAAGTTTACAGAATGTTTAACATCAAAAGATTACATAGTAAACTTAAGAAAATTTCTATGCTATTTTTGATCAGCATCTTTGATCACTATCCCTTTTCCAGACTGAATCTTGGCTTGCATAGGAGCTTCAGTAGCTTCAGTATCAACAAGTTTCTTCCCTTTCAGCTCATTCTTCTTAAGCTCCTCAGCTTTAATCTTTTGCCTTTCAAAATAATGATAAGGCTTGGGAAAGTACTTGCTAGGCTCCTGAGCAGTAGGAGGTAGCTTTCCCATCTTGGCCTTCCTTCTATATTGGACTATTGCTTCTTGCCTTGTCTCATGTTTCCTCCATTCAAGTTCAGAAAACCATTTATTTCTGTCTTGTATATTATCTTTTGCAGTTTTCCATGCAGTTAAGATAATGTTCCTTGAACCTCTTCTTAGACAATCTAGTTTCTTCTTCTTTCTGCAGAGCTTCTTGCATAGCCTCTGATACTGGCTGAACCACTTTTTCTAGAATAACCTTCTGAGTACCATCAGGTGGACTATACATGGTCTGGATATCAACATGTACCATTTCAAAATCTGGAGGAGGGTAGATGACTTGAGCCACTTCAGGTTGCTCCCCTCCTAGATATGCAGGATTAATCCCAGATTCTGCAACATTATCATCATCACAAAGAGGAGGATATCCAAGAGTAGCTCTGATAGAATTAGAAATCCATTTAGCATGATCAGAGCTGGCTTTGACTAACACTCTCTCCCCCTTTATGACTTCTCTAACCATGTGATCCCTCAGATCATCTTTTTGAAATCTTATTTGGGCATCCAAATAATTGACTCCATCTTTAAAATAAGGTTTCAACCTTTGGAGTTTGTCAGTTATGATCTTCTGAGAGTCTTGTATGGCAGTCTTAACAACAGTAATTTCCTCTTGGAAAGCTTTGTCAAAGTCTGCTTTAGCTGTAGCATTAGCTGGAGTCTGCCCTGCAGCTAGATTCTTCATCTCTGTTACTATGGCATTGTGAGAAGCAGTCAGGTTATCATTCATCCTAATCTGATTCTCAAGTACATAGCCTTGCTTGACTTCAAGTTCATCCACTTGAGTTTTTATCTTCTCCTGATGTGTAGCCAAGTACACCACTGCATTCCCTCCCTTGTGGAAGCAGTCAGTCATCTCCTTCTTATTAAGATTCATTTCAAATCTTATAGACTTTATATCTTGGGCCAGATCAAACTGCAATGATTTTTGCCCTTCATCCACATACTTCTCAATGGCTTTCCTGTGCTCATCAAGCTTGATTTGCAGAGCAACCATTAGAGCACTGTAATCTACAGTTGGAGTTGGCTGTAGTGCTGGCTGTGGTACTATGGTTTGCAATGCCTTTTTATAACTCTGGCTCCTTCTTTTGAATACTTGAAACTTCTTTTTCTTTGCCCTTGCAGCTTCCTCATCTTCAGAAGCTGAGGTGCTTGCAATTTCTACCCTCTCTTTAGGTAGCTCCTCAACAGCTTGGGGCTTCTCAGGCTCTTGCCTTGCAGGTTCTTCCAGAATTGGCATTTGCTCCCCCTCAACTGAAGCATTCTCCCCCTCAGCAGCAGTTTCTTTGTCAAAATCAGTTTGATCCAGGTTAAGGAAAAGATCTTCCATTGTATATTCTTGTGGAGAATGAGCTGGAGAAATTCTTGGCTCATCTACTACTGGATCAGATATAATTTGAGCTGAAATAGAAGTGTCCTTCATGACAACATCTGGGAGTTGGCTATCCAGCTGAGGTTGCTGATTAATATTAACTAATGGATCAGATAAAACAGTATCCACTTTAAGGAAATCTAAAGCATTAAGCTTAGTGATTACCTCAAGGATGATGTTTGTAGCTTGCTCACTTTCCAGTGGAGTTGGCTCTTCCACTATTATTGACTCCCCCTGGACTGAATCTTGGTGTAAGGGGCTAGCTTGTGGTAGCTCCCCCTGCTTCTCTGCAGAATCTTGTTGAGCTGTAGACTTCTCAGCATTTCCTTCTTCATTCTCATCAGGTGTGAAGACAACTTGCTCTTCACTACCAGAGCTGCTAGTGGAAACCTGAGCCACTGAGGGAGTTTTCTTCTTCTTCTTGTGTGGGGTTTCTTTCTTAGGAGTAGGCATCTCCTTTGTCAAAACTCTGTCCCATCTTGAGAAGATTCTCATGTCCATTCTTCTCATGTGGTTGATTTTACTGCCAGCAGCTTGACTCATAACTTCTGGTATAATACCAGTAAGGTATAGACTTAAGATCCTGCCCAAGTTGGGCTTCTTTAGGCTTTCCTTAATCTTCTCAAAGATCACTACAGACCAGTCAGTTTTCAGAGTGAAGATTATCCTTGTCATAATACTAAACATATGGGCTGATACCCTATCATGCCCTCCAGGTTTACTTAAGATTACCTTGCCAACAATTTCAGAAAGGAATTTCCCCTGGCTGTTCATGCCCTTTCTATTAAACACTGATCCAATTTTTATTTTAGAATCCAGACCACACCATGCCAATGCATCTCTGGTCTTAGAAGCAGTTACTTCTTCTTCTTCCTTGGTTCTAGGCAGGTTTAGAACCTTTCTTAAACTTTTTGGTGATACCTTCACCTATTCTCCATGGACCCTGGACTTGATCTTGAGTCCAGATTCGTCTACCTTAGCTCCATTTAGAAACTCTAGAACTTCCTTCTTCCAGATCTTTGTGGGCTCAGAAACAAGAAATTCTAACCCTGAGTCTGCAACTAGGGTTATCACGTTCTTGATCTCTGGGTCTGCATCCTCAAACGCGTCGCGCACCAGTTCATAGCCTTCATTGACGTTCTCCTCAAGCTTTGGCGCCATTAGGGTTTGAAGAATTTGAACTGAGAGAAGAGAGGTGTCGACACACAAGTTTGGTCTCGAAACTTTTGAAAGCGTGTCGACAGACAGAGGCAAACTCCTATTTATACCTTTCTAGGTTTGAAGATGAAAAGGCGGGTCAGCTAACTTAAATTGTGTCGACACTATCGATAAGTGTCGACACTGACTTATAATGTCTCGACACATATGTGTCGACACAAGTTTAGTCAACAGATATATGTGTCGACACTTGTTTATGTGTCGACACCACATAACTCGACATTTAGTCGAGACTTTACTTAGATAATTCTGAGTAAAGCCTAAGTGTCGACACCACCTTGGATGTGTCGACACCTACTTACCATTGTCGACACTAATTTTTTGAAGTGTCGACACCAACTTCCTAGATGTGTCGACACCTTTTCACTGAAGTGTCGACACCACTTTTCTGTGTCGACACAGATATCTCTGTGTGTCGACACCTTTTTACTTAGCCATTTATATAAACTTATTCTAAGTTTATCATTCCTAGTTCAATTTTAAACCTATTGAACTTAGTTTCTTCTAAGGGCTTAGTATACATATCAGCTAGTTGATTATCTGTTCTAACATATTCCAGTAAAATATCTTCTTTCTCTACATGCTCCCTAAGAGAATGATATTTTATTTCAATATGTTTGGTTCTACTATGAGAAACAGGATTATGTGCAATTGATATAGCACTTGTAGAATCACAAAAGAGTGGAGTTCTACTTACCTGAATTCCATAATCCTCAAGCTGATGTTGTATCCATAGAAGTTGAGCACAACAACTTCCTGCAGCCACATATTCTGACTCTGCAGTGGAGATAGCCACACTTGTTTGCTTTTTGCTACTCCATGAAATCAGTCTTCCACCTAGGAATTGACAGGTTCCAGTTGTGCTTTTTCTGTCTTCTTTGCATCCTGCAAAGTATGCATCTGAATAACCTGTTAGTTCAAAATCCCCATTCCTAGGGTACCAGAGGCCTAGATAAGGAGTGCCCTTTAGATATCTCAATATCCTTTTGACTGGTGTCAAATGAGACTCCTTAGGGCAGGCTTGATACCTTGCACAGACACATGTAGCATACATGATATCTGGTCTACTTGCAGTCAAATATAATAGGGAGCCAACTATCCCTCTATACAAAGACTCATCTACAGGTTTCCCTGCATCATCCTTGCTAAGAGACATACTTGACCCCATAGGAGTCTTCATGGTACTGGATGAATCCATACCATACTTCCTTATGAGTTCTAGGGTGAACTTAGACTGGCATATGGATAAACCATTCTCAGTCTGTCTTACTTGGAGACCCAAGAAGAACTTAAGCTCCCCCATACTACTCATCTCAAATTGCTCTTGCATTAGTTTTGCAAACTTTTTGCAAAGACTACTTTCAGTAGACCCAAATATTATGTCATCTACATATATTTGGACTAGTATTACTTTGCCTCTGGATTCCCTAAGGAATAGAGTCTTGTCTATTTTCCCCCTTGTGAACTTATTCTCAATGAGGAAACTAGACAAGGTTTCATACCAAGCCCTAGGGGCTTGCTTTAACCCATATAATGCTTTCCTAAGTCTATAGACATGATTAGGTAGAGTTGAATCAACAAAACCTGATGGCTGTTCCACATAGACTTCCTCTTTTAGATTACCATTCAGAAATGCTGACTTGACATCCATTTGGTAAACTTTAAATCCTTGAAAGGTTGCATAGGCCAGGAACATCCTTATGGCTTCCAGTCTGGCTACTGGAGCAAAGGTTTGATCAAAATCAATACCTTCTTCTTGCCTATATCCTTTAGCAACCAATCTTGCTTTGTTCTTAATGATGACTCCATGTTCATCCATCTTGTTCCTATAGATCCACTTGGTCCCAATTATGTTGTGGTCTTTAGGTTTAGGAACAAGCTCCCAGACCTTGCACCTCTTGAACTGATTCAGCTCTTCTTGCATTGCCTCAATCCAATGAGGGTCTAGGATGGCTTCTTCAAACTTTTTTAGTTCAACTTGGGATAGGAAACTGGAGTAGATTGCTGCATTCAGATTTCTGCTCCTTGTTTGTACCCCTTGTCTTGGATCACCAATGATTTGTTCTGCTGGATGATCTCTAAGATGCCTATTTGCTGGAGGCATCCTGGCTTCAGGTTGAACTTCTTCAACTTCTTCATCTTGCTGTACTCCTTGTACTTCTTCTGCATTAGGTACATGTAGTACTCCCCCTGGACAACAGCCACTGTCTTCTACTTGCTGTCTTGCAGTAGGTTCTTCTTCTATAGTGAGCTTGTCCATCTTCTTAGTTATACCTGAGGAGCTGCATATACTACTAGACAACTCATTGTTAATAAGTCTAGTTTCATCAAATACTACATGTACAGACTCTTCTACAACTTGAGTAGACAAGTTGTAGACTCTATAAGCCTTACTGTTGTTGCTGTACCCAACAAAAATTCCCTCTTGGGACTTGGCAGCAAACTTAGTCAAGTAAGACTTTCCATTGTTAAGTATAAAACACTTACAACCAAAGATCCTGAAGTAGGATAGGTTTGGTTTCCTGCCTTTCACAACCTCATAGGGGGTCTTATTGAGGCTTTTAGTAATGGTAGCCCTATTAATAACATGGCATGCAGTATTAACTGCTTCAGCCCAGAAATATTCTGGTAGTGATGTATCACTTAATAGGGTCCTACCAGCCTCAATCAAGGTTCTATTCTTCCTCTCAGCAATGTCATTTTGCTGAGGTGTCCTTGGTGAAGAAAACTCTTGAAATATCCCAAACTCTTCACATAGTTTTGTCATGCTATCAGACTGAAATTCAGTACCATGGTCACTTCTTATCTTGACCACTGTACTGTCTAGTTCATTCTGAATTTGTTTGACAAAGCTATAGAAGACACTAGGTGTTTCAGATTTCTGTCTAAGGAAGAACACCCAGGAAAACCTTGAGTAGTCATCTACAACTACAAAGGTATAGACCTTCCTACCTAGGCTGTGAACTGGCATTGGACCAAAGAGATCCATATGCAAGAGGTATAAACACCTCACAACATCTTTGTTTTCAATGCTTCTAAAGGTGGATCTAGTCTGCTTGCCCTTTTGACAAGCTGAGCAAATACTATCTTTAATACACTTAACTTGAGGACCATTCCTCACTAACTCTTTGCTAAAGAGTTTACCAATTGTCTTGTAGTTAAGATGGGCTAGCCTCTTGTGCCATTTGACACAATGAAAGACTGTCTCATCAGCTACTAGACACACTGGAGAACCATTGTTCTCAACCATAATGTCTAAGCAGTAGACATTCCTTTTTCTATAACTAGTCAAAATGATCTCTTGATCATTTGACCTCCTGATATGACAACCATCTTTCACAAATGAGATGTCATATCCTACATCACTCAATTGACTTATACTAATAAGGTTATGTTTCAAACCTTTAACATAGGCCACTTGAGTAATTGTAATAAAGGAGTTAGATATGTTACCAAAACCCTTGATGATCCCTTTTTCAGAACCACCAAAGGTGACTTTTGGACCATCCTGTATAGGTGTGTAGTCCTTTAGTAAACTCCTTGTTCCAGTCATATGTCTGGAACATCCACTGTCCAAGTACCATATTGGGGCATGGCCACTTGGACTCACCTACAAAACAGATTAGTGAACCTTAGAACCCAAAGAATTCTTGGGTCCTTGGTACTGGTTAGTTTGCTTCCTAACAAAGCTACCTGCAGGTTTTCCAACAGGCAGTTTGCTACTCACTTTGGCACTAGCATTGTGCCAACAGTCCATTGCAAAGTGGCCTACCTTGCCACAGCACCAACACTCAAACTTATTGTACCTTTGCTTAGGTACAGTCTTAACTGTTTTATCTACAGCTGACTTGTTGAGAGTTGGAGCTTTGCCCTTGGACTTGGACTTGGACTGAACAATCCTTGCTGGTTTAGTAAATCCCAGTCCAGCTTTACCTTTGTGATGAACAAATTCATCAATTAAGGGTAGAACTGACTTAGGTTTAGAAAACCTAGCAACTAAGTCTTTCTCCTTCTGAAGATTAATCTCCAGACTCTTGATTTGATCATTCTTAAATGATATAGTCCCCATCTGAATCACAGTTATGTGCTTCAGTCTGGCTATCTCATTTAGCTTTTGATCAAACATCTTCTCATATTCAGTTGCAGCCATTTTGAGACTTGCAATCTCCTTAGCTTGACTCTTGGCCAAGGATTTGCATTTCTTAAATGCTTGCAACAGAACTTTATATTCATCTATCAACAGATGAATATCCTCTTCAGACTCAGATACACTCTCATCATTTGATGTTGATGAATCTGTTTCTGAACTAGCACAAGAAATTGAACTTAAAGAACAATGTTGTACCTTACTAGGTCCTGACTGCTCCAGGATTTTGTCACTTTCTGTCAATGTCATTAGCCCTTGGCACTGACTGTCTTCTTGTTCATATATAGAGTTCATGATCTGAATGAACTCTTCTTCTTCTTCCTCAGCAAACAGTCCTATATATGCTTCTGCATCTGACTCAGTTTCTGATGAAGATAAGTCTGACAGGCTCTTATCCTTTTTGGCAACAAATGACTTTTCCTTCTTGCCCTTGAATGGAGTCTTTTTCTTATCACTAGACTCCTTCCTTTTTTCTGGACAATCTGCAACAACATGTCCTTGTCTATTACAGTAATAGCATACAATTTTTGATAGTGTTGCTTTGCTAGACTTGGACTTTTTCCTGTCTTTCTTTGAAGACTTTTTATTCTGATAATAGTCTTCTTTTCCCTGTGAAGTAGATGACCTTGTCCTCCACTGTTTCTTCTTTAAGAACTTCTGAAAGTGTCTTGTGAAGGCAGCAAAGTCCTCATCACTTTCACTGCTCTCAGACTTTCTGCTTTCTGAATCTTCTGACTCAGTCTCAATTACTTTTGGTGGTGGAGTTGGTGACTTACCTCTGTACTTTCTGGGGGCTTCTGTTTTGAAGGCCACTGTCCTTTCTTTATGTTCACTTCTTGTTGATTTCTCCTCTTCTTTCCTCACCATTAACTGCATTTCATAGGACAGCAGTTTGCCAAACAGTGTTGGTGGGGGAATTTCTGCCAACTTTGCCATTTCCCTAATGACACAGATCTTGGTGTCCCAATCTTTTGTTAGGGACCTTAGAAACTTATCATTGAGCTCATAATTACTGAACTCTCTGCCATAGGACATAAGCTCATTCACAATCCTATAGAACTTTTTATAGCATTCAGTTATGTTGTCAGATTTACCTTGTCTAAAACTTTCATATTCTTGGTTGAGCAAGGATTTTCTGTCTTGCCTCACTTCTTCAGAACCCTCCATATACACTATCAAGGTATCCCACATCTCCTTAGATGTCTTGCAGTGTATCAAATTCTGAAAAGTAGCATCATCTATAGCACTCACTATAATATTCTGAGCCCTTTTGTCCATTGTGGCTAGAACAATCTCATCCTTTGTCATTTCAGAGAAATCCTTTGGTGTTCTCTGATTTGCATCTAAGACTGATACCTTTATGGGCACATAAGGCCCTTCTTTCACTGTGATATATATCCTAGGGTCTGAGGCTTCCATAAACAGTCTCACCCTTTCCTTCCAGATACCAAAGATCTCTTTTCTACAGATGGGTAGCTTCATGGATCCCAATTCCTTATGATTCTCAGTGGAACCCATGGTTCTTGAGTTTCTTGATTCTGTAATTTGACTAGGATTGAATCTGCCAACAGGATCTACTCAGACAGTTATGTCCCTTTTTGAGTAACCTCGCTTTGATACCACTTGAAAGATATTGTACCTAATCACCTAGGGGGGGGGGTGAATAGGTGACTTAAATCTTTTTACCTTTTTAGGCAGAATTCAACTTATAACACAGAATTAAATCTACTTTATCACATCACACAATCAGCAATCACAGAATTCCACAAGCACACAGTAGACACACAATTTTATAGTGGTTCCCCAAGGTTTGGGTACATCCACTTTTCCCCTTCGCCTATCTAGCAGTGTACTAGATTCGGCCAAACTCCTCCACTATCTCAGAACCCCAAAACAGGTTCCTACAGCTCAGGCCCAAGGCCCTACAACTCAGCTTCTTCACAAAGCCTACACTCAGCCACCAAGGCCTACACTCAGCCACCAAGGCCTACACTCAGCCACAATAGACCTACACTCAGAGATTCAAATCTCCTACACTCAGGCACTCAAGCCCTACACTCAGCCTTTATAATTACAGGCTTATAAAAACTCAGATCCCTAAGGATCCTACAAGATAATATGAATACAAAAATTGTAACTCAACAACTCAGAGAAAAGAGAGAAGAGTTGTGAGTTTCTTGATGAGTTTTTGGAAGAACTCAGCTGAAATCAATCTGACTTGGCTTTCTTCAAAGCTTCTTGAATGTAGAACACAATAAGATTGACCTCTTCTGCAGTTGATCCTTGATCTCTGCTACTTAAGATTCAGAATAAATCTGAACCCTTCTTCTCAGCCTGGTTCCAACGGCTGACTTCTTGGATGGAGCTCTCCCTCTCCAACTACTTAGATCTTCACTTGATAGCTAGATCTTCTTTGTATTACTTGATGTGTTGATCTTCTAATCCTCTTGAACAACTTGGACAACCCTTTCTGTAGACAGCATAAGCCTATTTATAGGCCTTTTTCATGGTAACCGGCTGGTCCGGTTCATAACTGAATTCTGACAACTCTGACAGGTGCAGTAGACCGGCTGGAATGGCAGCTGTCAAGTCATCCAGTCAGTTCTTGAAAATTCTGTAACTGTCTGATAGTGTCGAGACTGTCTGTCTTTAAGTGTCGACACTTATAGACCAAGTGTCGACACAAGTTGTCTAAGTGTCGACACTAGCCTACAAGGTGTCGACACAACTCCTTGTGTTGTAGATTTTATATCTCGACACTGCTTCTTCTTCATGTGTCGACACTGATAATGTGTGTCGACACAAGTACTTGTACTTTAGTATATTGCTGAATTCTTGTAAGTGTCGACACATCTTCATGTGTTGAACTTGTCAGTGTCGACACTGCTTCTTGGTGTCGACACATGTCTTCAGTGTTGATACTTACTGAGTGTCGACACAGCTCCTTGTGTCGACACATTCTTCTTCTGTCGAGACTCTGGCTGAGTGTCGACACAACTCCTTAGTGTCGACACTTGTACTTAGAATTTTGCTGATCTTTGCCAAGTGTCGACACAGCTCCTTGTGTCGACACTTTCTTCAAGTGTTGAGTCTTCAGCTGAGTGTCGACACATTCTTTCTTGTGTCGACACTTTCTTCAAGTGTTGACTCTTCTGCTGTGTGTCGACACATTGATCTGGGTGTCGACACTTATACTTAGTCTCTGCTGACTTTTGCTGAGTGTCGACACAGCCTCCAAGTGTCGACACTTTCTGATGTAGACACAGTTTCACTGGGTGTCGACACAACTGCTATGTGTCGACACTGCTTCACTGCACTCTTCTTCATTGAGTGTCGACACAGCTCCTTGTGTCGACACTTTCTGTTTGGTGTCGACTCTGCATCCCTGGTGTCGACACAATGACTCCAAGTGTCGACACTGCTTGCCTGGGTGTCAACACAAGTTTTCTTAAGTGTCGACACTTTCCCTCTAGGTGTCGACACATGGACTTAGAAACTTTTTCATCTTTCCTGCAAATACTTAGCCTGCACAAGTAAACTCAAAACACATCAAATACACTTTTGATGTATATCATTGAGTTGGGTGAGGCTTCTTCAAATCAGGTACATTTAAACCAATGTACCCAACAAGGAACAGATGCAAAAATCAAGAAATGGAAAGTGGCAGATGCTAAGGCAATGAATATTTTAGCCCAGACTATGTCTGATGAAATATTCCAAAAAGTAGCTGAGTACAACTCAGCAAAGGACATCTGGGACAAGTTATCTGAGATAGTCTCAGGATCTGCTGATGAGAGAAAAGATAAAAGATCTCACCTCATAACCCAATATGAGAACTTCAAGAAAGGAGAAGCTGAGTCAGTAGCAGACATGTATAATAAACTCAGTCTCATAGTCAATGAGCTGAAAACATTGGACAAAGAGATCTCATTGACTGAGCTCAATGATAAAATCCTAATGTGCTTCCCAAGCACTTGGGACTTAAGGATTTGGCCAATCAAGGATGCCAGAAGCCTAAATGAGATCACAACTGAAGCTCTCTTGGGCAAGCTCAAGTCTTATGAGCTGCTCATCAAGAATAGAGAAGAAGAGCAGAAGACTGCCTCACCAACTATAAGAAGGGAAAAATCAATAGCTTTCAAAGCCATTGAAGATCAGCTTGAAGACAAGGTCACAGGCAATGAAGAGCTGCTAAACCTACTGGCCAAAAGGTTTTACAAAATGGCCAGGAAGGATTTCAGGAAAAGATCATACAGAGAGCATGACAAGCCAATGTATGACAAATCAAATAACAAAGAGATTATTTGTTTTGGATGTAGGAAACCAGGCCACATTGTGCCTGACTGTCCAGAAAATAAAAACAAGGACAAGAAGGACATGAAAGAAAGGAGAAAAGAAAAGGACTTCAAGAAGAGCAGCAATGACAAACCCTCCTCCAGCAAGAACAAAAAATACAAGGAAGGGGTTTGTTGCTGAAACTTGGAGTGAGACAGAAGAAGAATCTGAAGCTTCATCCAGCTCAAGTGATGATGAAGATAATGCTGATGAAAAGAAATTCTGCATGATGGCTATCAATGCCTCACAACAAAATTCTGATGCAGAAGAATCTGAGTCAGAATCAGAGACTCAATCTGAAGAGGACCAGGTAATAAGTTCTTTTGATTTTAATTCTGAGGACTTCAAGTGTGAGTTTAAAGCACTGTGTTTAGATTTATTAAAATCTGAGAAGGAAATCGTTTCTCTCAGAAATCAGCTATCTGAACACAGCATTTTAAAATCAGAAAACCTCAAACTCTCTGAGGAGTTGGAATGCTGTAGGGAGCAGATAGCCTCACTGAAAAGTGAACTATCAGAGGCCAAAAAGTTTGAAGAATCCCTCAATGGGAGAAGTATCAAGCTAATGGACATCACAAGCACACTGAGCTCAAGATTCAATAGTATACTGGGCTTGGGTGCCTCATCTAGCCAACCTATAGTATTAACAACCCAATCAAATTTGTCTCTGATAAAGGTAAGGGAGTTGTAGAGGTAGCTAGGAAGAATTCTGATTTACCTAAGAAAACCATAGTTCAACAGAAATCGTCGAACGGAGCTCGACGATCGCCGAATGGAGCTCAATGATCTCAGGCTAAATCGTCGAACTCAGGTCGACGATCTCTGAACCCTGAACTCTGGCACAGTCGATCTTCGAACGGAGCTCGACGATCTGACCCAAGATCGTCGAACTCAGCTCAGAGATCGTTGAACAGAGATCAGAGTTTTGAAAACTCTTTCAAAGGCAAATCAAAGTTCAATCCTAGAGGTTCTACATCTCCATGGTTTAACCCTTATACTGAATGGATAATACCTCCTAGGAGATATCATCCTGAAGGCTATAAGAGTCAACCAGAGATGTCTTTTATTTCTGAATTCAAAGGTTATCAACCTAGGCCCAAGGTAAACTGGGTCAAAAACAAATAAATTATTTTATGTGCAGGAGAAGACCTATCCAACATCAAACCAGCAATGATATCTGGATAGTGGGTGCTCAAAGCACATGATAGGAAACAAGGACAATTTCATATCCTTCAAAGCCAAGCTTGGACCCAAAGTAATATTTGGTGATTCAAACTTTGGACTAACAAAAGGATATGGTGCAGTCCAGATTGGCTCAGTCACTTTCAAGAAAGTAGCCTATGTGGAAGGACTGAAGCACAACTTAATCAGTATCAGTCAACTGTGTGATGAAGGCTATCAAGTGACTTTCAACAAATCCTCATGCAAGTTCAAATCAGAGGACAACACAACTGTGTTGACAGGTAAAAGGAAAGGTAACATCTATCTTGTAGATTTTCTTTCAACCAAGGTAGATATATGTTTGTTCAATTCTATTTGTAGACCTAATGAATTATGGCATAAGAGACTAGGGCATATAAACCTTAGAACCATTGCTAGGCTATCCAAGGACAACCAAGGACAACATTGCTTATTCTTTATGACTAACGATCGTCGAGTGCTTCAGACACGGCCTGTGACACGGGCGTGTCACAGGGCGTGTCAGCACGGTCGACAAACTCATCCCGACGACCTTGAGCTGGGGCGTGTCTAGTGCCATGTATGGGCACACGGCCTGGGACACGGGCGTGTCACAGGCCGTGTGAGTCTCGGGTGATTTTGAGATTTCCTGGCTACCATGCCAGTACTTCCTGTTACTCACTTCACAGGTACCACCTATGACATCAAGAATCACAAAGGGCCTTTCCTGGTCACACCAGTACTTCCTGTTACTCATTCACAGGTACGACCCAATAGCACAAGCATAACACGGATATTTTCCTGGACTACCACTCCAGTAATTCATGCTACTTCCTTTCACAGGTCCAACCCGTCGACTCCTAAATTATACGTTTATCACGGAGTCTTCTCCAGTTCGTATGCAACATCACCAATCCAGACCAACCTGTGCAGATGGGCTTCACACAACATTCCTATTCCGTACTCCATTTCCGTATCCATATGCCAACAAAGGGGATTCTATGAATCCACCCAAAGACTCCCAAAATCAGCCACCTTTTGGTGGGGGAATCACATACTTATGCCAAAATGAAGCCTTCACATGGCTAGGAAGAAAAGTCGTTACCCTTGAAGACCGCTTTGGTGCCATGAAGTTCCTAGCTGGCTAGGAAGAGCTTTTCCTCCGCAAAAATGGCCTCGGATCTTAACTTGACACTCTCAAGCTCCACCAATAAGCAGCCCTTCTTCTTCTTCCTCCTCCTTCCTCTCCCTTTCTCTCTCTAAAATTTTAGAAAGACGAAGGCAATAACAAAATGAGAATACGTTCTCTGTTTTCGGCCTTAAGGAAGTAGGAAAGAAGCTCAGCCTTTGGATCTCAGCTGAAGGAAATGAACGACCACGAAAAATTGGAAAAATCAATTTTCGCGTCCGACACGCCCTGTGACACGCTCGTGTACTCAAAGCAGTGCACAACCCGCCTTATCCCCAAAATAGGTCACCTACACGGGACACGCCCGTGTCAGACATGTCACGCCCGTGACACAGGTCTGTGCTCGACAATCTGTGTTCGACGATCAGGCAGCGATCGTCGAGCTCGCCAGCAATCGTCGATCTCACCAGCGATCGGCAAACAACGCGTTCGACGATTTGTGCTCGACGATCAGCGCGTTCGACGATATCTGTTCGACGATCGGGCAGCGATCGTCGAGTTGGCCCAGCGCTCGACGATTTCCGCTCAGACACGCCCGTGTCTGTGGTCGTGTTCATCAGGATGAAAAATCTCAAAATCACCCGAGACTCACACGGCCTGTGACACGCCCGTGTCCCAGGCTGTGTGCCCATACACGACACTAGACACGCCCCAGCTCAAGGTTGTCGGGCTGAGTTCATCGACCGTGCTGACACACCCTGTGACACGCCCGTGTCACTGACCATGTCCGAAGCACTCGACGATCGTCGACCAAATTGTGTCGACCAATCGTCGACTGTTCCTCCCGAACACTCGTCAAACGCAGGACACGCCCTGGGACACGCCCGTGTCCCAGGCCGTGTCACCCAAAATTTTGCGTGCTGAAAATTGGGTTGTTACATTCAGGGGTCGTTATACTCCCATTGTTATAGACGTAATCATTCAAATATTTTGAATTCTCACTTTATGTTTCCAACGTAATGACCTGGGTATGTCAGGTAGGCGCGGATAGCAGTGATCAATCATCATTTTTACTTTTCCCAATTCTACCCATTTAATATGTGATAGTCGCGGTCACTTTCCTATGAGCACTAGCTATACAAAATTTCTAATTATTCTTAGCACTTGTACTGAATTATCAATTCACATTGACTCTTTCTTGCGATATATCTGAGTCCATTAATCAAATCATTAGCCGGCGATATAATCATTAATCATGTGCCACGTCAATTGGGTTAAGGTGTTAGGGCATCTAGGAACGTGCTTTGTTGAGGTAACACACTCCTTTAATTATACATAAAACCTTTGTGTCGTCGTTAATGTTTTGATTTTAGTTTATCGGAAAGCAATTTGTTCGAATTCTTGTGAATTATACACAACTTGTTTCGTTCTTTGAATATGGTATGTCATTATGCATCGATGAAATTATGATCTATCTTTAAGTTGTGAAAAGTAATCATCAGATTAACAAGCCCGAGAAAATTTCTAACGTCTCATGTCGACTTTCCTTATTCTAATATTATAATGAGTATAAGTAGACAATCCTCTATGTATATCCCAAACTTCTAGGGAGGGTTGATCATCTTGCCGATTATGCGTATACAAAACCTCATCTTTACTTGAGCAACCTTTGAATAAATCAAGTATTCCAGATTACTATGTTTGCGACTCAACATTTTCTAAACAAGATCTAGGGAAATCCACGTTGTTATCAATTTGGCCAAATAAACAAAAGGATAAACTCCCATACATTTTGGAGTAAATTTCTTTAATATCTATATATGCCTCAATCCTTAGGGCTAACAATCTTAGACTTGGTGTTCCACCTTGAGACTTATTGATATGTTATATAGCTTAGGCCCTTAAGGTTTCTATTTATGATAATCTTCTCAAGGTCAACATGTGACCCAACCAAAATAGGTCTCTTCTGAAACTTGAATTCTTATTCGACCTTTGGTGTTTGTTACGGTGGTTGTATCAATGTAATTGAGTTATCGGTACGAGGGTTAAGTTTCTGAGTACCCTAATATTCAACTAATAGATTATATGCATCAATTCTCATTAAGGCGGTCCTATCAGCTTGGGTAAGAATTGATAATATCACTGATAGGTGAAGTAGGTACATTGAAGTTTAAGCCTTAAGTAGTGACTCTTGCGTTAAATTCTTCCCGTAGTCAATTTGGGTATCCTCGTACCTTAACTAATCTATATTCGAGGTCTATTTTAGACTAGGATACGACTCAAAATGCTCTTGGTAAGTCAAACTAAAGTGGTGTCCTAATTGGGTTGGCCTAACTCATTGTTTAAATGGACGATTTTATGTGACTTTTACACATGGGCACACCATTGCTTCCGCTACACAGTTTGTTCGCAAACTAATGCTCGAGTGGGGTGTCCTAATGTTGTGGCCCTTAAGGTTACCCGGTCGTATGCCCAGAACCGCCGCCATACGATAACACTAACTCATGAGTTAGTCGCCACTGCACGACGTCGATCCTGCTAGCTAGTTCGATCATTTAACCTGTAGGCCAATATGAGAACGGAAGTAAACTAAGCAGTTATATAAGAGCTAGCATGTACACAAGTCACAGTAGTAATATCATAACATATATAAATGAAAAGTTCAACAGTCCACAATGAGTATAAAAATGAGAGAAGGGCTTATGTCAAGTACATGCCAAATAGAATTAAGACTCTCTCTCACACAAACACTAAGCAGAAGCTGTAACTAAAACACTCATCATCACCTGACACTGAACTATAGTAGTAGTGTGTGACAACTGCTCCTCAGGTCCTGCCACCTCATCCTGCTGGTGCTCCAACTCTTCGTGCTCCTAAAATGATACAGTCACAACCGATCGTTAGTCATAAAGACTAAGCCATTTTGTCATTTCCTCACCCCCGCGATTCCTAGGCACCGTGCAGGAGGATGAAAGCAGAGGACAACAAGGCAGCATCAAAGGAAGCAGGTGACAGTAAAACTATTCTATCTTGAGTATGTTTCTAACAGTTATATCATTATATTAGCAGTTCTATATAACACAAGTAAAGTAAGTAAAGCAGTACTGAAAAGATGTACAGTAAGTAAAGGAGCTGTGCAGAAAGTAAACTATCTACTGATACACTATCATCACATGAGTACCTTAACTTATATGAATGCTTACATAAACTTATAAGTTACGGTTTCAGGAATATAACTTATCATATAAAAGAGCTCATACTAATTTATATGATAAGGATCTGTTGTGCGTATGTCCTAAGTATGTATGTATGTTATGATGAGTTATGCGAGTTATGATTCATACAAGTGCAACTCTCACACATGACTCTGTGATCACAGACCTTTAGTTCCCATTTTTTGGAGTTAGCTGAACTCTCTGGTACCACCGTTGTGGCTACGGCAGTAGTGGAGAGGGCGTCTCCATTTCCTAGGCAGGTATACACACTATCAGTCCTAGACCCTTCCTACGCCTCTGTACACGTCTGAGGAGCACTTTAGAGTCTCTGTCTGCTAATTTGATGGCCATCTCCACCAGTCTTTTTGGTCGGGTGTGCATTTTTGGGGATAGTCCTCCAGATCATAGTGTAAAACAATCCACCGACCCCTCAAACCCTCATACCTCACCAGAGTCACCATACTACCATCAGTGTAATGATTGGCCAGTACCGTACTAATATGTTCTATGCACATGCAAGTCATATCAAACCCGATCCTCCAACTAGCAGGACTAACCCGTCCTGAAGTAAACCTCGCGTGCCTCCAGCTCGCAAGACTAAACCCATCCTGAATCCAAACATCCAAGCCTCCAGTTCATAGGACTAAACCCGTCCTAAAGCCAAACATCTGAGCCTCCAGCTCACATGACTAAACTCATCCAGAATCCAAACATCTGAGCCTCCAGCTCGTAGGACTAAACCCGTCCTGAAACCCTCCAACCCTATACGGGTGAGTTTGTCACATCGTTCCCTTAACCTATTAGACTACTCTTGTCTAATTCTTATTATACATTGCAGTTTAGGGTTAATCCTTGGACTGCCCAGGGCATGCCAGGTGAAGGGCTCTCAAGGGCTTTGAGAACTATGATGGGTTGAAGCCCAAAGCTCCCTTTCTCAAGGACGCTTACTTTTATTATTGTCTCCCTTTCTCAAGGGCGCTTACTTTTATTATTATCTACCCATTATTAATACCCCAATCTCGTTATTACTCTTGAGTAGACCTAATGACTTAAGGTACTGATTGGGAGAGTGACGATCTTTCGTCGGACCCCGTTATAGTTGTTCTCCTTGTGACTTGCACTCTAACACTCGTTACTAAGTAGTGACATACTTGTGATAAACCCAGGGTTTCAACTTCCTAATACATCTCTTAATTTAATTATATCTCATCACACTGAGTACTCTAAAGCTTCTTATTACTTTTACTAAACGTAGCTCATGACCTAATTCTAACCCATATGAGATGACTTCCAATTCCTTAGGCCAAAGACCTCCAAATTTTTATCATGGGTTTGTCATGTGTATAATATTGATCATTCAGAATTCCATCATTTTTCTAATTATTTTGGACCATAATTTAAATTAATTAATCAAGTGACCTAGGCCACTTTGAACATGAACTACTCTAACCAGTGGTCCATTAGGTCTAAATAAATTATTTGAAGTTCATCTAGGTTAAAAAAGTCTGTTCATTAAAAATCCTGATTTTCCAATCTGATTTGACCATTATTTTCCATTTATGATTAAAACCCCATTATCTTCCTTTTTCAAACGAAGTACTAAAAATAATCATGTAAAAATTCAGGAAAAATTTCTACTCACTAACATTAATAAGATAATAGTTAAAACAGATTTTCATACTCCTACTCAGTGCTTTGACCCAAGATATTCACATGTTAAGATAATTACAAAAATGCCACTATTATAGTGTTTATCATAAATATTCATCCAAAAATCTTAATAAAATTTACAGGGGTTCATATTGCAGAAATAAGGGCCTAAACATTTTCTCATAATCTTCAATGAACCACTACTCATGTTTTTGATCAAAGTCCTGTAAGGGTAAAAATGTAATTATACTATTTATACATGGAATATTTCTCAAAAATGCTCATAAATTTTTCCAGAGAAGTGAAATGACATATTAGGGCTTGGATCAACAATTTCGAATTTTCTAAGTCCAGTAGCCCTATTTTCCATTTTAACACCTAAATGTGCTATTTTTGAAATAAATCCAACTTAAATCCCAATTTTCTCATGAAAGGAGTATTTTACCTCTATAAGCCTATGTCCAAAATTTCATGGACATGCATTGGGCCAAATGGACTAAATTCCCATTTTACCCCATTTAACTATTTACACACTATTTACAAATCTACATTCACCATTCATGTTGGATACTTTAACATGTAGAGGTCCAAATGACTCCAAATTTTTACCAAGGCTATAGGATGACCTTAGAGCCATGCCACCCAAATTTGGGGGTATTTGGAGTTTTAAAACTCCCTAAATTATATTTATTTAATAAATCAAATCATGACTAAAACTATGGGAAATGTCCTCCACAAATTTTGATTTTTGGACATAGTCTAAGTATGGTATACACACATGCATGACCTAAATTTCACTGCATGTGGAATTATAGTTTAGCCTAGGCATCCATTTGAAGTATTGCCATAGTATAAGAGTAGTCCTAGGAGAAAGACCCTCGAAGGAGCTACATTGCTCTAAGTTACATGTTTAGGGTGCCAAATTAAAGGTAAGCCTGAGTGTTACATTTTTCATGTTGATGTCTTTCTATGAATATGCCTCTACCATGCCTAAGATTAACATGTAAGAAGACTGTATAAATGTGACAAAAATATAATCATTAATAATCATACACTATAGTTTAATAGGAGTTAATTCGACGACATCTGGTTATCTTCCCCGATAGCTAACGACTGAGATCTATCCCGCCTGTAGCAACTTCAAACCTTGTTTTCGGCCACCTGGGATGTAACGCCCTCACTTGTCACATGGAATATAACGGTGGGTCCGGCCGGGGCCCCACGCCATATTTCACAGACAAGCGGTGGAATTACGTGTGGAAATCACTATCTACTTGTACCCCTCAAAACATTCTAGCGCAGCATTTTATGTTGAATGAACTCAGCTCAATGAATGTCCAGGAATATACAAACTCCATATTTATATATCAAAACCAGGAATGTAGACAACACGCACACCCATGGCCTTAAAGCCTTAGAGGTTTCTCTTTACACAAATGTACATTTCATACATCGGCACACAGGCCGGCCACACATGAAATCCAAACACGCTTTCTTCGCACGGCCTTCAAGGGCCTTTAGCAGCAAGCCTCCATTCCGCTCAAATCAATTCAACCATCAGCACCTGCAATTAGCCATCCACCCAAGAGCGGTAAACAAAGTAACGGTCAGCATGAGCTGACCAATTATAACAACCCTACCCCTTGCCCAGGGCAGTGGTTCCTTCCCTGTATGCATTGCCATCACAGGCTATCAATCTACCAATTATAACCATATCACAAACGCCGGTATCCACCAGATGTTTCCGTGCACTCATGGCACCTTATTGGTGTACCGGATATCCTAGTCGTACACCGCCGATCAGAGGTTCTTCACTTATTGGTTGGCCGGTTCCATCCTAGTCAACCAATCCCGCAGGCTGGCGACATTCCGTCCATACCACTCAGAGGTACTACCTCACAGCATCCACAAACAACTAGAGCAGATCGACCCACCCACGTAGTGTAGCAAGCCGGGTTTATCGTTCTCCCCAAGCATTACCACCAATCGACCCCTCACCTATTTCTGATCGACCCACCCCTGTGGTGCAGCAAGCCGAGTTTAACTCAGCTCCCCAAGTGTTGCCACCAATCGATCCCTCATCTAACCAGATCAACCCACCCTAATGGTTTAGCAGGTCAGGTTTATCTGTGCTCCCCAGACATGCTACCAATTGATCTCTCATCACAACCAGGAGCTTACTCAAAGTATCCATACATTCATAAGCATATCCATACATCCATCCAACAAAGCATAAACCGTTCATATCATCAAATCCACGGAGTCTTCTCCGGTTTACACATAATCATCACCAATCCAGACTACCCATACAGATGGGCTTCACACAGCATGCCTATGTCGTACTCCACACTTCCGACTCTAGATGCAGACTCAACCAAGGAATCGCTTATGATATCCACCTCTTGGTGGAGGATCCCAGGCACATGCATAAAGAAAGGACTTCGATGTCCAAGAAGGAGATCGTTACCCTTGAAGATCGCTTCAGTGTCATGAAGTAGCCGGATGGAAGTCACCGCCTTGGCTTTGCCTTCACGAATTCGATCTTGGATCTTGATTCCGCACTTTGCAGCTCCTCCGGCAGCTGGTTTCTACTTTCTCCTTTCCTTCCTTTGCTCTCCCTTTCTCTTTCTCTCTCTTTGAGAATGAGAAGAAGAAGAAGATGAGAATGAAGGGATTTTATCCTCATTCCTCGGCCTTTATCCACATGGAAGGAGCCTAGACATTGGATCCAAGATAAGAAAATGAACAGCTCGGATTTGCCCAGAAAAAGGCTGAACACGACCTGACACGCCCTGTGACATGTCTGTGTCACAGGCCGTGTCACTTAAGCGGCAGGCAACCGACTCAAATTCAACCAGTACACGGCCGTGTGACACACTCGTGTCACACCCTACACGCCCGTGTCATACCCGACACGCCCGTGTCCAAAAGTCGTGTACTTCACACAGCACAATCCCATCTCACCCGAGAAGGACACGGCCATGGGACACGCCCGTGTCCCAGGCCGTGTACACCAGGATACACCCGTGTCCACCAGTACACACATTCCCGCCTGGACACGGCCGTGTCACATGCCATGTACCCTGCACTCAACGATCGTCGACCAAAATTCGTCGACCACACACCCAATTGCTCAACCCGAGAATGACACACCCTGGGACACGCCCGTGTCACAGGCCGTGTCACCCAAACCTGAACCAAAAATGGGCTTTGGGGTGTTACAATCCTCCCCTCCGTCAAAAAAATTTCTTCCCCGAAATTTGGCTCACCTCCAGACATACACCAAAACACTCTTCATTACACCACACCATAAACAACCGAACACTCAAATAAAGCGAGCCGGGTTTGAGTGCAGAGGCCACATCTTGTCTCGCCCCACGTCATTGCACAAACCAAACAACACATGCGGCACATACACACATACAACACCTCCTTATGTGCACATTCATCTACAAGATTCATCAAGTGCATTATATTATGATATCACAATTGATTGAGCACGTACATCACACCACCTGTGCACCAACAATTCAACGCTGAACATAACATACCACATATATGTACACTAGTATCATCATCAGCATTTCCAATAGTCACATCATCCAAGTGATACGAGTCACGTTTCTATGGTTCCTTTCGCTCAGCCGCTTGATTAAACTCTCGAGGCATCAAATTAAACACTCGAGGCTGAATTTCCCCAATTGAAATTTACGTCTCTTGCACTTCCAAATTATGCAATCGAGGTTGCGTCCGGGATGCAGATGACTCGGCCACTGCTTTACCCTTTTCTTCATAAGACGCACATGTATTCTTTTGACTACCTGGAGGGGCATTCCAACAAAATTTATCTATGTGTCCTTACTTCCCACAATTATAACATATACGTGTATCCACACGTCCTTGCCCATACGTTGCTCCCGAAGAAATAGTCGAAGGAGCTGATTCAGCATGCCTGAACTTTTTCTTATCCCGTCTACGAAACTCTGATTGCTCCGACTGGGGCACTTTGAATTCTGGCTTCTCCACTGTTGGTCTCTTTTTCTCTTGTACCCGCTTCGAGTCCTTCTCCAATGCCCGGGCCGTATCGACCAATGCATGGAAGCCTTGGTTCACTAAACTCGGGAGTACTAACCTCAATTCATCCCACAGTCCCTCATAAAATCGATTCGTCTTTCGCGCTTCCTCCGCGAAGGTAGACCCCGCATATCACCCTAGTCTGGTAAACTCATGCAGGTGCATATCAATATCCATCTCACCCTGCACTAGACATTGAAACTCGTTCTCCATCGCAATCCGCTGCGACACTGGCAAATACTTGGCTAAAAACAATCTGGAGAATTCATCAATTGAGACCTCCGCTAATCCTCGACCCGCCAAGTGATGCACTTCCATATCATCCCACCACAATCTCGCATCTCCTTCCAGCAGAAAAGTGGCTAAGGTCACTTTCTGCTCCTCCGCAGTCCTAATTGCCGTCAGGATCCTTTTCACTCTAGCAAGCCAATCTTCTGCCTGCGTTGGGGAAGTCGCCCCACCAAACGTAGGTGGATGAAACTCCATAAAGTGCTTCAATGACTCATCTGTTGCTTGCTCGTCCACTACGACTGCAGCGCACTCTTGCCTTGCACCAGGCCATACTGGCACCCCTACAGGCCTTGCCTGCACAGTAGGCTGTGCCTGTAACACTACAAGCACCATCTCTATTACCATCCGTATGGTCTCGGCCGAAGGAGGCATAGATGCTTCAACGGGTGTTGCACTCTCATCGGACCGCTGGGGCTCAGACTGCCCAGCACCACTCCTCGCATAAGGCCCACACGTGATCTCCTGTGGCAGCATCCAGTCTTTCTTGGTCATCTTCCAATATAGACCTCTTTTTGTCAACTGCCCTCTTTCACAGGTGAATAGGTTAATCCGACCTACCAAAAGGATTCGCAACATTCACTTTGCTTATGCTCATCTTGTATGCATTGCTTGCTCAAAGCTCTATCAGATGATGACTTACAAGCTCTCTACTTGTATAAGCCTTATTACTCTCATCTTTTATTCGCTGCTTGCTTAAGCGCTATCAGATGAAAATTCACAGAGCTATTCAAATGCTAATGGCATCAAAAATTGATCAAAGAACCTTACTCTCCTTGATCATCAAGCCATGCCAGCGAAGTCTAACTAAGATAATCACTTCTTATCAATCTGGACTTCATAGCAAGGACATCTCTAATATAGCAAGAAGGTCACTGATTTTTAGTCTGATCTTCATCCAATTATCAACAGAGTTGTTCAGGCATTTCCTCTACTATTTGGTCATACCGACCTTATCTCATCAACAATTAGCACTCGCAAGTTCCGTCTAGGTACTTATAGCTTAGTCTTTTCACCATATCTGCTGCTAACTCTACTCTCGCAGAGATCGACAGATGCTTGCAAGCCTCCTCCCAGGTACTTGCAAGCTTCTTTCATATATATGTCTACTTCTAACTCTTTTCTTATAGAGATCAACAGTTAGCACCTGCAAGCCTCATCTAGGTACTTGCAGCTTAGTTCGTTATAATATGTCTGTTGCTCACTCTTCTCTTTACAGTGATTGGCAGGCACTCGCAAGTTCTGCTCGGGTACTTGCAAGCTACTTTTATCCCATATTTGCTTCTAACACTCATTTTGCAGAGATCAGCAGATACTTACAAGTTTCTTCACAGGTACTTGCAAGTTACTTTCATATACTGTCTACCTCTAACTCTTCTTTTGCAGAAACCAGCAGACACCTGCAAGTTGCCTTCAGGTACTTGCAACTCATTTTTTCTCTCTTGCATACTCCTCACACTTCTTTTTGCAGAAGATAACAGGTACTTGCAAGACTCTATCAGGTACTTGCGAGTTATTATGCTCCTATGCTTTTTTCTCACTTTCACTGTACAGAACTCAGTGGAAGACACTCATTCTTCATTTTGCAAAGGCAAACCCAGGTACACGCAAGACGTACCTTCCATGCATACACTAACTTTTCCTTTGCAGGAAATAGACAGGCATCGACAACCTTCTAAAGGAGAGGCATCGGGTTCTATCTCTCCTTGCCCCCTTTTTTTCCCTTGGGGTGGATAACGATTTTCGTGGGTCTCCTACTTTTTCGAAGTTCTATCCGGAACATAAAAAGTGCGGGAATTATGTTAACCCCGAAATCGGCGATCCTTCCCAAGGCAGCCAGCTCGCTCGTCGCGGCCTGCTCCAGTTTCCTCCTAGAGATCGCTCCTTAGTATGGGCGGACAGAATTCTCTGACCGCTCAGGCCGCACGGCTTGGGCGGTCTCAGCGGTCTGACCGCCCAGGCCACGCTCCTTCCCTTGGTCGGCAGAAGCCGCGGACTGCTTCTGTAGTCCGCCTCTGCAGGCCGCCCCAATTTCAGCTTAACCGCAAGATTCTCCACAGGACTCTCTTTGCCAGACTCAACTCCCTATCCGCCCAGGTTGGCAATAGGTCGCATCCCGCGCAGGTATTGGACTCCCTTAGCCCGTTCCTGCAGGTCGCTCTTCAAGAAAGTCAGACCGCGCAAACCGCCAAAACAACAGTGGCGACCTGCCCGCAGGTCGCCAGCCAGTGACCTCAACTACCTCGCCAACACGCGCGGCCTGCCTTGTTAGTCCGGCAGGAAGCGTATCCCTTGTCACCTAACAGCATGAGCAGCCAACTCCTTCAGTCTGCCTGTAAAGCGCGGACACTCGCTCTCCGGCTACCCGCGAAGTTCAGCAGCAATACCCAGTTCCTCGCGAGCTCGGCGGACTAGAAGTGAGATCAAGACTTCCAGTCTGCCTTCATTGGTGAACCCCAACAGCTTCAACAGCCAGGGTCTCCATTCCAACATAAGCAGACTCAGCTTAGCAGCAGGCGCGGACTCGGCGGACTCCGCGGACTCACTGGGTGCATTAGATCCATAAACATCGATGGTGCATTGCACAGCCCAAACGACATTACCGTGAACTCATAATGCCCGTAACGTGTTCCAAATGCGGTTTTTGGAATATCTTCTTCCCGTATCCTCAACTAGTAATAACCAGACTTCAAATCCAACTTCGAGTAGACGGATGATCCACCAGCTGATCGAACAACTCATCAATCCATAGAATCAGATACTTATTCTTCTCGGTCAGCTTGTTCAGTTCACGGTAGTCAATACATAACCGCAAACCACCATCTTTCTTTTTCACAAACAGAACAAGCGTGCTCCAAGGTGACATGCTTGGGCGTATATAACCCTGCTCCAGCAACTCTTGCAGTTGGACTTTCAACTCCGCCATTTCCTTTGGCACAACGCGATATGGCGAGCGGGCCACAGGTTTCGCACCTGGCACCAACTCGATCGTGAAGTCAATCTCTCGCTGGGGTGGTAGCCCAGAGAGATCCTTGGGAAACATATCTGCAAATTCCGATACCACTAGAACATCGCTCACACCATCCTTGGGCTCAACAGCCTGAATCAGCACGATGTAGTACTCCGCGCCCTTCCGAACAGCCTTGACTACTTGGAGTGTAGACATCAACGTCCCGCCCACTCCTCGCATCCCCGTGAACTTAGTCTCCTGCTCGGTATTCTGGCTCAACGTGATCTCTTTGCCATTACAATCAATCAAGGCATGCTGCTCTGCGAGCCAATCCATACCAAAGATCACGTCGAATTCCGATATCGGCAATACAGATGCAGTCAAACAGAAATCCCGACTTCCTATTTGCACCGCCACATCGCAAGCCTTATCAGCAAGCATCAAACAACCATTCAACAACACTACCCTGACGCTATCTGTCTTCACACGACTAGGTATCCCAAGTCGCGCTATGAAGTCTTTAGACAAAAAAGAATGTGAAGCACCTGTATCAAACAGTGCTCGCGCCAGCGTGTTCTGAATCATCACAAAGCCCATGGCAATCGTGTCACACACAAGCCACATCCAAAGCACACAATAAACAAAACATGAAATAAGCAAAACAATGCAATAACTTAACTCATACCTGTGACGACGTCACTCTGCTTAATGGCCTCCTGCAGGCCAAGATTGTAGACTCAGGGCTGCGCCTGCGAGGCAGAGGACTCCACCACTGCCTTTCCTTTCTCCGCATATGACGCTCCCGCCTTCTTTTCACTCTTTGGCGATACCATCCGACAATCACGGGCTATATGCCCCACTTTTCCACATGTAAAGCAGGTACGAGTATCCGGCCTTGAAGAGGCCCCCGACGTTGCATCTGATGCAACAGTGGAAGGAGCTTGGCCAGTCGACTTGGACCTCTTGCCCCAATTCTTGTTATAATATGATTTCTCAGGTAGGGGTGCCTTGAACTCCGGCTTGCTCAAAGCCAAGGCCCTCTTCCCTTGCACCCTTTTCATATCCTTTTCCAGCGCGCACGCAGTGTCAACCAACGCCTGGAAGCCTTGTTTCACAGAACTAGAGAGCAGGAATCGTAACTCGTCCAGCAGTCCTTCATAGAACCTATTCGTCTTCCTCTGCTCATCAACAAAGATCGAACCCGTATATCGTCCCAACCTCGTGAACTCATGAGGGTAAGCTTCAACACTGCCTTCACCTTGCATCAGCCTTTGGAGTTCGTTCTCCATGGCAATACGCTGTACCGCCGGGAGGTGCTTTGCCAGGAAGAGACGGGAGAATTCCTCAATCGTCACTTGTGTTAACGGCCTCCCCGCTAAGTGGTGAAGTTCCATCTCATCCCACCATAAACGCGCCTCTCCTTCCAGTAAGAAGGTGGCTAAAGTGACCTTCTGATGTTCCTCCATTCTGACTGCCGTCATTATTCGCTTGACGTGTGACAAGCAATCATCAGCCTGCGTAGGAGATCCCACTCCCGCAAATGTAGGTGGGTTAAAGCTCATGAACTGCTTCAACTGCCTTGTAGCTGCTCGAGGATCCACAGCCTCAACAGGTTCTGGACTCACCGCCACCTATTCTGGCCTCAATGCCGGCTCTGCTTGCCCTTGCGCCTGACCAAGAGGCTGTGTTTAAATCATGGAAAATAATGCATCAGCAACTAATCGCACAGTTTCCACAGAAGGCGGAGGTGTAGGCACCTCGGCCGGTGCCGTACTTATATCAGAACGCTGGGGCTCTAATTGTCCAGCACCACTTCGCGCCACCTATAGGTGAACAAGACATGCACATTAGCGACCGCACATAAGCAAAACAACAAAATAGGAACGCGCAGGTTCCTCAAACACATGTATTTGCATTCCTAAAGTGGACATTCACGAGTTCATTAGTGTTAACATGGTTCACACAGACACGTGCTCGCCACCCCACAAAAGAATTCGACCACGAATTCGAAAGGGAAAGACCGAGACAACTGATACAAAAAATGTAACAACTCCATCCGTTCACAGGTATATACTAGAAGGTCCGGCCGGGCCCCCACAACATATACCATAAAATAGGCGTGGAAGTCACGGAGTGATACCAGAGTTTTACATCCTAACTCATTGCATTCTAGCAAAAGCCTAGTACACGAAACTGAACTCACGCATATGAATGTCCACCATATAAAAGTTCCACATTTATATAAAGCAGGAATGTCCAAATACAAAGTCAGTTGGCCTTATGGCCTTACAGGGCTTTACACAACAGTGGCCTCACACATTGGCGCGCAGGCCGGCCACATACAAACAAACATAACATTTTTCAGTTTAGCCTTTAAGGGCTAGCGGTGGCAGCAGCAACAGCAGCAGTAGGGACCTCAGCCTTTATGTGTCCCACTTGGCTCTCCAGCACCTGCACAGGGACAGCCCACCCAACGGTGGCAAACAAGGAAACAATCAACATTAACTGACCAATTTTATAACGACCCCACCCCTTTCCCGAGGCAGTGGTATTCCTTCCCTATAGGCATAGCATTTCATAGGCAGATATATATAGTCATACATTGTGCTCTCATGCACATACATTCCATCACAATCGTTAGCCACGCGGCCCGACGGTCCATCTGGGCACATTCTTGGGGTACCGGTGAACCAGGGTCCCACCACCATATCAGGGTCGCAACCCAACAGTAAAATTGAGCATTTTGCTGTTGGGTTTCTCTATGAGGATGGCACAACACTTGTGCACGCAGCGGAAGAATAAAAAAACATCAAGAAAAACCCAAAAGAGATGGGATCGGGCCATGGTAGTTGAATCAAGAAGTAAACATACAACTAGGCAAAAATTACCTCGGTGGCGTTGAGTCACAACTCAACGGAGATGCTCCAAGCTTCGTGTTCTTGCTGGTGGCGAGTTCTACGTAGAATGATGTCCACGTCTCTGCAGAAATCCACACGAGCGGGAGAACACCGACTTTTTCGTCGCACGGATAATCGGGAAGGAGAATGACCACACCTTGCTTTTCCACGGACTGCTAGGTCCGCGCCAGGGATAGCAACACCAGCGACAATCGCCGGAGAGGAGGAGGTCGACGGAGCGAGCACGGCGGCGGAACACTTCCGTCGGCGGGATTCGGGATCGGCGGAACGAACGAAGAATGGCGGAACACCTCCGTCGCTTTCGTCTCGGTCAAAGGGCCGACAATCGCATCCGATTCGATCAGAGCTAATACCCGAAAACCCTAAGTATCTATTTATACCAAAGGCATAAACAGACTTAGGAATATCGCTATCCGCAGACCACCCAGAAAATTAGGGTTCCAGAATCGGCGAGAATCACCTAGCAGATTCGGTGAGAATCACCTAGGATCGGCGAGTATCAGTCGGCGAGAATCAGAGTACAATACTCGACGATTCACGTCGAACGTGGGTTGATGATAATCATCGATCTGCGGTCGACGATCGTCGACCTTGCGGTCGACGATAGTCGACCCGCGGTCGATGATACTCGTCGACCCGCGGTCGACGATACTCGTCGA
This sequence comes from Platanthera guangdongensis, assembly GCA_039583875.1. NCBI lineage: Eukaryota > Viridiplantae > Streptophyta > Magnoliopsida > Asparagales > Orchidaceae > Platanthera > Platanthera guangdongensis. Next base: position 69,025,556 of record CM077151.1, on the reverse strand, counting down.
CCCGCGGTCGACGATACTCGTCGACCCGCGGTCGACGATACTCGTCGACCCGCGGTCGACGATACTCGTCGACCCGCGTTCGACGAAACTCGTCGACCCGCGGTCGACGATACTCGTCGACCCGCGGTCGACGATACTCGTCGACCCGCGGTCGACGATACTCGTCGACCCGCGGTCGACGATACACGTCGACCCGCGGTCGATGATTGTCGACCTTCGGTCGACTATCGTCGACCCTCGGTCGACTATTCTTACCAATCCTTTAAGGCAACATTTGCCCAACCCGACGATCCTTTAAGGCAACACTTTGCCCACAAACTCATTCAAGTCAATGATTGGTAACCTTTACCAACACAGTCAATCATCCAACTTCTCCACATCTCTTATGTGCGACCCTGCAGGCTCATATCATGTTGGCAGTGAGATTACATGTTTGACCATTTCTAGATCACCATGGTAACTCCAACAGTCTCCCACTTGATCTTGAAAGTATCAAACCAAAAACCTCACAAACAATGAGCGACATCTAGCAATGCATCATTGCTCCCCAAGCAATAAGAGTTTATAACTCATAAGCCTTTATGACCAATGTATCAACATTGTCTTTGTCCCTTTGTCCCTTACATCCAGAAAGAACTAGAGGCATGGACCGTGTCACCCTCGTAATAGCTCAATGCAAGTTTCTTGATCCAGGATGGACTTCTAGAGAATAGTGAGTCCAATATCACATATTGACTCAACCAAGAATGGCCATGCATTTCTCAGTCCAGTTCCATCAAGGGGCCCATGGATGCAACTCCTGTCATACAGGAGGACAAATCCCATATCTGCTCACACACAAACACCCAAATGATTCGTAACATGCCCAACAACCACCCTTATCTTCAACCTTTCTCAAGGAAGACTTAAAATGGCATCAAAGCACGCTCTTCCTCACTTGATGAATGTTGTGACTTCAGGTCAAAGGACCACAACACCATTGTCAATTGAGACCTACTTGTGACACGATTGGATGACAATCCACAGAGTAGTCTCAGGTTGGGTCTGTCCAGTATAACTTGTTTACTAACAAGTACCCACGTGATGACTTGATATCACAATATCATGACCTGTGAGAACCGGTCATCAGTCAACGCACGTGCTAGCCTTCATGTACCATCATCAACCTTAGCTTCTATGATGATACTCGACTAGGGACCTTTTAAGAATGAAGCTTCAAATAAATCATAGGCTCTCACATTCATGTCACGTACTTGATGTCCCATGGAAGAGAACATTCTAAGGGTATCTATTATGTTAACATTTAACTATCATATAAAAAAACTCATAATAAAAGAACTTGTCATTAATTATAAGAGAAAAACTAGGTACACTGTTCATCATATGAACAAATGGCCAACAAAATACATGTTTACATGCAATCCACAAGATTCTCACTAGAGTTGATCATTTAGGTATCGTATACCCATCGATCTAGTATAACATCATGCTTTCTCTGCGCGAGAGGCTTTGTCAGTGGATCCGCAATATTCTCCTCAGTCGGCACTCTGCAAATGTTCACATCTCCTCGTTCGACAATCTCACGAATAAGATGAAACCGCCGAAATATGTGCTTGGAGCACTGATGGGATCTAGGTTCCTTAGATTGTGCAATTGCACCATTGTTATCACAGTAGAGAACTACGAGACCAACAATGCTAGGAACTACATCAAGCTCGCCGATGAATTTCCTAATCCATACAGCCTCCTTCGCCGCATTAGCTGCGACGATATACTCGGCCTCTGTTGTAGAATCAGTAACTGTCTCTTGCTTGGAACTCTTCCAGCTCACAGCTCCTCCATTCAGGCAAAACACAAAACCTGACTGAGACTTGGAGTCGTCTCTATCAGTTTGGAAGCTAGCATCCGTGTAACCACTTACAATGAGCTCTTCCTCTCCACCATATACCAAGAACACATCCTTAGTCCTTCTCAAGTACTTCAGGACATTCTTGACTGCAATCCAGTGACACTCACCGGGGTCTGACTGATACCTGCTAGTCATGCTCAAAGCAAAGGAGACGTCGGGTCGAGTACATAACATCACGTACATGATTGATCCAATTGCCGAAGCATATGGAATCAACTTCATGCGGTCCTTATCTTCACAAGACTTTGGACACTGGTCCTTAGAGAGATTCACACCATGAGACATGGGCAAAAATCCTTTCTTGGACTCAAGCATGTTGAACCGCTTCAACACCTTTTCGATGTACGTACTCTGGGTCAAACCCAACAACTTCTTCGATCTATCTCTATAGATCTTAATACCGAGTATATAAGTCGCTTCACCCAAATCCTTCATTGAAAAGCAGTTCCCTAGGTTGTTCTTAACAACTTTCAGGGTAGGAATGTCATTCCCAATCAACAGTATGTCATCTACATACAATATAAGGAAGACATCAATGCTCCCACTGATTCGCTTGTAAACCAAGGCTCATCTTCATTCTTGATGAAACCAAACTCTTTGATTTTCTCATCAAAACGAATATTCCAACTTCGAGAGGCCTGTTTCAGTCCATAGATGGACTTATTCAGCTTGCTTATTTTAGTGGCTTCATCTGGGGATATAAAACCCTCGGGTTGTGTCATATACACTTTCTCAAGGAGGTTTCCATTAAGGAAAGCCGTTTTGACATCCATCTGCCAGATCTCGTAGTCATAATACGCAGCAACAACAAGCAATATCCTTATGGACTTTACCATGGCAACAGGGGAAAAGGTCTCATCATAGTCAATACCATGAATTTGCTTGAAACCCTTAGCCACCAGTCGCCCTTTGAATGTCTGTACATTCCCATCCATGCCGGTCTTCTTCTTGAAGACCCACTTGCACCCTATGGGTCGTACCCCTTCAGGTGGTTCCACCAAGTTCCAAACTTGGTTTGCATACATGGAGTCCATTTCGGATTTCATAGCCTCAAGCCATTTGTCGGAGTCCGGTCCATTCATAGCCTCTTGGTAGGTTGTTGGTTCATCATCATGATCCATAAGCAACACATTACCTATTTGAGACACGAGAAATCCATATCTCTCAGGCTCAAACCTCGGTCTACCAGATCTACGTAGGACTTGTGTTCCTTGAGCAGGTTCTCTAGCTACAACATCTTGTAGTCCTGTCTCAGAATCCAATTCCGGTTCATTCACTACATGTGGTTCTTGAACTTCTTCAAGCTCTACCTTTTCAGTCTTTCTTGATGAGAACTCTTTCTCCAAGAAGACACCAGACCTTGCGACAAACACTACGCCCTCAGACGGTAGGTAAAAGTAATACCCTTTCGTTTCCTTAGGATATCCCACCAGATAACATTTATCCAATTTGGGTTCTAGCTTGTCAGGCATTTGACGTCTCACGTATGCCTCACAGCCCCAAATTTTAATGAACGACATACTAGGACGCTTCCCAGTCCATATCTCATATGGTGTCTTCAGACCCGTTTTCGTTGGAGCGCGATTCAATGTCATTGCAGCAGTCTCTAAAGCAAAACCCCAAAAGGAAACAGGCAAGTCTGCATGACTCATCATCGAACGTACCATGTCTAATAGAGTACGATTTCTCCTCTCAGACACACCATTATGTTGTGGTGTTCTAGGTGGAGTGAGCTGTGATACAATACCACACTCTTTCAGATGATCACGGAACTCATGACTCAGGTATTCGCCACCTCGATCAGATCGGAGTGCTTTAACCCTTTTACCCAACTGGTTTTCTACTTCATTCTTGAACTCTTTGAACTTTTCAAAGGTCTCGGATTTGCACTTCATAAGATACACATATCCGTATCTACTGAAATCATCAGTAAATGTAACAAAGTAGAAATACCCACCTCTAGCCATGGAACTCATGGGTCCGCATACATCACTATGTACAACACCCAAGAGATCCTCAGCCCTCTCAGTATAACCAGTGAAAGGAGCTTTAGTCATCTTGCCTAACAAACAAGATTCGCATCGCTCAAATGATTCATAATCAAATGAGTCCAAAAGTCCATCTCTATGGAGCTTGGATATGCGCTTCTCGTTGATATGGCCCAAACGATAATGCCAGAGAAATGTAGGGTTCGAGTCATTTGTTCTTAGTCTTTTATTATTTTCTACATTACAGATCAGATGGTCCAAGTTCAAAACATAAAGACCATTAAACAATTGGGCTACAACATAACAAACATCATTCTTAAATATAGAACAATAGTTGTTCTTAATTATAAAAGAAAATCCAATCATGTCCAAACATGAAATAGATATAATGTTTCTAGTTATGGCCGGAACAAAATAACAATTATCTAGTTCTATTACAAGCCCACTGGGCAAAGAAAGACGGTAAACCCCTACGGCTACAACAACAACTCTTGCTCCATTGCCGACGCGGAGGTCCACCTCCCCTTTACTCAGCAATCTTCTCCTTCCCGTTCCTGCACATTTGTACAAATGTGAGAACCACATCCGGTATCCAATACCCAAGATGACGTAGCAGAAAGGTTTATCTCTATAACGTGAACATTTGAAGCGGAAGTCAAACCTCCCTTCATTTTCTGCAGACCTTCAATGTACGAAGGACAGTTCCTCCTCCAATGACCAGCCTTGCCACAGTGGTGGCATTTCAATTCCTTCACCGTGCTTTTCTTTTTCATCAGTGTAGAAGACTTGGGCTCAAGATATGACTTAGGTCCCACCTTCATCTTCTTAGAGCCCTTGGCCTTGCCCTTGCGCTTATGCACCATCAGTATGGGGCTGGCAGGCTTGGCCTTCTTCATATTGATTTCGGCAGTTCTCAACATGCCTAGGAGTTCGGGCAGTGTCTTGTCTATTTCATTCATGTTGTAGTTCAAGACGAACTGCTCATAACTGTCCGACAACGATTGCAGGATCAGATCTGTGGCCAACTCTTGACCAAGAGGAAAACCCAGCCTTTCAAGGTTCTCTATATACCCAATCATCTTTAGTACATGAGTCCCTACTGAGTCTCGAACTCCAATCTTACACTGAAACAACGCTTTTGTGACGTCGAACCTCTCTTGACGAGCCTGCCCTTGAAACATTTTCTTGAGATGCTCGTCAATCTCCTTCACCCCATGTTCTCATGTTGCTTCTGAAGCTCAGAGTTCATAGTGGCAAGCATAAGGCATTCGACAACTAAAGCATCATCAGTATACTTCTTATAAGCATCCTTCTCAGCACGTGAAGAGTTCCCGGTCGGCACCTCGGGGGCTTCTTCTTCCAAGACATAGAGCTTTCGCTCTTGCCTGAGAACAATTCTCAAGTTCCTGCACCAGTCCATGTAATTAGTCCCACTGAGCTTATCCTTCTCAAGGATGGCTCTCAGAGACAACGTGGAGTGTGAAACACTTGCCATGGAATTCTACAAGAATTTATGCAGAATAAAATCAGTACCAAAATTTCAAATACAATTTATTTTAATTTGGACTTCAATTAAAACACTCCCACTATTTTATTCGAAATGATAGCCCTCACTAACAATTCGGAGAGTTCATGCGAGCTACTCTCTTAGTGGACAAAATCCGTATTTCACCAACACAATGAGTCAACTTTGGCTTTCCTCTCACGATGCGGTTATTTAGGTAGGCAACGCTTGCCAATTGCATCCTCATGCAATTCTTGTATGGTTGGTGAATAACTCCTTACTCGCATCCATCATATGGTGCATGCCAACCCTATGCCTTTAGGCACTCAACCTTTGAGGTCACCTAGTTAAGCTGGACCTGATGTCGACAGTGGGATATCACAATTATCCGCTCGCACCCTTACCAAGATAGATTAATGCACCTTGCTTTGGCAAGCCCACACTTCATCGATCGAGGCAGGAAGAGTGTCATCCATCGGAAGGCATCCGAACACTTAATATTTGATGAAGGGATTTTGATTATAGGTTAACAGTTAACCATGATCAACATTTGATCAATGTGCACATCCAAAGAAAAACAATTTTTTTTCTAAAACCACATGCATCCCTTATGTGCACAACCTGACACCATCAACATTTGATAGAAGGAAGGGCTAAATCTGAACATCCGGAAACTTCCAAATCCTCAGATTTACATGCATTGGACAAAAGCAAAGACAACTCAACTTAAAGCAGTAGACAAGCTCATCTCTCTATGTTGGATTCAAAATCCAAAACAATCTCGAGGGATGGTTACTGCTAAGGAGACTACAATTTCTAACAATTAGAAATTTCCACGAAATCCCAAACGTTCTTGGCGGGGTACCAAGACTAAATCTAGACATTTAGAACACTTCTAAATCCCTAGGTTTACACGCACTGGAATAACAAAACTTCCAATACAACAATCATGGCCGCAACCTTGCTCTGATACCACTGTTGGGTTTCTCTATGAGGATGGCACAACACTTGTGCACGCAGCGGAAGAATAAAAAAACATCAAGAAAAACCCAAAAGAGATGAGATCGGGCCATGGTAGTTGAATCAAGAAGTTAACATACAACTAGGCAAAAATTACCTCGGTGGCGTTGAGTCACAACTCAACGGAGATGCTCCAAGCTTCGTGTTCTTGCTGGTGGCGAGTTCTACGTGGAATGATGTCCACGTCTCTGCAGAAATCCACACGAGCGGGAGAACACCGACTTTTTCGTCGCACGGATAATCGGGAAGGAGAATGACCACACCTTGCTTTTCCACGGACTGCTAGGTCCGCGCCAGGGATAGCAACACCAGCGACAATCACCGGAGAGGAGGAGGTCGACGGAGCGAGCACGGCGGCGGAACACTTTCGTCGGCGGGATTCGGGATCGGCGGAACGAACGAAGAACGGCGAAACACCTCCGTCGCTTTCGTCTCGGTCAAAGGGCCGACAATCGCATCCGATTCGATCAGAGCTAATACCCGAAAACCCTAAGTATCTATTTATACCAAAGGCATAAACAGACTTAGGAATATCGCTATCCGCAGACCACCCAGAAAATTAGGGTTCCAGAATCGGCGAGAATCACCTAGCAGATTCGGTGAGAATCACCTAGGATCGGCGAGTATCAGTCGGCGAGAATCAGAGTACAATACTCGACGATTCACATCGAACGTGGGTTGGCGATAATCATCAATCTGCGGTCGACGATCGTCGACCTTGCGGTCGATGATAGTCGACCCGCGGTCGACGATACTCGTCGACCCGCGGTCGACGATACTCGTCGACCCGCGGTCGACGATCGTCGACCTTCGGTCGACTATCGTCGACCCTCGGTCGACTATCGTCGACCCTCGGTCGACTATTCTTACCAATCCTTCAAGGCAACATTTGCCCAACCCGACGATCCTTTAAGGCAACACTTTGCCCACAAACCCATTCAGGTCGGTGATTGGTAACCTTTACCAACACAGTCAATCATCCAACTTCTCCACATCTCTTATGTGCGACCCTTCAGGCTCATATCGCGTTGGCAGTGAGATTACATGTTTGACCACTTCTAGATCACCATGGTAACTCCAACATTTGCTCCATGGCGTGCAGCCGGAGACTTTAGTCTTAAGGCACCGAGATTGGCCCGTAGCCCCCCATTGTGTCATGGCGCGCAGTCCTAAGACTCTTGCTATGCGCTCCAACAGACCGCACTTTCAGGTCTCACGTCGGACGGATATAGCGCAGGTCAGATCATCCACCCCCCGTTGCTCAAGTCGCCTTGCCATCACCGAGTACGGCGTACTCGCAGCTACATGAAAGGCGCGGGTCGGTTTCACCTTACCTGTTTCCTTTAGGTGAACTCATCAGTTCACACATAACCAGCCCATTCTTACGGAACTGGCTTCACATTCATCGGTTACTAGGAGCCATGCCTCGCGTTAGCGACAGAACTCAATTTCCATCCCTAGGCTTAACCATACATCATAGCATCCACTTGAGGGTATTTTCCTGGACTGCCAAGCCAGTACTTCCTGCTACTCCCCTTCACAAGCACAACCCACCAAGAATTCCAAGCATTAAGGGTATTTTCTGGCTTACCATGCCTGTACTTCCTGCTACTCTCCTTCACAGGTACTACCAATGAACATCAAGCATTACAAATGGTATTTCCTGGACTTCTAGCCCAGTACTTCCTGCTACTTCCCTTCACAGGACCAACCCAATAGCACAAGCATTATATGGGTATTTTCCTGGACTACCACTCAAGTACTTCCTGCTACTGCCCTTCGCAGGTCGAACCCGTTGACTCCTTAAATTACTCATTTATCACAGAGTCTTCTCCGGCGCATATATGCAACATCACCAATCCATACCAACCTGTCCAGATGGGCTTCACACAACATGCCTATTACGTTCTCCATTTCCGAATCTATATGCCAAATGAATGGGGATTCCACGAATCAACCCAAGAGACTCCCATAATAAGCCACCCTCTGGTGGGGGAATCAAATGCACATGCCAAAAAGGAAGCCTTCACATGGCTAGGAAGAAATGTTGTTACCCTTGAAGACTGCTTCAGATCCATGGATTCCTAGCCGACTCGAAAGTACCGCAACGGCTTTGCCTCCACAGCACTGGCCTCGGATCTCTCGTCGGAACTCCGGAGCTCCACCGGTGGCCAACTCCTCTTCCTCCTCCTCCTTCTTCCTCTCGTTCTCTCTCTAAGATTTTAGAAAGATGAAGGACAAAGCTCAAATGAGCTTTTCCAACTCATTTACCGGCCTTAAGGACATAGGGAGGAAGCTCAGCCATTGGATCCCAGCTGAGAAAATGAACGGCCACGATTTTGCCACAAATTCATATTTTTTGCCTGACACGGCCTGTGACACACCCGTGTCCCAGGCCGTGTACCTCAAGCGGTGCTCAACCGACTTCTCCAGTCCAGTACACGCCCATGTGACACGCCCGTGTCACGGGCCGTATCACCTGACATGCCTTCAGACACGCCCGTGTCTGGGGCCGTGTACATCAGGCTGCACAAAATCGAGATCAACCCGATTGGGACACGACCAATGACATGCCCGTGTCACGGGCCGTGTACCCTATGTAACACCTCCCCTGTAATGACCGTATAATATGGGTCCTGCCGGGGCCCCACAACATACAAACGCCACAACTTTAGTATTATAAGATGATATAACTACCCAATCTCGAAACTCAAGACACAACACAACAGAAACAACAAAGAGACTAGAAGATATCCACACGCATAGGAGATTAGAAATGGCCTTAAGGCCTTACAACAAAAGTGAGTCCGAAGCTCAAATAATAAAAACATTCAAGAACGTGCATCAGCACCCCTAAACTACCTCGGCATGCAAGCCGGAATACAGGAGCATCAAACATACAATGTCAAATAAGTAAAGCTAAAGCAAAGCGGTACTCTTCATGAGGCTTAGGTCTTTTTGTCCGGCGAGCTAGCTTCTGCTTGCGATCCTTGTCCTGTAAAAATTGGAGGTAACGTGGGTCAGCAAAGGCTGACCTCAAACTGTGTAACAAACACATCTCCTCCCGGTCGCCCCTAACGGACCCCGGGGTACTCCTCCAACCTGCAAGTTAGCACTTCGTATGCAATATTCATAAGCAAGAAAAGCAACTAAGGAAACAGGCTTGGATGTCTGAAACATCAGACATGTTCTCTACTGTTGAGCATATAATAAAGGGGCCTACTATGCAACATGAATGCAACACCCGGGCTTCACCCAAGGCACCCTATAGCGTATGCATCTAGCACAACATCACAACATTTGGGTACTCATCATTTCCCCATTGGCATAAAGCCGCAAACAAAGGGGAACCCCAATCCCCCAACGACATACAAGCCGCCACATGGAACTCTTGCCAAGGCCCCACCCGCTCACGGTCGTAGACCCGGGCTTGCCGGCAAACTCTGACTTCTCATGTCACGATTCCGTCCAACACATTGACCGATTCTTAGAACACTTGCTGGACCCCACCCGCTCATGGCCTCATTGCACGGGCTTGCCCCATGCTCGGCGTTCTCTTCAGTCTCACAAAAAGGGGACTAGTCTCGCCGGGACACTTTCCACACATGACTTGTACGTCACGGGATAGCCAGCCGACCACAGAGACACAGCCACGCCTTGGCACATCACAAACCAAGCCAGTTCCACCATAATCCCTCATTCGTACTGCAGCGTTCCCACGCGCCAATGAAACCATCTACCGCCAATGGGGTGCTAACCTTGTCCACCAAGGAAACCATCTACCGCCAATGCGGAGCTAACCTTGTCCATTTCCGGCTACACGTACTCACACGAGAAAATGGGGAAAGCATCAAAAACATCATAAACGGCCTCTTGCCGCAACGGGTTTCTACCAAAACCCTAAAGCTCGTATGCAACATCACCGGGTCGGGCTAACGGTCGTGACCACAACTTCACCCACCATGCCTAATCCACTAACGGAGTGGATCTCTAATGCAAAATCATGTCGGGGACGGACTCAATCGACCCGGAGGTTTCTCTTGAACCTTGGCGACCAAAACCCCTCTCATATGACACACATCCTAAAACCAAGAGGAGAAGTGTCGTTACCTTCCGACCCCTCATCCTTGCCATGGAAACTTAGCCGGATGAAAACCTTCGCAATGATCTTGCCTCCACGGATCCGAACTCGGCTCGCGATTTGGAGCACCGAAGCCTCTCTAATGGCCGGATCTCCTTCACCGTCTTCCACTCTCTCCCTTCTCTCTAGATCTTAGACGGAGAAACAACGACTGAAACAATCCGGATTTTGAAACCCTACTCTCGGGTATATCCCAAACAAAAAAACCCCCAGCCTTCGGATCCCACACAAAGGAATGCGCGCTGCGATACGGGTCTGACCTAGAAAAACAGAATGTCGAACACTCTGCGTCAAACCAATCCGCCAAGATCGCCGCTCAACGATCGTCGAACCAAGATCGTCGAACGCACAAATTGACGAGCGCAAAATTGTCGAGCGCAAGCCAGATCGTCGAATGCACAAATCGACGAGCGCAAAATCGTCAAGCGCAAGCCAGATCTTGAACACAGATCGTCGATCGCTGGCTAGATCGTCGAGCGTAGGCCAGAACCACGATCACTGGCCTGATCGTCGAACCAAAATCATTGAACGCAGATTCGACACGGATCGTCGAGCGCAGACTCGACCACACTTCGTCGACTTCAAATCGATGACCTCCCGGGCTCTTTGCCGAACCCGACCGAGACACGGCCCTGGGACACGCCCGTGTCCTTGGCCGTGTCACCCCTTACCATGACCCAATCCTGGCCAAAAACCGTCCCTCTTACGGAAATTGGGGCGTTACAACTCTCTCCCCCTTAAAATAATTTCGTCCCGAAATTACAGAAAATAAAAGGGGACAAAAGCTTAAATGGTACCTGAATGAAAAAACTCTGGATACTCCTCCAGCATGGTTTGCTCTCGCTCCCAAGAGAGCTCCTCACAACCACAGTTGTCCCATCGGATTTTAATGAGTTTCACCTCTTTGTTCCGCAACTGCCGAATCTCTGAATCCTCTAAGGCAACTGGACGTACTCGCGTCCTCAAGCCTTCCTCTATCGGCACCGATGCCGGCTCGATCACCACACTAGCCTCTACCAAGGCTTTGCTCAAGACGGAGACATGGAAGACGTCGTGTAATCCACTCAGCTCTGCGGACAATGCCAACCGGTACGCTGCTTCTCCCACCCGTTCAACAACTTTGAAAGGTCCCAAAAACCTTGTTCTCAACTTCTTGAGTCGGCGAACCCGTGAAACGCCCTTGAACGGCTTGATTTTTAAATAGACCCAATCGCCTACCGCAAACTCAAGCTTCCTATGGTGAGCATTAAAATACTTTGCTTTCCGATCTTGCTCCACCTTCATACGCTCTTGAATGGTCTGCGCCATCTCACAAGCATCAGCTACCACCTCTTTTCCCAACAGTTTGGTGTCTCCCACCTCTGCCCAAGACATCGGCGTTCGACACCGTCTCCCATACAAGGCTTCGTACGGCGCCATTTTTATACTTGCTTGGTAACTGTTGTTGTACACGAACTCCACCATGAAGAGGTGATCTTCCCACTTCTTGCCGAAATCAAGAATGCACATTCTCAGCATGTCTTCCATAGTACGGTTCGTTCTTTCAGTTTTCCCGTCAGTTTGGGGATGGAAAACTGTACTGAACTTGAGCTTCGTGCCCAAACTTTTTTGAACCAATCTCCAGTCCTTGGACGTAAACCGTCCATCTCGATCACTGACTATGCTCTTAGGAATCTCATGTAGTCGCACAATGCTTCAGGAACTCGCCCGGCTTCTGACACTCGGCCTTCACCAAGGCACAAGTTTGGCATCGATTCACATACAAAGCTACATCCCGCTTCAGCCCAAGCCACCAAAAGGATTTCTTCATATCCAAGTACATCTTTGTACTACCCGGGTAAACGGAGTACTTTGAGAAGTGAGCCTCAAACATCAACTCCTCACAGAGCTTGCTGAACTGCGGTACACAAATCCGTCCGCCCTTCCTCAAGATCCCATCAATCATCTCCCAGGCGCTGCTCTCGCCCTTTTGAGCCTCCACCACGAACGGTTGAAACTCCACATCCAAACGGGTCGCTTCCCGAATACGATCGGACAAGTCGTTCTGGATTTCAATCCAGTTCAACCGAGCCATGCTAGACTCGCCTCTCGCTACGCATTCTATGCCAAGGGACTCCCAGTCCCGTACCAACCGCTCATCATGAGCTTCGATCCAATTCCCTTGCCCTGAGTACTTTCTACTCAAGGCATCCGCCACCATATTGGCTTTCCTGGCGTATACTGAATCGCCACCTCGTAGTCTCCAAGGAACTCAACCCACCTGCGTTGCCGCATGTTCAAGTCCTTTTGATCCAAGAGATACTTCAGGCATTTATGATCCGTGAAGATCTCCACCTTTGCACCATAAACATAGTGTCGCCATATTTTCAACGCAAAAATTACCGCCGCCAACTCCAAGTCATGGACGGGGTAATTCCTCTCATGAAGCTTCAGCTGCCTAGACCAAAAAGCTATCACCTTGCCATGTTGCACCAAAACTGAAAGAAGACGGTTGTCAACCTAAATCACCTAGAGGGGGGTGAATAGGTGAGTTGTGCGTCTTTTGCGGAATAAAAGATAATTAGAGCACAACACAGAACTATCTACCAATATCACAGACGACACAAGATTTATAGTGGTTCCCCAACCTTGGGTACATCCACTTTCCCTCACCGATCTAGCAATCAACTAGACTCGGCTACTCCACTATCTCGGATCAAAAATCGATCCTACCCTCGGAACAAAGTTCCGACAAACTTGATCCAAACAAGGGGATCTACACCTCGGAAGATAACACTTCCTATAAACTCGGAGTGAAAAACTCCTACACTCGGAGAAACTTTCTCCTACAAGATTAATAAAGTTTTGGAAAATTATACAAACAGTAAATCCAATCAGATCTGATGAAATGGCCAGAAAACTTCTTCTTATGGACTTTGCAGCACTATCAGAAATCGGTGAAGAGAGTCTCGGCCCATATCTGGATCTTCTAGCTTTTACAAAATCAGAGAGAGAAGATGAACGGTGATGTCGATCTCGATATGTAACTTTCTTCAGAATGAATCCTCTGACCTTAGAAGCAGTGGCCGGAGAAGATGGTGGCGGCGACGGCTTCCGTTTCGGGAAAACAGGGAGGAGTCGGCTGAAGAATTTTTCTCGAAATAAAATGACAAGAAAGCTTGGAGAATACTTAGGGTTTGTCATTTTCTGATAAGACCTTATATAGGAGAGACTAACGGTCATAATCGGTCATAATGGTGTACACGTGGACCAATCATGTCGCGTGCTTTTAAAATCCCGTCAGAAAAAGGACTTAGACAAATTTCAGAAAAGGTTCAGCCAACTACACGAGTAAGTGAATAGCTACTCGAGTAGTTGAATAACTACTCGAGTACATGAAGGAGAACATACTCGGGTATATAAAGATAGGCTACTTGAGTGGGTAGAAATCAATTACTCGAGTAAGCAGGAAGAACTACTCGAGTATTTAGAGTGACTTACTCGAGTTCATAAAGGATCTACTCGAGTACAGGAAAAACTACTCGAGTATATTATATACACTACTCGAGTACATGAAGTACTACTCGAGTGGGATACTTAGAAAAATTCTGAAGATGTCAGCAAGCAACTACTCGAGTAGGTGAACTAAACTACTCGAGAGGAAGTAATCTACTCGAGTAGGTGAAAGTTCTACTCGAGTAAAAGACTTAGAACATTCTGGAGAGTAAAAGTTCAAGGTACACGAGTGAAACATGATCTACTCGAGTAGGTATAATGAACTACTCGAGTATGATTCTGTCTACTCGAGTATGTGAGTATACTTACTCGAGTCCATGACTTAGAAAAATTTTGATGAGTGAAGCTTTTAATACTCGGGTATAATGAGTAATCTACTCGAGTATATAAGCATGCTACTCGAGTATATGACAATGTCTACTCGAGTACATGACTTAGCTACACGAGAGATTCTCTTAAGTACTCGAGTACAAGGTTTCTTTACTCGAGTAAATTATGCCCAAACTACTCAAGTAGTTATAGACCTACTCGAGTAAAAGACTTGGAGATTTTTTGATGTTGGAAAACTGTTTCTTCTAGGGTAGTCAACTTCCAATTCCTTTCCCAAAGTCCAATAGCTTGAATATGAATTGTATCCCAATAGAGAGACCACACATGAGTCAACACCTTGGAATATGCAATGAGGGATTACATTGCACAGTTCCTGTGTTTGGTGACCCACTGTGGACTGACATTGGTCTACACTTCCCAGTGAAATTCCTGCAAACATATAACTCAAACCAAGCATCAAATACAACTTAATTCATCTTATTTCCAGGGTGACTTCATCAAATCTGGGTTAATGTGGATGTAATACCCAACAATCTCCCCCTATTTGTTGAAGTCCGAACCCTTTACACTAAGGTGAATTATGGACATAAAAGAAACTAAGTAGAAAACCATGAGCAGGTAAGCAATAGACAATGAAAAGGATAATTAGACAGGAATGAAGAATTGTATATATGTAACTTTCCAAAAACATCAAGTCTACAACTTGTCATTTCAATCTCTCATCATCTTTTAGGTTTAGGCTTGGGATTGCTGCTTATCCATCTTTTCTTGTTGTCTTGTTAGATAGCTGAATGGCTTAGGGAAATATTTAGGAGGCCTTGGAGGAGCAGCAGGGTTATTTCTCACAAACTCTCTATCATGGATCTTCCTTTTTAGCATTGATTTCTCATATAACTCCCATTCCTGGGAACTGTAGTGAATGCTCCTGTTCTCATTGTGATCCATAACTAGCCTGAGTGTGTTCAAAATTAGAGACTTTGAGGTTGCAGACCAAGCTTCAGCATGTTCAGTGGCTTTGGAAGGAGCAGTCCTGCTAGCAGAGGGGCCTTCACCATACTTCCTTTTCTTCTTGTAGGTTCTGATCTCTGGAGGAGCTTGAAGGAATATATCAGCAGTATCTTCTTCCCAGCCTGGAACATAAGTGTCTGGAGGAGCAACTGAGTCTCCAGGCTTGGGAGAGAAGGTAGGTTGCAGAGGAATAGCTGGGGCAGTGACATCTGTAGCTAGAGGGTTGAGATGATGGGGAATGATGTTTGGGTCAACTGTAAGGTCTGGCAAGATCTGATTGTGCATCCAGACAGCAGTGTCATATGTGTGAAATTTGACACTCTGTATCTGGGCTAGCACATCAGCATGAATGGTCTTCACATGAGCTTCCCATTCATCTATCTTCTGAGCAGCAGATTTTTCTACCTGTTCTTTGAGTTCTTTTATCAAACCCTCCCCCTTTTTGATTTCAACAGAGAGCTGGGATATAACATCATCTTTGAAAATACCTACTTCTTCACAGATCTTCATCTTGTTGGATTCATTCCTCTTTTCTAGTTCTATCTGATTGTTTGCCAGGGTGATACCTTGTTCCATAACATTTCCAACACTGGTGATAGTGTGGTCAAGGGCTTTGCCACCAAGTTGAAATAAGTACTTGAGCCTGTCAGTGTTATGCTGAATTTCAGCAAAGCCTCTGCTCATCTCAGTCTCAAGAGCAGTTACCTTGTCAGTGACTACCTTTAGAGAGGTGTCAAAATAATTTCTCTGTTCTTGAAGAAGAAGTGCAATACTTTGCAGCAAATCTGAGTAGGAAGAGACTGTAGCAGCAGCAGAGGGAGCAGCAGTAGGGATAGGAGGAGGTACCCAAGGAGCTATTTCTTCAATGATGACAGAGCTGAGAGCTCTGGTGGTATGAATTATAGCATCCCTTTCTTCTGTATCATGGGGAAGGGAGAAATCTAGGTTTTGGAGAGGGGCCTCAACAGGCTCTGGAGAGGTCTCATCAGAAATAAGAATGGTGTCTTGCCCGTCTTTTGGGGGATCTGGAGATGGTGTTGGAGTGCTGGCTAGAGAATGGGCAGGTGACTGTGCTGGAGTGGAGTCCTGGGGACATTCAGAGGTTGGAGCTGGAGGAGATAGAGGAGGAATGGGCATCACTTCTGCAGAAAGCTCTGCAATCATAACATCTATGACAGCAGCTATGGACAGAAGAGTGTCTTGAGGTATTTGATCTGAAGGAGTGGCTGGACTCTGTGGAGTATGAGGTAGGGATGGAATTTCTGGCTGAGGAGAGGGCTGCCTGACTTGGCTAGAAGGAGCAGGCTCCCCCTCACTTGGTGCACCAGAGGAGCTGGCCACATGATGAGGAGAGGGAGATGGAGTCCTGTCCTCTACAGCTGGAACTTCTGAAAGCTTGGCAGCTTGGGCAGAATTCTTTAGCTTGAGATCCCATCTCTGAATGGAAGAGATGGAGACCTTCTTCATGTGGTGAAGTGGGGTCCCTTTGGAGAAGTTGAAGACCTCAGGATTTGTTGCATGGAGGAGCAGAAAGATAATTCTGGCGTAGTTGGGGGATTTCAAGCTGTCCTTGATTTTATCCAGAATCAGCATACCAAATTGATATTTCTTGAGGCAAACAATTGCTTGCATTATATCGAAGAAATATAAGGGAATGTCTCTGATGGAGTGAGTCTTGCACAGTAGAATTTTGCCAATAATGTCAACTAGAAATTTTCCTTCAGCGTTCATGTCTGACCTTTTAATATACTGAGCGTCAGGAGAAATGCCACAGAAAAGGGCTGTTCGGTCAGAGTCTTCATCATCTAACTCATCTTATTCATCGACAATTGGCATTCGGAGAAGCTGAGAGACAGAGGTCTTGGTGAACTTAAGTTTCAAACCCTTCACTTTGGATTTTAGGACTTTCCCATTCCTTCTGACCTTGAGATTGGAGAAGAATTCGGCAACTTCGGGGAATAAAACGCGACAGGGTTCCTGGAGAATGAAGGAGAGACCGGCAGTGTCGAGAAGGATGAGGAGGTTTTGGAAGTCATCAGAGAGCTCTACAATACCTGCGGTGACTAGTTCTGAGCCGACTCCGATCATGGAAGAAGCCGTCATGGATGCGATTGACTGGAAGAAGTGAGAGAGGCAGTTCTGCAACAGCGGTGAAGGAGAGTAGGCGAAGCGGCCGAGTAGACGAAGCGGCAGAGGGTACTCGAGAGAAAGAAATAATGTCGTGTAAGTTTGGGTTTTCGGAATTTCATATATATAATTCTTAAATTACCGCTAATTAATTTAAAGGAAGAGGCGGCATTTGTCCTTGGGTGGTGAATAGAACAGATTTCAAAAACTGGGAAACAGAACACGAGAAAGAGAGACTACTCGAGTAGGCAAGTGAGTTACTCGAGTAGGTCGTCAGGAGTTACTCGAGTTGGTCTGCAGAGAGTACTCGAGTAGGTGGAGAAAAATACTCGAGTAGATAGGTGACTTACTCGAGTAGGTAAGTGACTTACTCGAGTAGGTCAGTAGATACTCGAGTAGGCACATTCTTATACTCGAGTAAGTAGAGAAGAGTACTCGAGTATGTTAGTTGTTACTCGAGTAGGTCTGCCTGGACTCGCGTAGGGATGTCACATACTCGAGTATGTCTTATGCTTCTCGAGTTGAATTTTGAAAAAGTGGAGAAGAAGTAGATTTTGACTAACCCCTTGCAATTACTTGCTTCTTAGTCATCCAGCCTTCTTTAGTCCTCTTTGTTGAGCATCCCAAGCTCTGTCTTGAAGAACGAGAACTTGGTCTCGTCCTGCGGCTTTGTAAAGATATCTGCAACTTGCCTAATTGTAGGCACATATTTGAGATCTGTCTCCATGCTCCACATGTTCCCGGATGAAGTGATACCTTAGCTCGATATGCTTCGTCCGGCTGTGGGAGACTGGATTGTTGGCTATTGCAATTGCGCTGGAGGAGTCACAGTACAAAGGAATATCCTTGAACTGCAGGTTGTAGTCCTCGAACTGATTCTTTATCCATAGCAACTGTGCGCAACAACTGCCTGCAGAGATATACTCTGACTCGGCCGTTGAGATTGCGACACAGTTCTGCTTCTTGCTACTCCAGGAGATTAGCCTTCTTCTGAAGAATTGGCAAGTCCCTGAGGTGCTTTTCCGGTCGTCTTTGCTACCTGCAAAATCTGCATCTGAAAACCCAATTAGTTCGCTGTCATTACTTCTTGGGTACCATAAGCCAAGATTTGGTGTGCCTTTAAGGTATCTCAGGATCCGCTTTGCAGCAGCGTAATGAGATTCCTTAGAGTTCACCTAAAATCTAGCATAGACACATGTTGAAAACATTATGTCAGGCCTATTGGCAGTAAGGTAGAGCAAGGATCCAATTATGCTTCTGTACTTGGTTTCATCAAAAGGTTTCCCTTTTTCATCCTTATCCAGAGACATAGTTGAGCCCATTGGAGTCCTCATAGAGGTTGCGTTCTCCATTTTGAATTTCTTAATTAGCTCTTTGGTGAACTTGGTCTGTGAGATGAATATTCCATCTTCAGATTGTTTCACCTGAAGCCCTAAGAAATACTTCAGCTCGCCCATACTGCTCATTTCAAACTTCCCTTGCATAAGTTTTGAGAACTTTTTGCAGAGGTTGTCATCTGTAGAGCCAAAAATAATGTCGTCGACATAGATTTGCACTAGCAAAATCTTGCCTTTTATTTCCCTAAGAAATAATGTCTTGTCTATCTTTCCCCTTGTGAACTTGTTCTCAAGTAGAAATGTAGACAGCATTTCATACCAAGCTCTAGGAGCTTGTTTCAAACCATATAGGGCCTTCTGCAGAAAATAGACATGATCAGGAAAGTTAGGATCAACGAAACCTGAGGGTTGCTCCACATACACTTCCTCCTTTATGTTACCATTTAGGAAGGCCGATTTCACGTCCATCTGATAGACGGTGAAGCCCTTGAAAGCAGCATATGCTAGGAACAACCTTATTGCCTCCAGCCTCGCCACCGGAGCATATGTCTGGTCGAAGTCGATTCCTTCTTCTTGACGATAGCCTTTCGCGACAAGTCTGGCCTTATTATTTATGATCGTCCCGTCTTCGTCCATCTTGTTTCTATAGACCCATTTTGTTCCAATGATGTCCTTCCTTTGGGTCTTGGAACCAGCATCCACACATTGTAGCGCTTGAACTGATTTAGCTTTTCTTCCATTGCCATTATCCATGATGCGTCTGAGTTTGCTTCCTCAAATTTCTTTGGTTCAACCTGTGAGAGAAAACTCAAATGAAGATTCTCATTAGTTATACCTCTCCGAGTTCTGACACCATCCTGGGGATCTCCTATGATCTGGTCCATGGGGTGATCCTTTAGATGTCTGAGCTCTAGAGTTCTTGCATCTGGATTATCTTCAAGCACTGGAGTGATTTCTTCATCTTGGATGACTTCTTCATTTTGATTATCAGCCTCTCTAATAGGAGTTGGAGTGGTGATCTTAATGAACTTCTCGCCTTTGTCTTCAGACGGATCATCCAGGCTAGCTACTTTCAGCTTTTCACCTGCATTTTTAATGAGCACACTAGACGGATTGCTTTGCAGCAAGCTCGTCTCATCAAATACAACATGTATCGATTCTTCCACCACCAGGGTTTTCTATTAAATATCCTATATGCCTTACTATGGCTACTATATCCTACAAAAATACCTTCAAAGCTCTTTTTGCTGAACTTGGTGGTATGATACTTACCATTGTTAAGTAAGAAGCATTTACAGCCAAAGATTCTAAAGTATGAGACTGTTGGTTTCCTGCCTTTCAGAAGTTCGTAAGGTGTCTTATTGTGGTCTTTGTTTATGAGTGCTCGATTTTGCACGTGACACGCAGTGTTGACGGCCTCAGCCCAGAAGTACTCTGGTAGTGAAGCGTCACTCAACATGGTCCCGCAGTCCTCTATGAGTGTTCTGTTCCTTCTCTCAGCCACTCCATTCTATTGTGGAGTACGAGGAGAGGAAAACTCATGAAAGATACCAAAGCTTTCACAGAATTCTGTCATGACCCCAGATTTGAACTCTGTTCCGTTGTCACTTCTGATTTTGACTATGGAGCAGTTATATTCATTCTGGACTTGCCTGACAAAATTAGTAAAGATGTCGAAGGTATCTGACTTGTGTTTCAGAAAGAACACCCATGCAAAGCGCGAGTAGTCATCAATAATTACCAATGTATAGTCCTTACCTCCCAAACTTCTAATCTGCAGTGGACCAAACAAGTCCATGTTGAAAGTGCAGCTAGATCTGATATACGCTAGAGGGGGGTGAATAGAGTATATGGTGCTTGAATATTTTTTACAACATTTCTTGTAATCTGAGTGAGCAGAGAAGCAGTTAATAAATCTAATCACAGAACTAAACTAATCATAAGCTAATCACAGAACAATCACAGCCAGAAACAAAAATAAAGACAAGCAATCCAGATGACACAAGGAAATATAGTGGTTCCCCTAAACTTGGGTACATCCACTCTTCTACCACCCTAGGTAGGAATCCACTGTAGGATGAGTTGATCAGGTGTCCTGGGCACCAATGAGCTTTTGATAAGGTGCTTAAAAACCAAATCAGATTTTTTGATCAGGTGTCTTGCCACCAATAAGCTTTTGACAAGGTGCTCAAAAACCAAGTTCAAACTTTTGAAGGGAGTTTGAGAAACCCTTTACAGAGATGGGGGTGAGAGAGTGATGGAAGTCTTCTCTTTCTCAAAGCAGCTGAGAAGACTATGTGGATTTGATGGTGTCAAAGCTCCCCCTGAGTCCTTGAGATGTTCAGGAAAAGAAGCTTTGATGTAGGGTGATAGGCCTTCAGAGGTTGATCTCCAGCAAAAGATGATTTCAGCAACAACTGAAATGTTAGGTGTCTGGAGTCTTGAAAGATGTTGGCCTTGAAAACTTGAGACAAGAGAGATCAGAGGATTTCAGAAAGTTTGATCTCCTTGGATGTGTGTTCTTCAGAGAATTCTTTGAGACAGAAAATATTTTGTGCTTGTTCTTCTTGTCTGTGTTCTGAGGATTATTGATGTCTGTCTGAGAGAAAAAAAAATTCTTCTCTTTTATTCTTTGGTACTGAATAGAAAAACATTCTCTGTCAAGAATAGCCGTTGGTCTGCATTAATTGCATCCTTAATTGCAAAATGTCTTCTGGAGGAAAGTCCACAGAAATGTTCCTTGAAAATCCCTTGAAACTTGGTCCAGAAATAAATGAAAATGGCTAGAAAATCTTCTGAATTAATTGCAGAATAACTCCTTAACTGATCTGAATTTGAATCTTGAAAAATCCTTGAAGATATCAGAAAATGTCGAACTGAGCTCTGCTATCGTTGAACTGAGCTCAGCGATATGAACTTATACAGCAACACAATATCGTCGATCTGAGCTCAAAGATCGTCGAACTGAGCTCAAAGATAGAGATCCAATACTGAGTCAAAAATCGTCGAACTGAGCTTGCCGATCGTCGAATGGAGTTCGACGATTTGATGAAGTTGAGCTCAGCAATCGTCGAATGGAGTTCGACAATCTGTCGAAGTTGAGCTAGACGATCGTCGATCGGATTTCGACGAATCGTCGTGCTGAGCTCGACGACATGACTTAGTCTCAAACTGAAAAAGTCTTGGTCTAGAGGGCAGCTTCCAAACTTAGACTTCTAACCCTTAGACTCAATTCTAATTGACCTTTTGAGCTATACAGGAGGTCAAACACTGGTTTCCTAGAGACATAGTGATCCTGACCCAAATTAGTAATAGGGTGTTCCAACACATGTGCAATAGATGGAGACATTTGTTAGAGTCTTTGCCAATAATGCTTTTAAAGGTAGGCCTTGTTTGCTTGCCTTTTACGCATGCATGACAAGGTCCGTCTTTGACGTATTTGACATTTGGGGCATCACGTACTAAGTTCATTGAAAATAGTTTATTAATGGTTCTGAAAATAATATGTGCTAGTCTCTTGTGTCATTGGTCACCAAGAGACGCACTATCTTTTGCTAAAAGACACACTGCTGTAGAGGAATCTATACAGATGAAATTTAAACAGAAAATATTCCTGCTTCTAGTGCCGGATAGAATCGTTTACATATTGTCAACGGATTTTATCAAGCACTTGTCAGCATGGAACTCAACTATGTATCCTTTATCGCAGAGTTGGCTTATGCTAATGAGATTGTGTTCCAGTCCTTCAACATAGGCCACATCCGAGAAGGATACATTGTCGTTAGTATTCATACCATAGCCTCTAGTAATTCCACGGTCTGAACCTCCAAAGATGACCTTTGGTCTGTTCACGACTGGAGTAAAGTTCTGAATGAGGCTTCTAGTCCCGGTCATATGCCGAGAGCATCCGCTGTCCAAGTACCAGATAGGTATTTTGTTGGCCTTTGGACATCCCTGCAATCATAATCAATTTGCCTTAGGAACCCAAACACATTTGGGTCCTTGGTCTCGGGTTAGAGTGCTCCCCCTATGAGTGTTAACATTATGAGCGGTCTTTCTCATATTGCTGACATGAGGGATTGCATCGTTTCTGGAATTGAATCAGCAATCTATGGCGAAGTGACCAACCTTGCCACAGCACCAACAGTCAAATCGGTTGTACCTTTACCTCAAGATCTCCTGCTTAACCTTTTGGAACTTTGGTCTAGCAGGGGTAGCATTCTTGGAGGGAGATGCCTCATGATTATGGCAATCACATGGCTTCTTCTCCTTTATGGGCTTCTCTACAACCAGCTTTGTCTTTGGTGCCTTCTTGAAGTTATGCCCATGATTGAAAGGGCCATAGCTCTGAAGAATAACTTCTTCATAAGGTGCCTTAAAGACACTTTCGCCAAAGTTTCGGGGTCGAGCCCATCCTTGATAGCGGGACTTTGGCTCTATATAAGTAGGCCTAGCAAAGTGCCCGTATGATGAGTCAAAATCAAACACATTTGATGGAAAGATGACCTTTTTGAATGTAGTTTGATTTTGAGGGGCTTTTCCCTTTTCTTCGGCTGAGGCCTTTTTGGCGGCCTTATTTTTCCGTTGATTCTTGTTTCTCCTAGAGGATTTACTAGGAGCTTCTTCATGGCCTAGTCCAGCTCCCTTGGCCTTTGCTGAGAATTCAGCAACGAATGGAAGAACTGTCTTGGGCTTAGAGAAACTCTCAACAAGTTTCCTTTCAGCCGCAAGTTCGGCTTCCAATCCCTTGATGATCTTCTCCTTAAGGTCAAGGTGCTCAAGAGCCTTGTTGTATTCTTCAATAGTATTATTGAAGTTTTCTTCGAGGGAGTCAATCTTTGCGACTTTCTCTCTCAAGATGCTCTCTTCGGCTTTTAGAGATTTGATCTCTTTAGCCTGGGTCTTCACGACTCGACGACATTTGTCGTAAGCCATGATTAACTCCTTGTACTGGGCCATTAATTCTGACTCATCATCAGAGGAGCTACCCACACAATCATGTTCAGAGACTTCAGACTCTGAAAGAGGGGTATGAGAGTTTACCTTCCCAGTGAACTGGGGTTCTTGTTCATCATCTGTTTGAACCATTAGCCCAAAGTAAGCTTCTTCTTCTTCGCTTGACTCAGATGAGTCAGAGTCGCTAAGAGTCTTGCTCCTTTTGGCTATGTGGCTCTTCTCTTTCCTTTTCTTGTTGTGTGAGGATTTCTTGTCTTCTCTTCTACCACCCTCCTTCTTCTTATGAGGGCAGTCAGCAATGATGTGACCTGGCTTATTACAGCAATAACAAATGATGTCAGTTGAAACGTATTTGTTCTGTTTAGTATTATACCTTTCGTGGCTGCTTGAGCCTTTTCTTTGTCGATCGTCATCGCGCCGCGATCTTCTGTATGAGGCATCCTTGCCTTTCCATTGTTTATTTTTATTGAGAAACTTCTTGAATTGCCTTGAGAGTAAGGAGAACTCTCCTTTAGATAGTTCAGAGCCTGAGGTGCTAGGCTCTGATGTTTCTTCTTCTTCATCAACTTCTGGAGCTGGAGCGGGGGAGGCAGCCTTAGTCTTTCTGGAGGTGTCTGCCTTTAGAGCGACAGATTTCTCCTTTAGTGCACACCTGCCTTTCTCTGCTTCAGCTTTTCTTGTATTGATTTGGAGTTCATAAGACATAAGCTTTCTAAAGAGATTTTGCGGGTCCGTTTCAGCTAGCTTCCCGAACTCCCTGATGGCGCATACCTTGTTATCCCATTCCTTGATTAGGGATCTCAAGAACTTGTTATTCAGCTCTGCGTTGGTGAAGACACGACCATACACCCTTAGGCCATTCACAATTTTGAAGAAGTTTTCAAATGTGTCGGCAATTTTTTCCTTGTTCCCTTGTCGGAACGCTTCAAATTTTTGGTTGAGAAGGGATCTCCGATCATCCCTTACTTCTTCAGTTCCTTCCATCAAAGTGACTAAGGAATGCCACATCTCCTTAGCTGATTGACAGTGAATCAAATTCTGCAGCATTGAGTCATCGACTGCACTCGCTATAATATTCTTAGCTTTCTTGTCAAGGGAGACAAGTGCAATCTCGTCTTTGTCGAGATCCATTAGCTTTTTGGGAACTTTCTTGGTAGGGTCGATAGTGGACACAGTCATGGGAGCGTAAGGACCTTCTTCAACGATCATGAAGATCCTTGGATCCACAGCTTCCATAAAAAAATTTATCCTTTCTTTCCACATGGGAAAGTTATTTTTGTTGCACAGTGGAAGCTTGGCGAAATCTTTGCCCTTGTCCATTTTATGGTAGAGTCTTTTAGACAACATATTTGGATCTGATCAAGGTGTTAACCTTTTGACGATCAACCTCGCTTTGATATCAATTGAAAGAAGATGGTTGTCAACCTAAATCACCTAGAGGGGGGTGAATAGGTGAGTTGTGCGTCTTTTGCGGAATAAAAGATAATTAGAGCACAGCACAGAACTATCTACCAATATCACAGACGACACAAGATTTATAGTGGTTCCCCAACCTTGGGTACATCCACTTTCCTTCACCGATCTAGCAATCAACTAGACTCGGCTACTCCACTATCTCAGATCAAAAATCGATCCTACCCTCGGAACAAAGTTCCTACAAGCTCGATCCAAACAAGGGGATCTACACCTCAGAAGATAACACTTCCTACAAACTCGGAGTGAAAAACTCCTACACTCGGAGAAACTTTCTCCTACAAGATTAATAAAGTTTTGGAAAATTATACAAACAGTAAATCCAATCAGATCTGATGAAATGGCCAGAAAACTTCTTCTTATGGACTTTGCAGCACTATCAGAAATCGGTGAAGAGAGTCTCGGCCCAGATCTGGATCTTCTAGCTTTTACAGAATCAGAGAGAGAAGATGAACGGTGATGTCGATCTCGATCTGTAACTTTCTTCAGAATGAATCCTCTGACCTTAGAAGCAGTGGCCGGAGAAGATGGTGGCGGCGGCGGCTTCCGTTTTGGGAAAACAGGGAGGAGTCGGCTGAAGAATTTTTCTCGAAATAAAATGACAAGAAAGCTTGGAGAATACTTAGGGTTTGTCATTTTCTGATAAGACCTTATATAGGAGAGACTAATGGTCATAATCGATCATAATGGTGTACACGTGGACCAATCATCTCGCGTGATTTTAAAATCCCGTCAGAAAAAGGACTTAGACAAATTTCAGAAAAGGTTCAGCCAACTACACGAGTAAGTGAATAGCTACTCGAGTAGTTGAATAACTACTCGAGTACATGAAGGAGAACATACTCGGGTATATAAAGATAGGCTACTTGAGTGGGTAGAAATCAATTACTCGAGTAAGCAGGAAGAACTACTCGAGTATGTAGAGTGACTTACTCGAGTTCATAAAGGATCTACTCGAGTACATGAAAAACTACTCGAGTATATTATATACACTACTCGAGTACATGAAGTACTACTCGAGTGGGATACTTAAAAAAATTCTGAAGATGTCAGCAAACAACTACTCGAGTAGTTGAACTAAACTACTCGAGAGGAAGTAATCTACTCGAGAAGGTGAAAGTTCTACTCGAGTAAAAGACTTAGAACATTCTAGAGAGTAAAAGTTCAAGGTACACGAGTGAAACATGATCTACTCGAGCAGGTATAATGAACTACTCGAGTATGATTCTGTCTACTCGAGTACGTGAGTATACTTACTCGAGTCCATGACTTAGAAAAATTTTGATGAGTGAAGCTTTTAATAATCGGGTATAATGAGTAATCTACTTGAGTATATAAGCATGCTACTCGAGTATATGACTATGTCTACTCGAGTACATGACTTAGCAACACGAGAGATTCTCTTAAGTACTCGAGTATAAGATTTCTTTACTCGAGTAAATTATGCCCAAACTACTCGAGTAGTTATAGACCTACTCGAGTAAAAGACTTGGAGATTTTTTGATGTTGGAAAACTGTTTCTTCTAGAGTAGTCAACTTCCAATTTCTTTCCCAAAGTCCAATAGCTTGAATATGAAGTGTATCCCAATAGAGAGACCACACATGAGTCAACACCTTGGAATATGCAATGAGGGATTACATTGCACAGTTCCTGTGTTTGGTGACCCACTGTGGACTGACATTGGTCTACACTTCCCAGTGAAATTCCTGCAAACATATAACTCAAACCAAGCATCAAATACAACTTAATTCATCTTAGTTCCAGGGTGACTTCATCAAATCTGGGTTAATGTGGATGTAATACCCAACAAAAACGCAACCCAAACCGCATCCCGATGCGTCACTGAAGATCTGAAATCCCTCGGTCCCTTGCGGTATACTTAGGATTGGAGCCATCATCAGTCTCTCCTTTAGTGCCTCAAATTCTGACTGCACTCTTGAGTCCACACAAACTTATGATCTTTACGAGTGAGTGAGGTGAGGGGTAGAGTTATCCGCGAAAAATTCTCCACGAATCTCCTATAGTACCCGGCTAGTCCAAGAAAACTTCGGACTTCTGCCACGGTCCTCAAAACTGGCCAATCTCTGATGGCTTCCAACTTCGAATACAACACCGACCCCACCAACAGGTCGAACAGGTCGTCTATCCGAGGAATCAGATACTTATTCTTAACGGTCAATTTATTCAGCTCTAGGTAGTCTATGCATAGCCGCATACTACCATCTTTCTTCTTCACGAACAATACCGGTGCGCTCCACGGTGAAGAACTTGGTCAGATATACCCATGTTCCAACAGTTCCTGCAACTGCACTTTGAGCTCAGCCAACTCTTTTGGTGCCATTCTAAACGGAGGCCGTGACACCGGCCTAGCCTCTGACACTAACTCAATCGAGAAGTCGATCTCCCGCCGAGGAGGCGCTCCAGGAAGATCATCAGGAAACACGTCCTCGAATTCTGCCACCACTGGCACTTCCCCAATTGATAACTTGGAGAGGCAAACCTCCAATAACGCTACAAGCACTATTCCACCCTGTTTAACTGCCCGCACCAACTGCAAGGCCGAAATCAGGGAATAGGACACTCTGCTAAGGCCCTCAAACTTGACTTCCGCCTGCCCCTTGCTCCTTAAGGTCACCACCTTAGATAGGAAATCAATACTAGCGCGCTGCTCTACAAGCCAGTCCATGCCCAAAATCACATCAAACTCAACAAATGGTAAAACCACTGCTACCAATACGAAGTCAACTTCGTCCAGCTCCCAACAAATGAGCCCTTTGGCCCCGGTGGTCATGGATGACCCATTGAGCATGCGCACTTTCAGCTCCGCGTCCCCCGAAAATGACTTAACTCCTATTCTCTGGATGAAGCTCTCCGCAAGAAAGGAGTGCGATGCTCCCGTATCAAACAATACCCTAGCGGGGTATCCGGAAACTAATACGAAGCCTATAACATAGACATCACACATAAAGGTCTAAAAGTATGAAGCACAAAGTTAAACTTAAATTTCCTCATACCTGTCACCACATCGGTTTGGCGGATCGCTTCCTGCTGTCCAAGGTCGTAGGCCCTTGGTTGCACCGGTTGGAACTGAAAAGCACTAGACTCCGCCATCTTCCCTTTATCTGCGGCACTAGGGCCGGAGCGCACAATCTGCTCCTGCCTTGTCTCTTGATCCACTCCTCCTTGAGGATAAACACGAGCGATGTGCCCCACCTTACCGCAGTTGTAGCACGTCTGCGGTCCCCTAGAGTGAGAACCTCCAGACGTCCACTTGCTCTTCTCACCGGACCTGGAAGTGTGAGGCTTTTTCCTCCACCTATTCCCTTCAGACTTTCCCTGGGATTGGGAAGGCTTCCCTTCCCCTTGCTTGGGAGTGAAACCCTTACGACGTTAGGTTCACTCCAGATCACTTTCCAAGGTCCTGGCAGCCTCAACTAGCTCATTAAAACCAGCTCTCTTCATGGAAATGAGGGGTTGCCTCAGATTCTCCCTCAGCCCCTGGTACAAGAGGTTATCCCTCTCTACATCATCTGCCATCGTCATTTCTGCGTAACGACCCAAACGAGTGAACTCTTGCACATACTCGTCCACCGTCTCATCTCACTGCACTAAGTGCAGAAACTGCCTCTAAAGGGCCAACCTCGTTGAAACGGGAATGTACTTCTTTAGAAAAGCATCCCCAAACTCTTCTATGGACAGGGTGCGTCCAGGAAATTCGCGGCCGCTATGGCTCACCCACCACAGCTTTGCGTCTCCTTCTAACATGAAGGCCGCAAACTCAGATTTCTTATCTTTTGGCGTCTCCACCACCCTCAAAAGTTCTTGCATCCTTGCCCACCAATCCTCCGCATCAGTCGGGGTACCGACTCCCTTGAATGTCGGGGGATGGAAGCTCAGAAAATACTTCATGTGCCAGTCTCCATGTCCGACAACCACCCTTTCCGCCAAAGGCTCCACTCGCCTGGCTTCTCCACCTGGCACGGCCGTCGCCGTATCCGGTGTAGCAGGGGTTGCTACCTGAGCTGTCGCTGCAGCTTGGGCTGCCACCATTGCTTCCTTAAGCATGCGATAGAAATCGGTCGGGTTTACACCCGTGCCCAAAAGACCCGGAGCAGTGGCACTGCTCGCCAAAAGTTTTTCTCTTGGTCTCAACGTACCCGCCTCGTTACTTGCACACTTCAAAAAAGCAAGAAAATAAGGAATCAGTCTCTAATCACAAGACTCAAACATAAGGACACTCATGGTCCTGTATTACTCCTACGTGGATATCTTCTATACGCACTGACCTTGGATCTAACCTGGCTCTGATACCAAATTGTAACACCTCCCTTGTAATGACATTATAATATGGGTCCAGCCGGGGCCCCACAACATACAGACGCCACAGCTTTAGTATTATAAGATGATATAACTACCCAATCTCAAAACTCAAGACACAACACAACGGAAACAGCAAAGAGACTAGAAGATATCCACATATATATGAGATTAGAGATGGCCTTAAGGCCTTACAACAAAAGTGAGTACGAAGCTCAAATAATAAAAACAGTCAAGAACGTGCATCAGCACCCCTAAACTACCTCGGCATGCAAGCCGGAATACAGGAGCATCAAACATACAATGTCAAATAAGTAAAGCTAAAGCAAAGTGGTACTCTTCATGAGGCTTAGGCCTTTTTGTCCAGCGAGCTAGCTCCTGCTTGCAATCCTTGTTCTGTAAAAATTGGTGGTAACGTGGGTCAGCAAATGCTGACCTCAAACTGTGTAACAAACACATCTCCTCCTGGCCGCCCCTAACGGACCCCGAGGTACTCCTCCAACTTGCAAGTTAGCACTTCGTATGCAATATTCACAAGCAAGAAAGCAACTAATGAAACAGGCTTGGATGTCTCAAACATCATATATGTTCTCTACTGTTGAGCATATAATAAAAGGGCCTACTATGCAACATGAATGCAACACCCGGGCTTCACCCAAGGCACCCTATAGCGTATGCATCTAGCACAACATCATATCATTTGGGTACTCATCATTTCCCCATTGGCATAAAGCTGCAAACAAAGGGGAACCACAATCCCCCAACGACATACAAGCCGCCACACGGAAATCTTGCCAAGGCCCCACCCGCTTACGGTCGTAGACCCGGGCTTGCTGGCAAACTCTGACTTCTCATGTCAGGATTCCGTCCAACACACTGACCGATTCTAAGAACCCTTGTTGGACCCCACCCGCTCATAGCCTCATTGCCCGGGCTTGCCCCATGCTCGGTGTTCTCGTCAGTCTCACAAAAAGGGGACTAGTCTCGCCGGGACACTTTCCACACATGACTTGTACGTCACGGGATAGCCAGCCGACCACAGAGACACAGCCATGCCTTGGCACATCATAAACCAAGCCAGTTCCACCATAATCCCTCATTCATACTGCAGCGTTCCCGCGCGCCAAGGAAACCATCTACCGCCAATGGGGAGCTAACCTTGTCTACTAAGGAAACCATCTACCGCCAATGCGGATCTAACCTTGTCCGGTTCCGGCTACACGTACTCACACGAGAAAACATGGAAAGCATCACAAACATCATAAACGGTCTCTTCCGCAACGGGTTTCTACCAAAACCCTAAAGCTCGTATGCAACATCACCGAGTCGGACTAACGGTCGCCACCACGGCTTCACCCACCATGCCTAATCCACTAACGGAGCGGATCTCTAATTCAAAATCATGTCGGGGACGGACTCAATCTACCCGGAGGTTTCTCTTGAACCTTAGCGACCAAAACCCCTCTCATATGAGAGATTGGTGCCCAAAAACCATGGAAATAAGAGATGCAAGACACACATCCTAAAACCAAGAGGAGAAGTGTCGTTACCGTCCGACCCCTCTTCCTAGCCATGGAAACTTAGCCAGATGAAAACCTTCGTAAAGATCTTGCCTCCACAGATTCGAACTTGGCTCGCGATTTGGAGCACCGAAGCCTCTCTAATGGTCGGATCTCCTTCACCGTGTTCCGCGCTCTCCCTTCTCTCCAGATCTTAGACAGAGAAACAACGACTGAAACAATCCGGATTTTGAAACCCTACTCTCGGGTATATCCCAAACAGAAAAACCCCCAGCCTTCGGATCCCACACAAAGGAATGCATGGCTGAGATACGGGTCTGACCTGGAAAAACAGAATGTCGAACACTCTGCGTCAAACCAATCTGCCAAGATCGCCGCTCGACGATCGTCGAACTAAGATCATCGAATGCACAAATCGACGAGCGCAAAATCGTCAAGCGCAAGCCAGATCGTCGAACGCACAAATCGACGATCGCAAAATCGTCGAGCGCAAGCCAAATCGTCGAACGCAGATCGTCGATCGCTGGCCAGATCGTTGAGCGCTGGCCAGAACCACGATCACTGGCCTGATCGTCGGACCAAAATCATCGAACGTAGATTCGACACGGATCGTCGAGCGTAGACTCGACCACACTTCGTAGACTTCAAATCGACGACCTCCCGGGCTCTTTGCCGAACCCGACCGAGACACGACCCTAGGACATGCCCGTGTCCTTGGCTGTGTCACCCCTTACCAAGACCCAATCCAGGCCAAAAACGTTGATCGTCCCTCTTATGGAAATTGGGGCATTACACCCTAAGGCACAGTCGTGTCCTGCCCGTGTTCACCAGGCCTCAATGCCTTGGGCACATCCTACAAAGGGCACGGCCCGTGACACGCCCGTGTGCCCATACACGGCACTAGACACGGCCCAGCTCACTTTCGTCGAGCTGAAATTTGTCGACCCGTAGAGGACACGGCCTCTGACACGCCTGTGTCAGAGGGCGTGTGCCCTCATTCTTTGGCGAACGTATTTTCGTCGAACACTCGTCGACTGCTCACCCGAGCAGGACACGCCCATGTCCCAGGCCGTGTCACCCAACTTTTCCCCATTCTGGGAATTAGGGTGTTACAAGGTGGATAGCATGTACACTCATGTCACTAAGATCATCAACGCCTACAGATCTCTCGGAAAGACCTTTTCAAATGAGGACTTGGTTAGGAAGATCATGTGATCTTTGCCTCCACAATTCAAGCCTAAAGTGATTATTATTGCTGAATCTCATGACATCAGCATCCTGAAGATAGAGAGGCTCATTAAAAATATGAAGACTCGTGAGCTTGAACTAAAAATACAAGTCGAGGAGTATCCCAGGGAGCAAAATAAAAAGGTACTAATACTGAGATCAACAAAGGGAAAGGAGGTTGCAGAAGAGTTTGATGATTAATATGAAGAGAGCCTTTATGTACTAGAATTTAGAAGATTCATGAAGAATCTCAAAAGGCATGGGAAGCTTAAAAGATTTCTAAAGAAAGGTGTTGAAGAGAAGAGGAGATGGACCAAACAATCAAAGGGATCTGAGAGTGATGAAGAAAAGCCTGCTCATGAGTTTTTTCAATGTAACAAGTCTAGGCACATGAAGAGAGATTGTTGGATCCCTAGTTGGATTTGGGCTGGGTTCACTAATTAGGATGACTGACCCACAATGTATAGCTAGGGTCATATGTTTTGAGTCTTAGAGTTTAGGCTAAGTGTTTATGTTAAACATACATGGACCAGCCAGCAGAAGACCTCAGATGACTCAAGACTTAGAGAAAATCAAGTTCAGTAAATAAGTTCAATGTTCGTCGAACTCAGCTCAACTATCGTCAATCGCTGATCGACGAACTTATAGTTAATTCTCTGAGTTGAGCTCAACGATATTCGAGCTCAGGTCGACGAAGTCTGGATTTCAACTTCAACACATTCTTTCCAGAATATTTTTCTCTGAACTCAGCTCGACGAAGATAGATTATCAGCTCGACGAACTTGGAGCGCTGAATTGGCAAGTTATTCACAGAATGCAGTTTCCTATGCTCAGCTCGACGAACTTGGATCTTAGGTCGACGAACAAGATTTCTCAGGTCGACGAACAACATTTCTCAGCTCGACGAACTTGGATCTCAGGTCGATGAAATCTGTTCTTTGGTCGACTATTTCTGTTGTAGTTCCAGACTTAGAGTTTTTCTCATTTTCTGTCCATATTCCATATATTATTTAACATTATTTTCCTGAGTAATTAATGCACATATTCCCTGGATATAGCCGTTACTGGTAGCATTAATTATGGTCTTCATCAGAATAATTACTTGCTTAATTAAATGAGACAGTTGGGGAAACTCATCAATGCAAATATTCTCCAGCCAATTTTCATTCTCCAAGCAGTCAGTAATTAATGCTTGAGAATTCAAAATTCAAAGGAGTAATTTCGATAGAGATATTTAAAAGAGATTTTCTTTTCAGTCGAGAGAATCAAGCAAGTAATAAAGATAACTAGAGAATACAGACACAGCATTCAGACATTCTCTGTGCAGAAAACACTTTGTTTTCACCTTGATTTTTCTGAAGAAGAAGAAAAACAACAAATACAAAATCAAGAGTCTTCTTCAACTTCAACTCCAGGAGATTTGAAGGAAAACAATCACTATCAGTCAGAAGTTCCTGGGTTACTACAAGTCAAGGCTGAAGACCTACTACACCCTGTGCAAGACTTCAAGTGATTTCTGGTGAAGCCTTGACAACAGCAATCCACTTGTCTTTTCAGTTGTTTGAGAAAGAGAAGACACCATCAATATCTTTCCCTGCTCCTGTATAAAGGGTTTATTAACTCCCTTCAAAATTTTATTTTGGTTTTTGGGCACCTGATCAAAAGCTCAAAGGTGGCAGTCACCTGATCAAAACCTGCTAGTGGATTGCTACCAGGGTGGTAGAAGAGTGGATGTACCCAGGTTGGGGAACCACTATAAAATTTCTTTTGTTGTCTGGTTGTTCTTGCTATAGCTGTGATAGAGTAGTTTGCTGTGCTGTGGTAGATTAGATTAGATTAGATTACCTTTTCTTTCTTTTGTTATTATTGGTATCACATATTCTTTACTCTGATAAAATCTTAAACAGCCAAAAAGTTTTGAATACTCTATTCACCCCCCCCCCTCTGGAGTAATCATATCTAACCTCATCTTTCAATTGGTATCAGAGGGGTATTCCTTTGGTTGTACAAGCTTACTCTTAAACCAAAAGATCCTTTGATTAGATCTGATCTTTATTTCTCCTAGTTTTGATTACTGCACAGCATGACACAAAACAAAGATTATGCAAGCACCAGACCTCCAGTCTGCAACTTGAATAAATTTGCAATCTGAAAGGCAAGAATAAGGCTGTATATGAATTCCATTGATGAGGACATCTATAATTATATTTTGACAGGTCCTCCTCAACCAACAAATGCTACATCTACATCAACATCAACATCAAACACTCATGTTGTTCCACAACCTGAGTGGACAAATGGTCAAAAAATGCAAATATTACAGATGCAAAGGCCATGAATATATTGGCTCAGACTATGTCAGATGACATATTTCAGAAAGTGGCTGAATGCACATCAGCCAAGGCAATATGGGACTCTCTAAACCAGATGGTTGCTGGTTCAGCTGATGAGAGAAAGGATAGAAGATCAAACCTTATCTCACAGTATGAAAACTTCAAGAAGGAAGAGTCTGAGTTTGTTAGTGACATGTATAACAGACTAAGATCAATTATTAATAGGCTAAAGACTCTGGATAAGGATATCACCCTCACTGAGGTGAATGACAAGATCCTCATGTGCTTCATAAGCTCATGGGATTCTAGGATTTGTCCAATTAAGGAGGCCAGAAGCTTGAATGAGATTTCCACAGAATCTCTCTTGGGAAAGCTCAAATCATATGAGCAATTGATCAAGTCCAGGGAAGCTGCAGAACAGAAGACCCCTACAGCAACAAGGAAGGATCATAACATAACCTTTAAAGCTACAGAAGAAACTGAAGCTCCAACATCAAATGAAGAACTCCTGAGTCTCTTAGCCAAGAGATTCTACAAAATGGCAAGGAAGGAGTTCATGAGAAAGTCATCCAGGCATGATGACAAACCCAGGTATAACAAAACACTCACTAAATAAAGTATGTGTTTTGAGTGTAGGAAGTCAGGGCACTTTATCTCAAAGTGTCCTGAGATTCAAAAGAAGGAAAGAAGAAGAAAGGACTCTAGGAAGCAGCACTACAATAGGCCTTCCTCCAACAAGCATAAAAAGAAGGAGAAGGGATTTGTGGCTGAAACCTGGAGTGACACTGAAGAAGAATCTTCATCTTCTAGCTCCAGTGAAGAGGAAGAAGAAGCAAAGGCAAGGGAAGATTGCCTCATGGCTATCAATGCCTCTTACAGCCAATCTGATACTGAGGAACAAGCAGAACAATCAGATAATGAAGAATCTGAATCTGAAGCTGATCAGGTATTATCATCTTTTGATTACAATTCTGATCATTTTAAAACTGAATTCAAATCTCTCTGTATAGATTTAATTAATTCTGAAAAGGAAATCAAAACAATTAGAGAAAAATTATCTGAACATGAAACCTTTTTTCTGAAAATATTAAGTTAAATGATGAATTAACTCTAGCACAAGCACATATTATATCACTTAAACCTGAGTTAGCTGAGGACAGACAACTTGAAGAATCCTTAAATGGGAGAAACATCAAGTTGATGGACATCACAAACATAGTTAATGTCAGGCTAAATGGCAAGCTGGGCTTAGGTGCTTGATCAAGCCAACCCCCACTACATCAGAAAAATATTCTGACAACTGCCATTAAATTTGTTTCTGAAAAAGGAAAAAAGAAAATAGATAATAATAATAATGACAAACTAACTGTATTAAAATCAAAGAACAAGAAAAGGAAACAGAATAAGAAAAATCCTAACTACAACAATGTTCAACAGATTTCATCGAACTCTGAACGACGAAATGTGTCCAGTTCATCGAACTCCAGTCGACGAACTCCGAACGCAGATTTCTATCATAACTATTCGTTAAACCACGATCGACAAAACCAGTATGGTTCGTCGACCAGAGATCGATGATTTTGGGGACCAGAGGATGGAAATTCTCATTCTCTGAGTGGAGTTCGACGAACTCACCCCCCATTCGTCGAACTCAGGTCGACGAACTCACTTGAATTCATCGAACGCAGTTCAGTATAACAGAAACTTTAATTCTTCTAAAAACTATAATCAACCAAGACCTTCTAATAATCAATTTAATCAATGGATTATTCCACCTAGAAGATATCATCCATTAGGTTACAAATGCCAACCTGAATATTCATTTATTTCCAGTTTTAGTTATGTGAAGAAAGAAGGACCCAAGGTAACCTGGGTCAAGAATAGCTAATCTATTCTCTTGCAGGTGAAAGACTATCCTACCACAGAGCAACAATGGTATCTGGATAGTGGCTGTTCTAAACACATGACTGGGAACAAGGATAACCTAACTCACTACAAGTCAAAGTTAGGACCAAAAGTAATATTTGGTGACTCCAATTGTGGGCAGACTGAAGGCTTTGGAAAAGTCAAGATTGGAGCTGTCACCTTCAAGAAGGTAGCCTATGTAAGTG
Source organism: Platanthera guangdongensis (assembly GCA_039583875.1). NCBI lineage: Eukaryota > Viridiplantae > Streptophyta > Magnoliopsida > Asparagales > Orchidaceae > Platanthera > Platanthera guangdongensis. The sequence continues at coordinate 68,988,759 of CM077151.1, read as the reverse complement.
GACTGAAGCATAACCTTATCTCCATAAGTCAGTTATGTGATGAAAGATTTCAGGTATCATTTACTAAAACTTCCTGTATTATTACCTCTTTAGATAATCATGTAGTTTTGACTAGCATTAAAGTAGGAAATGTTTATGTAGTCAATTTTAAATCTGCCAAAACTGAAATCTGCCTATTTAATTCAACTAGCAACAATAATGACCTTTGGCATAGGAGATTAGGTCATGTTAATTTGAAAAATATTGCCAAACTCTCTAGGGACAACCATGTGAGAAGATTGCCTTCTTGCCCCTACAAGAAGGAAAGCCTTTGCAGGGCTTATCAATTAGGCAAGCAAACTAAAAATAGTTTTAAATCTGTAAATAAAAGTGACTCACCTAGATCATTGTACTTGCTATATATGGACCTTTTTGGCCTTATTGCAGTACAAAGTCTAAGAGGGAAATCTTATACTTTAGTGATTGTAGATGACTTCTCTAGATTCACTTGAGTATTCTTTCTGAGATCTAAGTCTGATAACTTCAAGATTCTTACAAATTTTCTCAAGAATATATAGATTGACTACTCTACTCCAATTGCATTGATCAGAAGTGATCATGGTACTGAGTTTGAGTCTCTTCTTATGTAAGAGTTCTATGAGAAGGAAGGTATCAAGCACTGCTTCTCAGCTCCTAGAACACCTCAACAAAATGGGGTTGCTGAAAGGAAGAATAGAACCTTAATTGAATCTGCAGGCACATTACTTGCAGATGCTCATTTGCCCCTATCCTTTTGGGCAGAGGCTGTGAGCACAACAAATTATGTACTGAACATAAGTCTTATACACAAGCTTAAGAATAAGACTCCTTATGAGCTACTTAAATGGAAGAAACCTAAAGTAGACTACTTTAAAATATTTGGTTGTTTATGCTATATTCACAACAATAGTAAGAAACACATCAGAAAATTTGAGGTCAAGGATGAAATGGGAATTTTTCTTGGACATTCCCAAGTAAGGAAGACTTATATGGTCTTTAATAAATCTACCTTGAAAATTGAGGAATATGTACATATTTCATTTGATGAGACTAACATGTTTTATAAGGTGAAAGAAATTTCTATCAGTAACTCTTTGCAGGAACCATATTTATGTGAGAAGCTGAATGATTTAACCCTCACCAATGAGGCTGTTAGCCATCCTTCTCCACAAATTGTTGAAGACAATGAAGCTGAAGACAGTGAAAATGAAGACACTGAAAACAGTGAAGAACCTCCAACAGCTACTATAATTCCACAAGAGGAATTTCTTCCCCAAGTTGTTGCTTAACCAACTCCACCTACTGAATTTGTCACACTTAGAGATCACCCTGTATCTCAAGTGATTGGAGACATTTCAGTAGGTGTGCAGACTAGGCATCAACTCAACGAAGACTTGATGCATGCCTGCTTCATATCTCAAATTAAGCCCCAATCCATTAAAGATGTAGAGCACGATCCCCACTAGAATGTTGCAATGTAAGAGGAGCTCAAACAATTTGAGAGATGCAGAGTTTGGGATTTAGTTCCAAGACCAAAAGACTACCCAGTCATTGGAACTAAATGGGTATTTAGGAACAAACTTGATGCCCAAGGTGTCATAATAAGGAATAAGGTAAGACTGGTTGCTCAAGGCTATAGGCAAGAGGAAGGGATTGATTATGACCAGACTTTTGCACCTGTTGCAAGGTTGGAAGCAATCAGAATCTTCCTTACATATGCTGCCTACAAGAAATTCAAGGTTTACTAAATGGATGTCAAGAGTGCATTCCTGAATGGTGAACTTAAAGAAGAGGTTTATGTAGAACAACCTCCAGATTTTATTTCTCCTACTTATCCCTCTTATATTTTAAATTGCATAAGGCTCTCTATGGTTTAAAGCAAGCTCCAAGAGCTTTGTATGAAACCTTAGCTAGCTTTATTTTAGAGCATAAATTTTCTAGAGTTGTAGTAGATAGGACATTATTCACTAGACACCAAAAGGATAAAATTTTATTAGTACAAATCTATGTAGATGACATCATTTTTGGGTCTACAGATTCCAAACTATGCAAGAGGTTCTCTGACCTCATGCATTCAAAGTTTGAAATGAGTAGCACGGGTGAGCTCTCCTACTTCCTTGGTCTCCAAGGGAAGCAGCTACCTGATGGCATCTTCATATCCCAATCAAAGTATGCTAAGAAGCTAATCAAAAAGTTTGGGATGTCAGATACCTCAGCCAAGAAAACACCTATGGTTACAAATGTTGTAATTGACTCTGATGAACATGGGAAACCTGTTGATCAGAAATTATATAGGGCCATTGTTAGGCCCCTATTATATATTACAGTAAGTAGACCTGATATAATGTTTGCTACATGTCTTTGTGCTAGGTTGCAAGTGAACCCTAAATAATCACACCTTATTTTCTTAAAAAGGATTTTAAGATATATAAAGAGTTGTCCTAGTCTAGGACTCTGGTATCCAACTGAGTAAGAGTTTGAGTTAATTGGATACTCAGATGCTGACTTTGCAGGATGTAGAGTAGACAGAAAAAGTACCTCAGGGACATGCCAGTTTCTTGGTATGAGACTAGCGTCTTGGTTTTGCAAGAAGTAGTCATCTATGTCTGCATCAACTGCTGAAGTAGAATATATAGCAGCTGGTAGTTGCTATTTCTAGATGTTGTGGATTCAGAACCAACTCTTGGATTATGAGTTCAACTTAAATAATTCAACTTTACTATGTGATAACACAAGTGCAATTTCCATTGCACAAAATCCAGTCCATCATAGTAGAACAAAGTATATAGACATCAGACACCATTTCATTAGGGAGTGTGTGGACAAAAATAAAATTAATCTTGTCTACATCTACACTGATTTGCAAAGAGCAGATATCTTCACCAAACCTTTGGATGAACGAAACCATCTATTCTTTATAAATCAACTTGGTATGATCAATGGAGAGGCCTTAATTTAATTTCTATCTGCGGTCAAAGAATTTGTCAAAGTTCGTTGAACGGAGATCGTCGAACTGAGAAGAGTTCTAGAGGAATTCGTCGAATGGAGATCGACGAACTCTCTGTGTGTGAAGCTATTTTCAAAGACCGGAGATCGACGATATTGCTTCAGAAAATTTTCGTCGAACTGAGATAGATGAAATGTTTTCACTTCTTTTGACTGAGATCGACAAATTTTTTTGTCAAAAAATATTTCGTCGAACGCAGATCGAAGAATTTTTTATTTTTCATCGGACGGAGTATGCCGCTTCATACTCTGAAAATCATATATCTAGGTTTTTTTCGAGCTCTGTCCCGCGCTTTCTGTTCCTTTGCACTTGATCTCTGTTTTTCTTGTGCAGGCGAAAACATGGCGATTCTGGCGAACACTCTTGCTGTAATGAAATTCAATATGGGATTTGACATTGACTTTGAATCATTCCAGCACTCTGATCAGATCTTTGTGGATATTCTGAAATTGTTTGCGGAGCAGAATCTGCAGAAGTTCATGACTAAACGAATCAAAATAGCAATGACTGAGATTAATGAATGAGTGTTTACATCTACAACATCAGAGGAAGATACAATGACAGGGATAATATCCGATAATCAAGTTTCTCTTACCCCCGCCATTTTAACTGAGATTTTTGATCTGCTAAATGGAAATGATGATATAGAAATGGATAGTGATGAGTATGATAGTATGATGATAACAATGGGTCATTCTAGAGAAAACCCAAACAAATTGTTAAAGAAAATTTATCTGCTGAGTATAAATTTCTGGCTGATGTGGTCGGCAAGGTTTTATTGGGAAAACATACCGCAAATGATTACATCACCAGGTACCAGTTCCTTGTGATGCGTGCGCTGGTTAACAAGAAAAAGATAATCTGAGGAAAGTTATTGTTTGATTTGATAAAGAAAAAGAACAGAAAGAAGGAAGTTTGCTTTGGAAGGATTCTGGGGATAGTACTTCACGAAAAGGCTCATGAACTACTGGTCTCCATGACAGTGTTCATAAATGCCTCCAAAAGGCATACATCTGCACTGTTTGGCAGATGGGAGAGGAAAATTACCAAGCCATCCAAGGCTTCATCCTCTACAAGGACTTCTGAGAGCACTAGGGTCGTAACATCCGCTCCTCCACCTCCAAAAGACGTTCCTTCCTCCACCAAAATTCCTTCTCCTCCTCAACCTCAACAACAACAACATCTACCCACACCGATTGTAACACCCCAAATCCTAATTTGGGTTCAGGTTGGGTGACACGGCCTGGGACACGGGCGTGTCCTGCTCGGGTTGAGCATCCTCTCGAGTGCTCGATGAAATGCACTCGAGAAGTTCTCGAGAGCGAACACGCCCTGCGACACGGGCGTATCAGAGGGTGTGTCATCCTCTGGTCGACGAACTGCGCTCGACGATCATCGAGCGGCAAGTCAAGTGAAGTACACAGACTGTGACGCGGGCATGTCACAGGGACGTGTCCTTCTCTGGATCAGCAAAGGATGTGTGTATTGGTGGACACGGGTGTGTCTTGGGGTACATGGCCTAGGACACGGGCGTGTCCCATGGCTGTGTCTCGCTCGGGTTGAGTTGGTGGCATACTGCCTGAGGAACACGCCATGCCACACGGGCGTGTCAGCCATGTGATACGGGCGTGTCACATGGCCATGTCCTGTTCTAGATAAGGTTGTTCGTGCACCGCTTAAGGAACACGACCTGTGACATGGGCGTATCACAGGGCATGTCAGCCCAAAAATACAGATTTGAGGGCAAATCGAGGCCGTTCATTTCCTTCATCTTGGATCCAAGGGTCCAAGTCCTTCCCTACTGTTATAAGGCTGAGAATGGATGGATCACTCTCATTCCATCTTATCCTTTCTCTTTCTAAAGGGCTAGGGAGAGAGGAGAGCAATGAAGGAAGAAGGAGAAGCTTCAGCGTGCGGAATTGTGAGTCGAGTGCGGATTCGTGGAGGCAAAGCCGTGGCGGTGATTTCCAACCTGCTAGATCATGGATCCAAAGCGATCGTCAATGGTAACGATCTCCTTATTCGACAAGCGAAGTCCTTTCTTTATGCATATGCATGGAATCCTCCACCAAGAGGTGGAAAGCATAAGTGATTCCAGGTTGAGTCTGCATTTAGAGCCGGAAATAGGTAGTATGACATAGACATGCTGTGTAAAGCCCATCCGGACCGTTAGTCTGGATTGATGATGGTTATATTATGAACTGTAGAAGACTCCGCATATTATGTGATGCTTATGAATTGTGAATGTAAGCTCCTTTTTTTGTAAGCTCCGCGTGAACTGTATGCTGATCTTGGATGCTTTGTGTAAGCTCCTTGTGGTTGAGCGCTGTAAGCGCAATTTTGCTCTGAGAGAGCGGAAAGCTGCGGCTGATCAGGAGGGAAAGCTGACCCGCATCATGTGGTGCGCTACTGAAGAATTGAGCAATGGGAAAAGGCTGACCTACACCTGGTTATTTGGGAGATCGATTGGTGCCAATGCTTGGGAGAACGCGGGGCCGACCTGGCTTGCTGCACCACAATGGTGGGTCGATCTAGATGCGATTTAAATGTTCAAGATTACCGTGAGGTTAGCACCTCTTAGTGGGATGGGCGGAATGTCGCCAGCATGCGTGTTGGTGAACTAGGACCGGCCAACCAACATGTTAAAAACCTCTGCTCGGTGGTGGTGCCAAGGAGTCCGACCCACCGTAAGGTGCCCTGAGTGCATGCAGCATCGGGCGGAAGCCGGTGTTTGTGATACTATTGTGATACTTGTTATGATATATAGATTGTGATTGCAATGTATATAGGGAAGGAACCACTGCCCTAGATAAGGGGTAGGGTCGTTATAATTGGTCAGCTAATGCTAACCGTTGCTTTGTTTACCGCTCTAGGGGTGGATGTCTACTTGCAGGTGCTGACGGGTTGAATTGAGTTGAGCGGAATGAAGCCTTGCTGCTTAAAGGCCTATGAAGGCCGTGCGAATAATTCTTGGGTTTCATGGGTGTACGGCCTGCATGCCGATGTATAAAGTTGTATATTTTTAAAGAGTAACCTGTAAGGCCTTAAGGCCATGAGCGTGTGTATTTGTATACATTCCTGGTGATATATATAAAAGTATGGTTTATATATTTAGTGGACATTCGCTGTGATGAGTTCATATAACTTAAAATGCTTTCGCTAGGATGCTCTGAGTTAGGATGTGTGTAGTACATGATTTTGATATTCATATGTAATTCCTCCGTTTGTCTGTGAAATATGGCATGGGGCCCCGGTCGGACCCACTGTTATATTCCATATGACGAATGGAGGCATTACAAAGTGGTATCAGAGCCAGGTTTGCGATTTTTTGGAGGGAGAACATTATTGAACTCAAGAATGTCCACTAGGAATGTAATACATGTAAATGAGGAGCGTGAGCGTGTAGTCAAACTGGTGTTTTGTACATTGATAGGTGACAAGGAGTGGTGTTGGGCAGTCTGAGCCCCATCGGTCTGATGAGAGTGCGACACTAGTTGAGGCGCCTACACCTCCCTTGGCGGAGAACATACGTGTGGTTACTGAGATGGTGCTCGCGCTATTACATGCACAGCCTACTGGGCAGGCAAGGCCTGCAGGGTGCTAGTACGGCTTAGTGCAAGACAAGAGCGTGTTGAAGCTATGGTGGATGAGCAAGCAGCGGATGAGCAGTTGAAGCGGTTTATGGAGTTTCATCCACCTACGTTTGGAGGAACGGGTTCCTCAACGCAGGCAGAAGATTGGCTCGCAAGAGTGAAGAGAATCCTGACAGCAATCAGGACTACAGAGGGGCAGAAAGTTACTTTAGCCATGTTTCTGTTGGAAGGAGATGCGAGGCTTTGGTGGGATGAAGTGGAATTGCATTACTTGGCAGGTCATGGATTGGAAGAGATATCAATCAAATAATTCTCACGATTATTTCTGGCCAAGTACTTGCCAATGTCGCAGCAAATTGCTATAGAGAATGAGTTTCACCGTCTGGTGCAGGGTGAGCAATGTTGATACGTACCTGTATGAGTTTACTAGACTGGGGTGCTATGCAGGGTCTACTTTCGCTGAGGAGGCGCGAAAGACGAATAGATTCTATGATGGACTCCATGATGAGTTGAGATTGGCACTCTCGAGTTCGGTGAACCAAGGCTTCCAAGTATTAGTAGATACATCCCAGACACTGGAGAAAGATTTAAAATGAGTGCAGGACAAGAAAAACTTGGCAGTGGATAAGTTGGAATTCAAAGTTCCACAGTCGGAACAATCAGAGTTTAGGAGACGAGATAAGAAAAGGTTCAGGCTTGCTGAACCAATGCCTTCGACTGTTTCTTCGGGAGCAACCTATGGACAAGGATGTGTTGAAACACGTACATGTTTTAAATGTGGAAAGCAAGGACATGTAGCCAACAATTGTTGGAGTGGCTCTTCAAGGGGTGAGAAGAAGACGGGTGCGTCTTATGAAGAAAAGGGTAAAGCAGTGGCAGAGCCGTCTGCATCCCGGACGCAACCTCGAGTACATAATCTTGAATTGCAAGAGCCACAAATCTCAACTAGTGAAGTACAATAGCCTCGAGTGTTTAGTTTGGAAGTACAAGAGGCCATAAAATGACTTATGAAAGATGTGGATGAGCGGAAGTAAAATGGAAGAGTGAACTGTATTACTTTGGTGATGTACCTAGATGTTATAGATGTTGTATGTAGGAATGAACAATGAGATGTTTATGTACACCTTATGTTATCCTGGTGATCAGTTGATCAAGGTGTAAGAAAGGAATGGTTCTGTTGGTGTATGTATAGCTGGGGTAAAAGCTCTGAGTATGGTGTGTATGTATGTATGATATTGTAAGGACCTGTTTTGTGCGATGTCGTAGGGCGAGACAAGCTGCGGCCACTGAGCTCTAACCCATCTTGTTTTAGCGAGGTGCAACAAATGTGTGGTTCTGTTGGTGTTTCCAGCTAAGCTAAATTTTGGGACGAAATTTCTTGAAGGAGGGGAGGGTTGTAATACCCCAAATCCCATTTTGGGTTCAGGTTGGGTGACATGGCCTGGGACACGGGCGTGTCCCAGGGCGTGTCCTGCTCGGGTTGAGAAGCCTCTCGAGTGCTCGACGAAATGCACTCGAGAAGTTCTCGAGAGGGAACACACCCTGCGACACAGACATGTCAGAGGACGTGTCCTCCTCTGGTCGATGAACTACACTCGACGATCATCGCGAGACAAGTTAAGTGAAGTACACGGCCTGTGACACGGGCGTGTCATAGGGCAGTGTCCTTCTTTGGATCAGCCAGGGATGTGTGTGTTGGTGAACACGGGTGTGTCTTGGAGTACACAGCCTGGGACACGGGCGTGTCCCATGGCCGAGTCCCGCTCGAGTTGAGTTGGTGGTGTACTGCATGAGGAACACGTCATGCCACACAGGAGTGTTAGCCATGTGACACGGGCGTGTCACATGGCCGTATCCTGTTCTGGATAAGGCGGTTCGTGCACCGCTTAAGGGATACGGCCTGTGACACGGGTGTCTCACAGTGCGTGTCAGCCCAAAAATACAGACTTGAGGGCAAATCGAGGTCGTTCATTTCCTTCATCTTGGATCCAAGGGTCCATGCCTTCCCTGCTGTTATAAGGCTGAGAATGGATGGATCACTCTCATTCCCTCTTAGACTTTCTCTTTCTAAAGGGCTAGGGAGAGAGGAGAGCAAGGAAGGAAGAAGGAGATGCTTCAGCGTGCGGAATCATGAGTCAAGTGCAGATTCGTGGAGGCAAAGCCTTGGCGGTGATTTCCATCCGGCTAGATCATGGCTTCAAAGTGATCGTCAAGGGTAACGATCTCCTTCTTGGACAAGCAAAATCCTTTCTTTATGCATATACATGGAATCCTCCACCAAGAGGTGGAAAGCGTAAGTGATTCCAGGTTGAGTCTGCATTTAGAGTCGAAAATAGGTAGTACGTCATAAGCTTGCTGTGTGAAGCCCATCCGGATGGTTATGGTGTGAAACGGAGAAGACTCCGTGTATTATATGATGCCTATAAATTGTGAATGTAAGCTCCTTTTGTTGTAAGCTCTGGGTGAACTGTATGCTGATCTTGGATGCTTTACGTAAGCTAATTGTGGTTGAGAGCTGTAAGCGCTATTTTGCTCTAAGAGAGTGGAAAGCTGCGGTTGATCAGGAGGGAAAGCCGACCCGCGTCATATGGTGCGATACTGACGAATTGAGCAACGGGAAAAGGCTGACCTACACCTGGTTAGTTGCGAGATCAATTGGTGGCAATGCTTGGGAGGATGCGGGGCAGACACGACTTGCTGCACCACAATGGTGGGTCGATTTAGATGAGATTTAAATGCTCAAGTTTATCATGAGGTTAGCACCTCTGAGTGGGATGGGTGGAATGTCGCCAGCATGCATGTTGGTGAACTAGAGCAGCCAACCAACATGTTAAAAACCTCTGCTCGGTGGTGGTTCTAAGGAGTATTGCCCACCGTAAGGTACCCTAAGTGCACGGAGCGTCTGGCGGAAGCCGACATTTGTGATACTATTGTGATACTTGTTGTGATATATAGATTATGATTACAATGCATATAGGGAAGGAACCACTGCCCCGAATAAGGGGTAGGGTCGTTATAATTGGTCAGCTAATGCTGACCGTTGCTTTGTTTACCGCTCTTGGGGTGGATGTCTACTTGCAGGTGCTGACGGGTTGAATTGAATTGAGCGGAATGAAGCCTTGCTGCTTAAATGCCCTTGAAGACCGTGCGAAGAATTCTTGGATTTCATGTGTGGTCGTCCTGCGTGCCGATGCATGAAGTTGTATATTTGTAAAGAGTAACCTGTAAGGCCTTAAGGCCATGAGCCTGTGTATTTGTATACATTCCTGGTGATACATATAAAAGTATGGTTTATATATTTAGTGGACATTTGCTGTGATGAGTTCATACAACTTCAAATACTTTTGCTAGAATGCTCTGAGTTAGGATGCGTGTAGAACGTGATTTTGATATTCATACGTAATTCCGCCGTTTGTCTGTGAAATATGGCGTGGGGCCCCGGCCGGACCCACCGTTATATTCCATATGACGAATGGAAGCGTTATACCAGTTCCCTCACCAGCTCAATCTCCAGAGCATACCACACCACCTCTATCTCCGCATACACATTCTCCACCTCCTCCACTTCATATATCTGAAATACAATCTGAAATTCCATCTACCTCCCAACCTTCTTTCAATCTTCTATCCCCTTAACCATCTCCACATCATTCTCCAATCCAGGAACCCATCTCTTCCCCCACAACCATAGTTACCCTCTCTACTGCAGCAACTTCCTCTATTCCCATCCCTCCACTCACCCACACTGACATACCATCTAATGTTCCAGACTATACACATACAGATATGTCCAATGCTTTCTCTGTATTTTTCAATTGTGGACATCACACTCCTTACTCATCCATTGCTCCAGAATCTCTATATCTCAATTTTCTGATATAGCTAAAGACCTTCTAACATTTATTTCTCCTACCCTTAACAAGCTTATAACTAATGTTATAGCTCCACTTTCTGCTTCCATCACTACTCTTTCTTCCAAAATTATTGCTTTGTCACATGTCCCTTCTTCTAGAGGACTGGCTTCAGGACCCCCTGAACCCAGTCAGGGGGAGATGCTCTATGATGAAGAAGTTCCAATTTTGATAGCAGCAGCAGAAGCAGCAGAAGATTCTGTGATGTCTGATGACTCAGAAGATACAGCTATTCCTACTGAAATAATTGAGTTATATACAGATTTTGATATAGATATGGATGACACCATTTTGACAAAAATAATAACTGTTGGTGATTGCATCATTAATCCCACAGTTGATTTATTCAGTTTACTAAATTCTTATGATACAATTCATTTGAATTATCTTCCATTTGTCTGTCCAAAGCCTTCTATGGCTATTGTTCCATATACTTCACCAATAAGCCCCACAGTTGCTAAGCAACTTAAGGCTAGTTTTGCAGTAGCAGAGCTTCCCAAAGTATCGGCTCTCATGACCAGTTCTTCTCCAAAGACTATCTCACCTCCCACATATAAAATGGATGGCATTCCTCTTCTAAATTTAGATGAAATCATTATGACAGACATTAAAGAAGAAAATAAGTTAGTTGCTGAAAGTATTTCTGAAACCATTATTGCTCAACCAGCTCTTCCAGAACCTCCAGTACAGCCTCAAGCAGAAAAGCAAATATTAAAAGATCTTCTAAAGGCACTGGATGATCTATATAATAATCCTCAGGGATCTTATGATGAAGAAGAGGATGATGATGATTCTGATGATGATACAACTATCAAGAAGAAAGTTTCTAAGAAGAGAAAAGTTGTTCCCAAAGCTGCTCCCAAGCCAAACCCTACTCATGATACTCCATATTATATTCTACAGAATATCACTCCATATCCAGGGATGATAGCATGGATGTGGCTTTCTAAAAATGAGCAGAAAGCCAGAAAGAAAAGCAGGAGATACTCTCCCCCTCCTCCTTCTCAAAGGAACTGGAGAGCTCCTCCTCCTCCTCCTGCTGTTGGTGCTTCAGGTAACATTTCTCAGAGGTCTACTCCATATGCTAGAACATATTAAAGACAACCTGATAGATCCTCAAGATCACATGGAAGCAGCCAACAAAGGTATTCTTCTAGCAGCAGATAGCAGCAACAACAACAACAGTAAGACATTCAACAACAAGTTTCTAAAACTGAAAAAGCAGAAAGTCCAAAAAGGCCTGCAACACCACCTATTCCATTTGTGGATCCTGAAATAGAAACAACTTCAAGAATGGCTAGATTCCAGGAGCTTGTATATTATCAATGATCAACAAAGCTAAAGCTAAAGGGAGAGATCCTTCTCAGTACTCAACCATGTCATCATACAGAAAGGAAGAATTGAAAAGGTATGAAAAGGCTAATAAATTTTTCAATGTTGATGCTTACATGAATCTACATCCAGAGGCTGTTGTACCTGAGCTACCTCTCTCAACATAATTAGTGCTGCTGACATGACCATGTCCAAAAGAGAAGCAGCTAATCCTAACAGAGAAATCAAGTTCACACAGCCTTCTGAGAAAGACAAAGCTGCCAAGGAAAAGCAATAGAAGAAGAAATGAACATCTTGTTTAGTCTTGATTTTCTGAACTATATTTATTTTTTGTCACAAAGCTACTATCTATGCAAATATCTACTGAATGTTTCAATTTTGTGTCAGATATATTTATCTTGCTTTGTGAATGTTTTTCTTTCAATTATATTAGTGACCTCACCCAAATAGGGTGAGATTGTTGGATCCCTAGTTGGATTTGGGCTAGATTCACTAATTAGGATGACTGGCCCATAATGTATAACCAAGGTCATATGTTTTGAGTCTTAGAGTTTAGGCTAAGTCTTTAGGTTAAAACATACATAGACCAGCCAGCAGAAGACCTCAGATGACTCAATAATTAGAGAAAATCAAGTTTAGTAAATAAGTTCGACGTTCGTCAAACTCAGCTCAACGATCGTCAATCGCTGATCGACGAACTCAGAGTTAATTTTCTGAGTTGAGCTCGACGATATTCGATCTCAGGTCGACGAAGTCTGGATTTCAACTTCAACACATTATTTCCAGAATATTTTCTCTGAACTCAGCTCGACGAAGTTAGATTATCAGCTCGATGAACTTGGAGCGCAGAATTGGCAAGTTATTCACAGAATGCAGTTCCCTGTGCTCAGCTCGACAAACTTGGATCTTAGGTCAACGAACAAGTTTTCTCAGGTCAACGAACAGGATTTCTCAGTTCGACGAACTTGGATCTCAAGTCGACGAAATCTGTTCTTTGGTCGACGATTTTTGTTGCAGTTCCAGACTTAGAGTTTTCCTCATTTTTTGTCCATATTCCATATATTATTTAGCAATATTTTCCTCAGTAATTAATGCACATATTCCCTAGATATAGCCGTTACTTGCAGCATTGATTATGGTCTTCATCAGGATAATTACTTGCTTAATTAAATTGGACAGTTGGGGAAACTCATCAATGCAAATATTCTCCAGTCGATTTTCATTCTCCAGGCAGTCAGTAATTAATGCTTGAGATTTCAAAATTCAAAGGAGTAATTTTGATGGAGATATATAAAAGAGATTTAATTTTCAGTCGAGAGAATCAATCAAGTAATAGAGATAACCAGAGAGTACAGACACAACATTCAGACATTCTCTGTGCAAAAAACACTTTGTTTTCACCTTGATTTTTCTGAAGAAGAAGAACAACAACAAACACAAAATCAAGAGTCTTCTTCAACTTCAACTCCAGGAGCTTTCAAGGATAACAATCACTATCAGTCAGAAGTTTCTGGGTTACTACAAGTCAAGGCTGAAGACCTGCTACACCTTGTATAAGACTTCAAGTGATTTCTGGAGAAGCCTTGACAACAACAATCCACTTGTCTTCTCAGTTGTTTGAGAGAGAGAAGACACCATCAATCTCTCCCCCTCCTCCTATAAAAAGGGTTTATTAACTCCATTCAAAAGTTTATTTTGGTTTTCTGGGCACCTGATCAAAAGCTCAAAGGTGGCATTCACCTGATCAAAACCTGCTAGTGGATTACTACCAGGGTGGTAGAAGAGTGGATGTACCCAGGTTGTCTAGTTGCCCTTTTCTGGTTGTTCTTGTTGTGGCTGTGATAGAGTAGTTTGCCGTGTTGTGGTAGATTAGATTATATTAGATTACCTTTTCTTTCTTTTGTTATTATTGGTATCACATATTCTTTACTCTGATAAAATCTTAAACATCCAAAAAGTTTTAAATACTCTATTTACCCCCCCCCCCCTCTTGAGTAATCAAATCTAACCCATCTTTCAAAGACTGCCCAAAGTTACAAAAAGGAAGAAAAAGAGAGGCAAGGCAGAGACAAAGGAAAGAGAAAAGTGCTCAAAATATCAACATGGGATGATGATGGTTCTGAAAAGTCAAGCACTTCTGGCTCGAGCAGTGAAGACAGGCAAATCTGTGCATCATGGGGAAACACCGCAGTGACTCCGACGATGAATCTACTGTCCATAGCGACACCGAGGTAACTCCTCCCACTCACGAAGAACTCCTTGAATTATACGAAACATTATGTGATAAATTAGATGATTTGCATAATAAAAATAGTGTTTTTAAATATGAGAATAAATAAAAGAAAAAGGAGGTGAAATGTTTGAATAATGAATTAATTAAATATGAAAAAGAGAAGGTTGAGTGTCAAGAGTGTTCTCACTCCTTGAGCACAATAAAATAATTTGAAGAGAGCCTCTCTAAGACTTCCTCCAAAATTGAAACTCTTATCAAAGAGAGGAAAGACTTGGAAAGGAAGTTTCAAACTTCTCCAGGCCATTTTGAAAATGGTAAGAAGCAATTCGCTAACCGGTGTGTGATGCTTGTCACGAAAAATACCGCGTTAAAGGCTAAGATCCATGACCTAAACCGCGTCATCCAAAAGTTTAGAATAGGCCAAAAAAATCTTAATATGTTGTTGTGTTTTCAATGTAAGGGATCTGGAAAATTCGGGCTGGGATATAAACACTGTGAGCTACCGCCTGGCAGTATCACTACCATTGGCGATATCTCATCTTCAGCAAACCCTACTAATTTTTTTTTTGAATCATCAGCTAATCATAATAAATCTGGAAGCCTACATCCATCTTCCAACAGGAGCCCCAATACAACGTGAAAGGCAATATCCACCGCCTATGTGAAGTGTGACAAATGTAATAAGTTTGGCCACACTTCTAGCTCTTGCTTAAAGAGTGGAGTAAATAAAATTGCTCAAATTTGGATGTCAAAGTGGACTACCTACGCTATGGGTGGAATAACTTACGTAACCAGATTTTTACCCTCATCCTCTTTCTAGGTATGTTGGCAGGCTAAGGACAAGGTGAAAGTGTGGTACTTGGACTCCAGATGTTCCAAGCACATGATTGGTGATGAAGACAAGTTCCTTAGCCTGGAGAAGAAGAAAGGAGGAATGGTGTAATGCCAAAAAAATCCTGAAAATTGGAAGGAGTTGATTTATGTAAGTTACCATCGGGCGGTAGTATTAACGTCGGCGGTATCCAGCCGAATTAATTCAACCTTCATTTCAGGTAGGTACCGCGTGGCGGTGGAAAGGTATTGCATGGCAATACCACTCAACGCACTCGGCACACTCGACACAATCGACGAAGCGTTGAGAACCTACCACAGGGCGGTAGTGTTATATCGCGCGACGGTAGTTAGCCACGTGTTAGTAAGGCTGAAGCAATTTTGAGCGGCAGAGCGATGCCGATTGAGCTGAGCGGCCACCTCCTATGATACTACATGGTGGTACCAAGATACCGCACGATAGTAGCTCTCTGTTAAAGATTGTACTTGAGATTGTAATCAGTTCTATTCAAATCAAAAGCAAGAACATGGCTCCTAAGCAATCAACAAGGGTAACAGCTTTCTCTTTGGACAAGTGAAGTCCTCAATTTGCATAAGTGCATAGAACCCCTCACCAAAAGGTGAAGAAAATGGTGGTTTCCAATGGGTAGATCATTATGATCCCCGGTAGAAATTGCATATAGAATGTAGAATCGAAGTACGGAATATGCATGTTGTGTGAAACCCATCTAGACAGGTTGGTCTGGATTTGTGATGACTTGTTTTGCATGCCGGAGAACTCCGTGGATAAACATGTAGATAAACGTGTAAAATCCGGGGTCATGGGGTATGCAGGATGCTACAATGATAGTTCTGGAGATGATCTCTAGGAAAACACCCAAAAATGGGGAAGAAATGACTTATATCCCCTACCGTGTAGTGGTAATGCTACCGTCGGTGATAGATCTGTTGGGTATTGTATCCACAATTACCTGGATTTTAGGAAGCCACCTGTCAAGCTAAGATGAATTCACAATGTATTTGATGAAACCTCTTAAGTTGTGCTTGCAGTTATTCCACGCTAAGTGCACACCAATGTCAGGGTGCAGTAGGTCAATATACACGGGTCTGCACGACGTAATCCCTCGTTGAGCAGATCAGTGTGTTGGCCTATGTGTACTCTCTCTATTGGAGTGCACTTACTTTCAAGTACAGGGTCGTGTTTATACAAGAGCAGACAAGGAGCAAGGATGGGTCAAGGAGCAGCTCTTGGGTGGAAAGACAAAAATTCGTCTAAGTATAATTCGACGAGAATCACCAAGTGATTCTCGCCGATTCGACGAGAATCACCAAGTGATTCTCGCCGATTCGGCGAGAATCACTGGTGATTCTCGCCGAATCGTCGAGAATCATTAGTGATTCTCGCCGACTCTATCCGGCTACCTCAAAACGATGCCAAGTAAGATTCGGCGAGAATCACTAGTGATTCTCGCCGAACCCATCGTTGAGCAGATCATGAATACCAAGTAATATTCGTTGAGAATCAACAAGTGATTCGGCGAGAATCACTAGTGATTCTCGACGAATCGTCGAGAATCACTAACTGATTCTCGCCGATTCGTCGAGAATCACCTGCGATTCTCGCCGATTTTGACTTAGCAATTTCTCTGGAAGCTGCTGGACCGGATTCTGCCGCTGGCACTATTTTGAACTGGATTTCGGGTTTCTACTTGTGGGACCCACAACGGTCATATTGTAAGTGTATACAGTTTATAAATACACGGGTATTTTTGAACAGTAATAGCAGCGAAAAAGAAAAGAAATACGAGAGCCGCGACGTGACCTAGATCGCTATTTCCGCTCCGCCGCCGCCGCCGTCGCCGATCTCGCCAAGTTGGTCGCCGTTTGATCGTGGTTTCTCCCAGATCCTCCTGCGATAGAAGCTTAGCTAAGCTTAGCGTCTCACGTGTCTAAGCGGAGATCTCTTGTCTCTTGATTTGTAGATCGGGAAAATCTTCCCCATCCGAATCGATCGAGACGATTGATCCTAGTGTGACCGATGGTAGACCTAGCTTGCTTCGCTACGAAGTTTGGATCTCCAAAGAACGGCAACCACACATCGTTGTTGCCGCCGATCCCGTGAACCTAGCCGCCGTCCATCTTGCCGCCGCCGGTTCCGGGGAGATTCTCTCCAAGAGAGACCAAGGTTGTGGACTCTTTGTAGACTTCAAGATCACGTCGTCAACGAAGAGGGACACCGTAGTCTCCACACGTAGTTTGTATTTCTTGTACATTCTATTTTACTTTTGTTGTAAAGGAACGTTGGTTCCTAGTTGTAAGGGTTGGGTGCAACCCGGTTTGTGGGAGTGTTGACTCCTACGTGTGGAAGGGTTCCTTCCGATAGTGCAAGGATTGGATTTCAATCCTGTTGGAGAAGTGACCGAGTCGTCCTTTGTTGGGAGATAGGTCGAAGGGGGAAAGTGGATTACCCAAGTCGGGGAACCACTATAAATAGCTTGTGTACTCTGTGGTGATGTGTTGTTTTATTTTCATGTGCAGGTACAATTTAAATTCCGCAAAAATGCTGCACGTCACCTATTCCCCCCCCCATAGGTGAAGATAGTTGACACTAGGTGGACTTTTAAGTGGTATCAGAGCGAGGTTACTCATCAAAAAGGTTTAAACCTTGAGTAGTATCCTGCCACCAGTGTCAGAAGCATGGAGCTGGATTATGAGATATCACCACTAAGACTCCCCGCATGTACAAAGGAGTATTATCCCGTCTGGAGGATGAGGGTGTCATATCACTTGGAGGCCATCGATCCTCGAGCATCTTTCATCCTGGAAGATGGTCCTTTTATTCCTATGAAGACCTCCTGCTCTGGAAAGAATATCAAAGTCCCCAAGTGCATTGCAGAGATGTCAGAGACGGAACTGTCACTATTTAACTTGGATAAGAGGATTCATCAAATTATCTCGGATATCTGGTCTGGAGCTTCTCGCTCTAGATTGGAAAAATGTAGGACGGCTAAATCTATGTGGGTGATGATCTCAGAGCTAATGGGTGGGTCAGAGAAAGCTGGAATCTGCTGTCAACCATAGGATGAAGCTTATGTGGGGGTCCTCACCTCTGAAGATGAAGGCAAGGATCTCTCGGACAGCATCAGAGCTCCAGTGTCTGTGTCAGAGACTGAAGAGGCCAGTGAGGAAAGCAGCTCTGATGAAGATGACACAATGGTCACTGGCTCTAATGACAATAACACAGAAGAGTAGGTAACTTCTTCATCCTGCCCCGTATCTCTTGAAGTTTCTGAAGACAGGAACTGCCTTCCTTCAGAAAATTCTGATTCCCTAAAGAGAGCCGTTCAGAAAAGCAACCTACTTGCTGAGGAGCAAGCTCAAGAGATTGCTCGACTGAAGATCTTGTTGGTTCTCCAATTGGCGTCCAACAAGGTCAAGGACTCTAAAATCTCAGCTCTAGAGAGTAGTCTAGAGAATGAGAAAAGAATAGTATCAAACTTTTCCAAGGTTGATGCTATAAAGAGAAAGCAAGAAAATAGGTGGATCTCCTGAATTATCAATTCGTGGAGAAATGGGGAAACGGTATTCCGACCCCCCACTCCAAGCAGGACGGCAACTCATCATGCCTTCAGGTATGACCACAGGAATAGTCGTGGTCACTGCAAGGGTGATCTGTCCCCATGTGGAAACACCCGCAGTGCAAGGGCTGTCGTGGCCACCCATGAGAGAATACCTAAGGCTCATTCTGAGCCCTTTGTATTCACTGCCACTGCCTCAACTCGATGTGAATCTGCATGTCCCAGCTCACAGAACACTTCTCACCACCCGAGGACACAGGATAAGGAGGTTAGAAGTCATGGTGTAAGTTTTCATGGGCCTCTGGAAGGGGGATGCCTGAAAGGAAGGCACCACCTCCCCGGCCTCATGACGCTCGCAACATGCATTCCTTCCACCCTTCCACGTGTCACGATGGAAGAGGAAATTTTGCGAGGAGATCATGCCCTATCCTGTTTAGACCTAGGACCGTGGCTACCTCAGTCACTAGATCAGGTCAGAAACGACGATACAACATTCACCCGTGTTGGTGGTGTGGCAAAGTGGGACACTTTGCCATCGACTGTTAGCACAACCCCTCTGTGCCAAGGGCAAGGGCCTATCCACATTTTCTGAGCAGAGGTAGCCTTCCTGACAGGTTTTCTGAAGGAAGGCAGTCGAGTGCTTATGCTAACAGGAACCTAGGACCCAATATGATTTGGGTTCCTAAGGTAAAGTAATTCTTTCTTGCAGGGTAGTCTAGGTTCCCGTGAATATGATGGGAACTAGACAATAGGTGGCTCAAGACTAAATTAGAACAAGCGTCTGGAATAACAGATGTGATATCTACTTGAGCATATTCACATTGAGCTCCTAAAATGTTTTACCTGAGGGACTAAATGATAACTCTCATAATCCCAGGTACGTTTGATCAATTCCAGGACTTGAGTCATATTGTATCCACATTTACATATATATATGTATATATAGTTATACCTATATTTACACCATTGTGTGAGTACATCTAAGGATATGTTAACATGGTAAACATAAACCATAGATACAATATTGAAGACTTATCGGAAATTCCCCTGGTAGACTCGAGATCTAACGTCTACAGGCTTAAATTAGTTCACTGAAAACCAGCGTAGATTGGCCTTACGAAGTATTTACATACTTAGAAGATGCTTAAATTAATTTATATGGAAAAGCCGGCTCAAACCCTAATAGCTTGGCTTTAAGGAGTATCTATATAGTTAGAAGACTTTCAAATTAACTTAGACAAACGGAAACCGTGAGAATCCCATTTAACTCGTCGAGCTTAGATTTAAGGAGAATCACATTTAAGGAGAATCCCATTCCCGCCGACTCTTCACATTCCTTACGAATCCTGCACGATCTTCGCCGAATCGTCTTCCCGCAAGGTTCTCGCCAAATCCCGCCGAACTCCGCAGGAACCTCGCCGAATCGTGCAGGCTTCCGCCGAACTCCGCAGGATTTTCGTCGAACGAAGAAGAACTCCGCAGGACTCCGCAGGAAACTCACCAGGAATCGTGCAGGCTCCGTCAAATCCCGCCGAATACCGCCGAACTCCACAGGAAACTCACCGAATCCGCTAGTTTCTCACCGAAGGTTTCTCGCAAGAATCCCGCCGAAGTTTCTCACCCAGGGAAGTTTCTCACTGACGATCTCTCCCGGTTTCAATTCCTTCTTCCAGGAACTTCTCCGCGTGCTCTCATCGGGTGTCCCTCATCTTCATCGAACTAACTCACCGTCTACGCCTTTAGGTAACCACCCCCCTCACCCTTACTTGGACTTGTTCACTAGTGTCACTTCCTTTTTGATTTTTGATTAAGCGTAGAGTAGGGCTTCTCTCCCTAGATCTGCAATGGCTCCAAGGACAACCGCTAGGCTGGTCACTGGTTGCGAGCTAGTTCGAACAGGGTTCTCTCATGCCTCTGACGAATTCAGAAACATCATTCTGATGCTGGAAGAGGCTGGGCTCTCATTCGTCCTGGAGCACCCATGCAAAATCTTGGACAAAGAGGTGCTGGAGTTCTTCGCTACCGCAAAACTCCAGAATGGCGACTCTCTTATCAAAAGCAAGGTGGCTGGGGCAAAGATCAAGATGTCTGCCAGCAAGCTGACCCGCTTCCTGCAGCTCTCTAGCTCGGAGCACGAGGACTATCTTGAGGAAGAAGACAAAACCAGGACTCTCTTATTCTGTGGTCTCCCACGAGGAACTCGGTCAATAAAGCGTAAGGATATGAATGAAGAAGGGAAGCTTCTGTCAGACATAATCGGAAAAGTACTCATCTGCAAGCCAGGCTCTCGTGACCATATCTCTGCAGACATGTTCAAGGTCCTGGTGGCAATTGTCTGCCATAAAAGGTTCAACTGGGGGGCATTGCTGTTCGAGAAGATAAAGGACACCCTGAGATCTCCGAGCTTTGGACGAATCATCAGTCTGTATCTCAATCAGCTGAATGGAGATAAATATGACATGAGTAAAGGTATTCCTATACATTACCTCAAGAAAATGGACTCGAGTGTTTTTGACAGATGGGAGAGGCGAATTGGGCAGGCTCCCGTGGAAGAACAACAGGACGTATCTCCAGCAGTAACCCCCAATGAAATTGCTGATACTTTGACTGCAGGAATTGAGGGGGAGCCTCTACCCACTCATGCTGATATCGTAGCTGACATCTCCCAAATGGCCAGAGATGCTGTGGCAGATATACAAGAAGACAGTGAAGCTGTGCCGGAGAATGAGGTGGCCCTGAACCGGAACGATCAAGGAGCCGAAGCTGATGTACAGGGGACTGTTGACCAAGAGTTGGAAGAGGACGCTGATGAAGATGATTTCATGGATGATGAAGGAGAGGAAGATGGCAATGAGGGACAAGAAGCATTGGAGACTCAGGATCTCATTGAACCTCCATCTGACAAGCACGTACCTGAAATCGTTCCTGAAAACATTGGTGCACGAGTGGAGGGGGAGTCCGAGAAATCTACAGATGCTGCCAGTATTCCACCCTTAGAGGCTGTGCTCCTGTCCAGCTCTACAGGTGCATCTGATGAAGTGCAAGGCCAAGAAGTGCCTCCGGATCTTCCACTACGAGATAATCTAGCCACTCATACCGTGAATATCATTCAGGGCATAGTGAATGAGCTTAAAGCCTCCTTTGATAAAGCTCAGAATAAAATGCTGCAAAGGATTAAGAAGTCTGAAAATCTCATGCTCAAGAACATGGTGGAGATCAATCATAAACTTGACATGATGGACAAGAAATTTGAAGAAAAGTATACAGCGGCCGGTCAAGCGGTCACTCTTCTTATGGCCGGATTGAAAAAGAACACCGATACTCTTGCAGTAGTAAATCAGAATGCTCATGTTGTAGCAAACAACATTCAAAAGTTTGACGGTAATATGGTAACTCTCAACGCCAATCAACAAGCATTGGTCACTGAATTCTCCAGGACGACAACGCATATTGATGACTCACTGCACTCCTATGCAAACTCCATCGCAGTCGAAGCCAAAAAGGGGGAGAAGGAATATATAGCTAAGATGGCCGAGCTTCAAGAAATCATGATCACAAACTTCGAATAGTCAAACAAATATGTCTATGACAGCTGCTGGTGGATGCTCCAACAGGCGTTAGGCGTCGATTTGAATCCTGCAGGTATTCATGCTCCTGAGACTACTACGGCTGCTGTGGGAGTAAGTGATGCTGAGGGAGTAAGTGCTGCAGAAGTTCCCATGAGTGAAGCTGATGCTAGGGCTATTTCCAAAGCAAAACTGATGAGCATGTTTGACCAAGAGGCCCTAGCAAAAGCCAGGAGGAAGAGAAAAGCTCAAGAAGGGACCTCCAAGGAGACACAAGCTGAAAAGAGAATTCGACTGAGTGAGGAGGAAGTAAGAAACAAAAAGTGGAGTCCAGTTTCAAAGAATATCATCTTGGACACCTTCTGGCTACAGGAAAAAGGAGAAATCAATCGAAACAAAGTATACAGCCAGTATGAGTGGGAAATGCACAAGACGTATGAAGCAAAACGAAACATCTTCTTCAGGACCAACACGGCGGCAGATAAAGCTCCTCCTCCCAGATATTATCCGAAGCCCAAAGGGTATATGGAGAGGCAAAGAAAGAAGTATTTGGCTCAAAAACTCAAGAATGACTTAGCCAAAGAAAAATAGTCAAAACTTTATAGCTTGTCATTCTCTCTTAAGAACGATTAATGGTTATTGTTATTATTTGAACAATCTTGAGATTATGTGTGTATATATATATATATATATATATATATATATATATATATATATATATATATATATATATATATATATATATATATATATATATATATATATATATATATGCATTTGAAATTATGAATGACTCAAGTCTTAATTTGTCTGCCTATATTATCTTGTGCTGCATATTTAAATTCTGAATGTTGTTTATATTATTTGATTGGTGTTATTCATCTTAGCTAGTAGGGTTTTGGCTTCGTCAAATAGGGGGAGATTGTTGGGTATTATAAACACAATTACCTGGATTTGAGGAAGCCACCTGTCAAGCTAAGATGAATTCACAATGTATTTGATGAAACCTCTTAAGTTGTGCTTGCAGTTATTCCACGCTAAGTGCACACCAATGTCAGGGTGCAGTAGGTCAATATACACGGGTCTGCACGACGTAATCCCTCGTTGAGCAGATCAGTGTGTTGGCCTACGTGTACTCTCTCTATTGGAGTGCACTTACTTTCAAGTACAGGGCCGTGTTTATACAAGTGCAGACAAGGAGCAAGGATGGGTCAAGGAGCAGCTCTTGGGTGTAAATACGAAAATTCGTCTAAGTATAATTCAACGAGAATCACCAAGTGATTCTCGCCGATTCGACGAGAATCACCAAGTGATTCTCGCAGATTCGGCGAGAATCACTTGGTGATTCTCGCCGAATCGTCTAGAATCACTAGTGATTCTCGCCGACTCTATCCGGCTACCTCAAAACGGTGCCAAGTAAGATTCGGCGAGAATCACTAGTGATTCTCGCCGAACCCATCGTTGAGCAGATCATGAATACCAAGTAATATTCGTTGAGAATCAACAAGTGATTCGGCGAGAATCACTAGTGATTCTCGACGAATCGTCAAGAATCACTAACTGATTCTCGCCGATTCGTCGAGAATCACCTGCGATTCTCGCCTATTTTGACTTAGCAATTTCTCTGGAAGCTGCTGGATCGGATTCTGCCGCTGACACTATTTTGAACCGGATTTCGGGTTTCTACTTGTGGGACCCACAACGGTCATATTGTAAGTGTCTACAGTGTATAAATACACGGGTATTTTTGAACAGTAATAGCAGCGAAAAAGAAAAGAAATACGAGAGCCGCGACGTGACCTAGATCCTGTTTCCGCTCCGCCGCCGCCGCCGTCTCCGATCTCGCCAAGTTGGTCGTCGTTTGATCGTGGTTTCGCCCAGATCCTCCTGCGACAGAAGCTTAGCTAAGCTTAGCGTCTCACGTGTCTAACCAGAGATCTCTTATCTCTTGATTTGTAGATCAGGAAAATCTTTCCCATCCGAATCGATCGAGACGATTGATCCTAGTGTGACCGTTGATAGACCTAGCTTGCTTCGCTACGAAGTTTGGATCTCCAAAGAACAGCAGCCACACATCGTTGTTGCCGCCGATCCCGTGAACCTAGCCGCCGTCCATCTTGCCGCCGTCGGTTCCGGGGAGATTCTCTCCAAGAGAGACCAAGGTTGTGGACTCTTTGTAGACTTCAAGATCACGTCGTCAATGAAGACGGACACCGTAGTCTCCACACGTAGTTTGTATTTCTTGTACATTCTATTTTACTTTTGTTGTAAAGTAACGTTGGTTCCTAGTTGTAAGGGTTGGGTGCAACCCGGTTTGTGGGAGTGTTGACTCCTACGTGTGGAAGGGTTCCTTCCGATAGTGCAAGGATTGGATTTCAATCCTGTTGGAGAAGTGACCGAGTCGTCCCTTGTTGGGAGATAGGTCGAAGGGGGAAAGTGGATGTACCCAAGTCAGGGAACCACTATAAATAGCTTGTGTACTATGTGGTGCTGTGTTGTTTTATTTTCGTGTGCAGGTACAATTTAAATTCCGCAAAAACGCTGCACGTCACCTATCCCCCCCCCCATAGGTGAAGATAGTTGACACTAGGTGGACTTTTAAGATCCCAGTGAACTATGTTTGTGAGGCTTGTCTTTGGTAGACCTGTGGGCCATTGTTTGAAGCTGAGAGCCTTGCGAGCCTATCTATTATGGCCATGAGAACCATTGTGATCATTACAGGCTCAGGTCTTGTGGATAATGTGAGCGATAATTGATGCTAAGAGCCTGAAGTGCCCATTAAAAAGGCCAGAGAGCCGAACGGGAAAGGGGTGGCTGACCTACGTCTTGTCGTTCGCCATGATGGATGTGACCATTAGTGTTGGCACGACGATTTGAGCAACGGGCCGTGGCTGAACCATACCCGCGTTACATCATTCGAACTAGATCACCTAAAGTAACTGGCTTTCATCGTTGACATAATGAGAGTCTTATGCCCCTAGCCAAAAAGATTAGAACGCTCAAGTGAACCATCAAGTCTAGGACTGTGGATGATTGTGGGATCCGGAGAAGTCCGGTATACCAAGAATGTCCCCTGAGTGCATGGGGCGTGAGGCCGATCGAGACTACGTCTGTGGAGAATGGTGCTTAAATTGTGCGTTCTGATTGCCAATTTATATATTTGGTGCTGCTTGCAGGGAAGAAGAACTGCCACCCTAAGTGAGGGGTGGGGTTGTTATAATTTGCTGAGCTAATACTGATCGTTGCTTTATTTGCCACATTTTGGTGGGCCGTTTTTTGCAGGTGCTGGAGAGCCAAGTGAAAAGTAGCGGGCTGAAGTCCCTTATATTGCGATTGGCAAGGCCCAAAGACAAACGTTTATTGTTTTCATGTGTGACCGGCCTGTGTGTCGATATATGAGACTCATTTTGTAAAGGAAACAATTGTAAGGCGTTAAGGCCAAAACATGTTCTGTATTAATATGTCATTCCTATGTCATAGTGGTCAATCCTGGCATATGGGTTGTATAACTAAGTTAACTGCTTCCGCTAGAATGCACTCTAGTTAGGATGCGTATACAATGAAATGGTTTCAATGAGTAACTCCGCTGACTGTCTGTGGAATATGGCGTGGGCCCTCGGCATGACCTTCTATTTATTCTAAATGACGGATATGGGTGTTACAAGTTGATCAGCTTCATGTGTCAGTCCTTATTATTCAAATTCATGGTCGAATTCTTTTAAGGGTTTGTGAGCATGCGTATGTGCGCTAATATAAATGAACCCATGAATGTCCACTTAGGAATGAAAATACACATGTTTGAGGAACCAGAGTATTCTTATGAGTGTTTTTTTTGCAATACTATTAGTTGGTGAATTTTGTGTTTCACGATTATAGGCGACTAGAAGTGGTGCGGGGCAGTATGAACCCCAGCACTGGGCGAAGAGTAGTGTACAACCTGGGGCTCGCGAGAGACGGTCCAGCGGGCGAAGGGATGACTGGCGAGAGTATGGGATGCCCACCTACAGGAGGCGAGACGGGGGATCCTCTGGAGTGGGCGAGACCTTCTAGTGGGCGAGACGGAGGATCCTCTGGAGTGGGCGAGACCTTCTAGTGGGCGAAATCATCCTAGAAGGCGAAAGAGCTCACATGCCGAAAAGGCGGCGGGACGGGCATGGCGGCCGTCTCGCCCGGCAGTATCTTCCCCACTCGCCGCAGGGGAAAAAGATATCTTTACCTATTTTGACCCGCAAGGGGGATTTTACCTTCGTGCCCCAGATAGTTTTACATTATTGCCCCTGGAGGCCTGCATATAGCTCTCCAGAACAGCGGAGTTTGGCTATAGGCAGACCCAGCCCAGGGTGTTTTGGTATTTTCAGGTGGATTTAAGAGTGATATTTGCAGAACAGATTCAGAAACCTATAAATAGACCGATAAGGTGCCTGAGAAAGGGTTGTTGAACCTTCCCACTTTTTCCCTCTCAGACACCTAGCTCAGCACTGGCTAGGGAGGGGAAGACTAACAGTTCTTCCGGGTAAGAGGCGGGACCTCCAAGTTGAGTTCCCTCGGTCTGTTTTCAGGTCGCTGACTCTCGTCAGGGCGGTAGCGCAAGGAGAGTACGTGTGGGCTGCATCCTGTTTCGAACTCTAGGAGGGACCGAAAAGCCGGTTCCAACATTTTGGTGCGGTGAGCGTGGTAAATTTCCTTATCTTTGCTTTGCCTGCCTCGCCCTTGCCCCTTATAGCTTCTTACTTTCACCCTCCCGCAGGATGCCGAGACGGCGAACAGGATGCGCTCGCGTATCGAGGAGCTGGAGGGGGAAAACAAGAAGCTGAAAGCCGAGAACCTTCGCCTTCAGAGCAGCGCGACGCCCCCCACGGATCAGTTTCCCGTTTCTTCACGATATTCTGTGGATGAGGTGGAGGCCATCTGCCGGGACTCAAACATCAAGACAGCGGAGGTCGTCCTTAAGATGATGAAGGAGCTGGGAGTGGTGCGCGCTGATGCGGAGACGGTGACCGTCCGCGACCTAGTCCCGCGTTTGTTCGACGAATCGGACGGCAGCGCCTCCTCTGACAATGAGTAGTGCACCATCCCTCACAATGTTTTCCTCTCGCCCTCATCTTTTTGTCTAACACTTATGATCCTGGTTCCCTTTCTTAAAGGGAGAGCGAGGTGTCTCTGCCTCATTAATTTTTTGTTAAAAACTCTTTATATGCTGACGGCCGCTTCCCCTTTTGGGGTGTTGTGCAATAGTTATTTAGGAGTTACTTTATTTTAATTGCCAGTTTGATTTTCCACCCTCTCGCTTAACTACCAGTCCAAGGTGTATGGCTATTTTTTTGGGTCGCTGTTTAATCACTACTTTTATTGCCTTCCATTTCGCTGAAAACTGGCGCGGGGCCCCCCTTGGCGAGTGCCGGCCAGCGGTCAGCGGGTCCCTAATCACAAAATTTTTGGGTCCAGTCGTCTCGCCAGTCGGTTTCGGCCACTTCAGCCCACTTGATCCTGGGATGGGGAAAACCCTCCCGCGAGTGGCGAGACCCCCTATGGCGAGTGCCGGCCAGGGACCTTCTTCCCTGGCCCTATTCCTGGTCACTCTGTTTCAGGGACTATCCCCCTCTTGATGAGTCATGGATTTTTCTCCACGCGAATTCTTACCCTTAGACTTGTTTCCCCAAGTGAGTACCGTCCTCCCAAAACACCCTCAACCACCGAGTGAGCCTACAGCCCTGCCAGCTAGATGAGAGCCTGGTCAGCGGGTCTGCTCGGGGTCTCCTCTCCAAAACACCACCAACCACCGAGTGAGCCTACATCCCTGCCAGCTGGATGGGAGCCTGGTCAGCGGGTCTGCTCGGGGTCTCCTCTCCGAAACACCACCAACCACCGAGTGAGCCTACAGCCCTGCCAGCTAGATGGGAGCCTGGTCAGCGGGTCTGCTCGGGGTCTCCTCTCCAAAACACCACCAACCACCGAGTGAGCCTACAGCCCTGCCAGCTAGATGGGAGCCTGGTCAGCGGGTCTGCTCGGGGTCTCCTCTCCAAAGCACCACCAACCACCGAGTGAGCCTACAGCCCTGCCAGCTAGATGGGAGCCTGGTCAGCGGGTCTGCTCGGGGTCTCCTCTCCAAAACACCACCAACCACCGAGTGAGCCTACAACCCTGCCAGCTAGATGGGAGCCTGGTCAGCGGGTCTGCTCGGGGTCTCCTCTCCAAAGCACCACCAACCACCGAGTGAGCCTACATCCCTGCCAGCTAGATGGGAGCCTGGTCAGCGGGTTTGCTCGGGGTCTCCTCTCCAAAGCACCACCAACCACCGAGTGAGCCTACATCCCTGCCAGCTAGATGGGAGCCTGGTCAGCGGGTCTGCTCGGGGTCTCCTCTCCAAAACACCACCAACCACCGAGTGAGCCTACAGCCCTACCAGCTAGATGGGAGCCTGGTCAGCGGGTCTGCTCGGGGTCTCCTCTCCAAAACACCACCAACCACCGAGTGAGCCTACAGCCCTGCCAGCTAGATGGGAGCCTGGTCAGCGGGTCTGCTCGGGGTCTCCTCTCCAAAACTCTACCAACCACCGAGTGAGCCTACAGCCCCGCCAGCTAGATGGGAGCCTGGTCAGCGGGTCTGCTCGGGGTTGTTTCTACAAATCACCTCGCCCCTGGTGCCTCACAGGGGTCACCCACACTTCCACCAAAAGAGCACATCGGGATGATAAGCATTTCCAAATAACAATAGAAAGATACTGTGAAGTAGAGTGCTACGGGTAAAATCTCTTCAAATCATCCCCACTCCAGGCTCGCTCGAGAGATACCCCGTCCACATTCTGGAGGTGGTACCCTCCTGACTTTAAGACTTCTTTTATTACAAAAGGACCCTCCCAATTTGGGTTAAGTTTTCCTACAGAGGCTCCTCTACCCGCCGCGTCAACCTTTTTTAGGACCAAATCTCCTTTCGCAAACTGTTTAACCCTTACATGCTTGTCGAAGTACCTCGCCATCCGGCGCTTGACTTCCTCTTGCCGGACCACTACTAAATCTCGGAGCTCCTCCACGAGATCCAACGAAAGTCTCTGCTCTTCTTCGTTCTCTGTCCTCCATCCTTCGGCTCCTTCCCTTGCAACCACTACTCTTGGCGATGCGACCTCGAACTCGACAGGTATGACAGCCTCTGAGCCGTGAGAGAGCTTAAACGGGGTTTCTCCCGTGGCTGTGTTTGGTGTGGTTCTTAAGGCCCACAGTACTGAAGGTAATTGCTCCACCCAGCTTCCTCTTAAATTCTCCACCTTTTTCTTCAACAGATTGACAATGACCTTATTGGCCGCTTCGACCTGTCCGTTACTCCGCGGATGATGAACAGAGGCAAAGCGGAGATCTATCCCCAAACGAATGCAGAAATCCACGAACTCCCTGCTTGCAAACTGGGGTCCATTATCCGTCACAATGGCTAGGGGCAACCCATGCCGGCAGACGATCTCCCCCAAACGAAGTTCTTGACCACCTGCGAGGTTACCTTAGCCAATGCTTTCACCTCCAGCCACTTTGAAAAGTAATCCACCATGACTATCAGGAACTTCCTTTGGCCACTTGCTTGGGGAAAGGGGCCCACCAGATCTAGTCCCCATATAGCGAATGGCCAGGGAGCTGTGATGGTCCGCAACCTCTGGGCCGGGAGGAGCTGAAGAGGGGCGAACTCCTGGCACTTTTGGCATCTCTCCTAAGGGTAGGCCAAAAGTACCCCTGCCTCAGCACCCTCCCCTCTAAAGTTCGGCTCCCCGAGTGACTTCCACATTCTCCAGAGTGGATCTCTTGCAGAACCCTAGGAGCCTCTTCCTCCGACACACACCTGGCCAGCAATCCTGTCAAGGTCTTGCGATATAAAACTCCATCCTTCAATAGGTAGTATGCCGACTTGTATCTGGTGCGCTTCTTGTCGAGCTCCGTCGCGGGTAACTGTCCTGATGCCAAAAAAGTGATAAAGGGGTCCATCCACGACCTTTGTTGGCACACTTCCAT
The DNA here is from genome assembly GCA_039583875.1 of Platanthera guangdongensis. Classification (NCBI taxonomy): domain Eukaryota; kingdom Viridiplantae; phylum Streptophyta; class Magnoliopsida; order Asparagales; family Orchidaceae; genus Platanthera; species Platanthera guangdongensis. The sequence goes on along the minus strand of CM077151.1, from coordinate 68,958,699 downwards.
AAGTTCTCCTTCCTTTATGGACGGTCTGAAGAGTTCCGTCACCGTTCCCCTGGCCCGAGGGCCGTGCTTGGCGAGTTGGTCGGCCTGGGTGCTCTCCTCTCTCGGGACGTGTTGAATTGAGAAACTTCGGAACTGCCCTATGATGTCCTTGACTTTTCCCAAATACAGCTGGAGGGCTGGCTCCCTTGCCTCGAACTCCCCTTTGATCTGTCCTGCCACCACCATGGAGTCCGTCGAGGCCTCAATGTCTTGTATGCCCAGCTCCCGGGCTAACCTCAGCCCTGCAATGACCGCCTCATATTCTGCCTGGTTGTTGGTGACTGCGAAATGAATCTTCAAGGCTTGCTCAATCTGGGTCCCCTCCGGACTGGTCAAGACCACTCCCCCCCCAAAAGAGTTTCTTCCCGACGCTCCATCCACTAACATTTTCCAAGCTGCTCGAGGGGGCGTCTCCGCTTCTCGGACCTCGACCACATAGTCTGCCAAGAAATCGGCCACCGCCTGCGCCTTGATGGCGAGTCGTGGAACGAAGACGAGATCAAATTCGCTGAGCTCTATTGACCATTTTGCCAGCCTCCCCGAATGCTCTACCCCGCTCAAGATGTTACGGAGAGGGTGGTCAGTCACCACTCGGATGGAGTGTGCCTGGAAATACGGTCTGAGCTTTCGGGCCGAGATGATGAGGGCAAATGCTAACTTTTCCAGGATGGGGTACCCGAGTTCCGCCTTCTTCAGGACCCTGCTCACGGAATAAATTGGGAATTGTTTCTTTCCTTCTTCACGCACAAGAACCGAGCTTACCGCCTCCATCCCTACCCCCAAATATAGGAACAGGTCTTCGGCTTCCCTTGGTCCCTGGAGTAAAGGCGTCTGGGTAAGCTGCTGCTTTATGGCCTGAAAAGCTGTCTCGCACTCCGCGGTCCACTCAAAACCCTTACCCCCTCGCAGCGTTCGAAAGAAGGGCGAGCATCTCTCCCCCGCCCGGGAAAGGAACCTGCTCAGCCCGACCAACTTTCCTGTGAGACGCTGGACTTCCTTCACACTCCGAGGGGACTCCAGTTCTAGGATTGCTCTCACTTTTTCGGGGTTGGGCTCCACCCCAGATGGAGTGAGTAGATGCCCCAGGAATCTTCCCCTGCTAGCGCCGAAAACGCACTTCAGGGGGTTGAGCCTCATTTTATACTCCCTCAGGGTTTTAAAGGTTTCCTCTAGATCTAGGACATGAGCCTCGAGGTCCTTGCTTTTGATCATCAAGTTGTCTACGTAAACCTCGAGATTCCTTCCTCTCTGTTCTCGGAAAATTCGATCCATCATCCTTTGATAGATTGCGCCCGCATTTTTCAAACCGAAGGGCATCATATTAAAGCAGAAGCACCCATCCTCCGTGACGAAGGTGACGTCCTTAACGTCCGGAGGATGTATGCGTATTTGATGGTACCCAGAAAACGCGTCCAAGAAACTCATAAAAGGGAAACCGACGGCTGAGTCAACCAGCGCGTCGATTCGGGGCAGCGGATAACAATCCTTAGGGCATGCTTTATTTAAAAGAGAAAAATCTAAGCACATCCTCTACTTACCCTCCCCTTTTTGGACCATTACAACATTACTCACCCACCCCGGATACTTACAGGCGGACACAAACCCCGCCTTAAGTAATTTTTTCCACTTCCTCTCTAATAGGTCCGACCATCTTCGAGGCGATGGCCCTCTTTTTCTGTTGTATGGGGCGGGTGTTGGGGGTCTAGATTGAGGCGGTGACAGGCGACGTCTGCATCGACCCCCGGCATGTCCACGGCGCTCCACGCGAAGACGTCGATATTGCTTTGCACGCAGGTTCTGACCTTCTCTTGGTCCTCCGGGTTGAGCTCACCACTGATTTTTATCCTTTCTACTCGGCCTTCCTTGGTGCGTATTTCTACCTCCAGGACCTCCACCGCAGCTTTCAGCCTGGATGGCTCCTCCTCTTCTTCCTGTTCTGCCTGCTTACCCTGCTGCTGGGCTTTGTCTTCTACGTTGACCACCATTCCCTCTTCCTCCGGCTGCTCCGCCTCCCACCTGCTCGCGCCCTCTTTTTCCTGCCAGGAGGCTCTTCTCTTTTCTGGACGGGTCCCTTCTCCGGGTGATCCGCCCACCTCTTCCGTCTTCCTCTTATCCTTTCTCCCTTCCTCTTCTCTTTGCCCCACTTCCCCTGCCGCTCCCGTCTCTCCTCCCTCTGCTCCAGCCATTTCTAGCTCCTTCCGCATACCCTTGTTTCTTGCCACTCCTCCCTCACCTCCAGCTCTTCCCCTCTCCCTTTCTTCTTCCATCTCCGTCTCCCCGAACTCCTCTCCCGCCATTCCTTGCTCCTCCGCAATGCCTCCAACCACTACTACTTCTCCCTCTCCTCCAGCACCTTCCTCCTCCCTTTCCTCTTCTTCGCCTCCCAGCTCTTGTTGCAATCGCTCCATCCTCTTTTCCAACTCCTCTGCGTCCCCCTGCCAGGAGATTGTGTTTACCGCCGTCACGTAGCATTCCCTTGCTTCCTTCAGATCTCCTCGTACCCTGATTTGAGTACCTCCAGAATTCAGCTTCAAGCACTAGTGAAACGACGACGGAACGCATCTGAAAGCGCTGATCAAGGGGCGCCCAAAGATAGCGTTGTAGCTACTGGGGGCATCCACTATGACAAAACGGCAATTTCTGGATAGCCCTCCCAAAGTTACTTGGAGTCCCACACGCCCCTCGACCTCTTTTCTTTCTCCTGAGAATCCAAACAATGGTCCATCCGCTGCCAGTACCCTCCGTGCCTCCACCCTCATTGCATTGAATGCCTTCTTAAAAATCACGTTCACCGAGCTCCCATTGTCGACTAGGATCCGCGATACCGTGAAGTTCTCGATGGCGGTCCGTATCACCAGCGCGTCACAAAAGGGATCCTCATGGTCGGGCATGTCTTTTCTTGAAAATGTAATCTTTTCATCTGGAGGAGGGGATTGCGACGTCGAGGCGACACTTCGACGGTACATAGTGTGAAGGCTCGCCTTTCGGGCCGCCTCTATCCCCACCCCCCCATTGATCACCCCAACCAGCCCGCGATCCCCTTCATCCGCACGATCCACACACCGATCCTCTTCTCCTGTAATTGTTACTTCCTCTATCCGCACCGGCCTTGGCTGTTCCCCAGCTCCTCGAGTCCTCCTTAACTCCAAGAAATCCGGGCAGATAGCCGTTGCGTGACCTTCCTTCTCGTGGAAGTCACAGTATGGCAACGCCACCCCCCCCCCCCCTCCGGTCTCCCTTCCTGAGGGTTCCTCCTTCTCCCTGCTCCTGCTCCTCTTCCTCTTTCCCGGCCCCTTCCTCTACCTCGGCCGATGGCCATGGCCTGCTGCGGAGGAGGTAGGGGTGGTCTATGACCATACCCCCACCCCATCTGATTGAACCTTCCCGGTCCTCCCTGTTGATTCCTTCCCCCTTGGGGAAATCCTCTACCTTGCCCGGGGGCAGTCCCCCCTGCTGCCTCCACCCTAGCTCCGGATACGCCGGAGCCCTCGGCTCTTCCCTTCTCCTCGCTTCGTGTTGCCTCCCTCCTGTCTCCCTCGACTCTACCTCAGTGAGCCTTGCCAGCTTCTTTGCGAAGGTCGGGTTTGCTGCCTCCATTGCTATTTCCTTGGCTGCCTTCTCCATCAAGCCCTCAAAGGAAAGCGGCGCCTTCCGGGTGAGGCTCATTTTGAAGAACCCTTCTCGCAGTCCCACTGTGAAAGCCATCTGGAGGGCAAAACCCGGCACCTCCTGTATATCCAGAATTTCCTCTTGGAACCTATCCACGTATTGAGCCAGTGATTCATCCGCCTTCTGCTTAATCAAGAAGATCGACTCTGGGTTCTTCTTCCTTTTCTTAGATGTGGAGAACCGGAGCTGAAAGCTCCTACTCAAGTCCTCGAAGCAATATATCGATCCTGCCGGGAGTTGGTGGAACCAGTCCCTAGCCTTGTCTTTCAGAGTGATCGCAAAGAGGCGGCACTTAAATGCGTCCGTCATGGGCCTGATCGAGACAGCGTCTTCGAACCACTGCAAGTGATGGAGGGGATTGTCCTTCCCCACATAGTAATTCATCTCGGGCTCTCGGAAGCCCTCCGGGACCGGAGCGGACAGGACTAGCTCGCAAAAAGGGGACCCCCGCGCCGCCGGTCTCGCCACCCCTACTCGCGCGACGACCTCCCCTGGCGCGATGGTACTCGCCGGACTTGGGAACAGCTCCCTTCCCGCCATGTCCCTCCCGGTCCCTTCCAACATCACCTCCTTTCCCGGCCTTCTCCCCGGGGCGTCTTCTCCGACTCGCGCCGAGACGAGTTCCTCCTGAGTCGCGAGAGCTGGCACTGTGGGCAGTGGAGTTGAACAGTCTCCCTGCCGCGAGATCCCTTGCAATAGATCCATGATCCCCTTGATCGAAGCCAGGAATTCCGTTCTTCCTACAAATCCCCCCTGGTTATCTGACTCCCCTCCTTCTCCTTCTCCATGATCTCCCGCCATGTTGGTTGCTCAAGGTTCTTCTCTGAGGGCTGCGGTCCACGCTCACCACACCAAAATGTTGGAACCGGCTTTTCGGTCCCTCCTAGAGTTCGAAACAGGATGCAGCCCACACGTACTCTCCTTGCGCTACCGCCCTGACGAGTGTCAGCGACCTGAAAACAGACCGAGGGAACTCAAATTGGAGGTCCCGCCTCTTACCCGGAAGAACTGTTAGTCTTCCCCTCCCTAGCCAGTGCTGAGCTAGGTGTCTGAGAGGGAAAAAGTGGGAAGGTTCAACAACCCTTTCTCAGGCACCTTATCGGTCTATTTATAGGTTTCTGAATCTGTTCTGCAAATATCACTCTTAAATCCACCTGAAAATACCAAAACACCCTGGGCTGGGTCTGCCTATAGCCAAACTCCGCTGTTCTGGAGAGCTATATGCAGGCCTCCAGGGGCAATAATGTAAAACTATCTGGGGCACGAAGGTAAAATCCCCCTTGTGGGTCAAAATAGGTAAAGATATCTTTTTCCCCTGCGGCGAGTGGGGAAGATACTGCCGGGCGAGACGGCCGCCATGCCCGTCCCGCCGCCTTTTCGGCATGTGAGCTCTTTCGCCTTCTAGGATGATTTCGCCCACTAGAAGGTCTCGCCCATTCCAGAGGATCCCCCGTCTCGCCCACTAGAAGGTATTGCCCACTCCAGAGGATCCCCCGTCTCGCCTCCTGTAGGTGGGCATCCCTCCGGCCAGAGGTAGCAGGTAGCAGGCGAAGGCGACCAGCATAGAGATAGCATTGGGGTTGAACTGGGCCGGGACGACCCCAAAATAGTTCAGCACCAATTTAACCTCCGGCCAGAGGGGGAGCCTCAGTCCCGCCTCAAAGTGCGAGACCGGGAAAGCCAACTCATTGGAATAAAAGGTGTTGATGCACTCGCCCACCTTAGGCGGGCGAGACGGGTAGCAATCAGAGAGGTACTCACGAGCGAAGCGGGCGTGGTCTTCCTCCGGCAGTCGGCCGAGAGGTAAGTCATGGTCGACGAAACGTTTCCCGCAACGGCTGCGGCCCTCGCCCTCTTCGATCTTCTTTTTCCCCATGATTGGCGAGAAAGCGGCAAAAGCAGAAAGAGATGGCCCAGAAAGAGAGGCGCGAGACGACGAAGGAGAAACGGGAGCCGGGGTCAAAAGAACAGTTTAGAATAGTGAGGGGCAGCGGTGGTGGTTGAAGGTATTTATAAGAGGTAGAGAAAAGGGCGGGAAAGTAAGGACATGAGGGGACGTCCCGACGCCTCGTTCTCTCCCCCGCTCTCTCTCTCTCTCTCTCTCTTAATTTCACTTCCTCTCTCTCTCTCTAGAACTCAAGAGACGGAGGCGCCGCAGACACCCTTTCGAGGCAAGCCATCATGACAGGGTTAATAAAATAAAATAAAATAAAATAATATCTAATGAAAAGACTGCAATAATGAAAAGACGGCACGATACGACCATTGCGTGACCCGGAGCCAAAAAATGAAACCGTCCGCAGAAGGGGGCGTCTCGTCCGAATAAGTTTGTACAACATAGCAATAATAAAACAACGACATTAGTAAAAGCGAGATCCGGAGAAGGCGAGACGGGCTGAGACTGCTTAGTTCCGCACCCACCGCCAGCGGCCATCCTTACCTCCCGCGCATGGCGGGCGGCCAGGAAGATGAAAGGCGCGAGCGGCGATCACGCCGCGGCGCGCGAGACGGAGATGTTCATCCGTCTCGTTCAGTATAGCCTGGGGGTCAGTCCCGTCCAGCACCCCATCCGCCTCCACCATCGCGGAAAGGCGGTGATGATCTGCTTCCATCCACTCCATGCGTCGGTCGGAGGCTTGCTTCTCGAGCTCCATCTCGCGGATTATGTGTGTATATTTGTGGAACATCCGGGCAGTCCTCCGTTTCAACTCCAGAGGGTCCATGGGATCACCTAAGTAGTCCCCGATCTCGCTCGGATGAGGAAGGGGCGAGAGGGGGGGAGATGCGGGAGCTTCCTCAGTATCAGAATCAAAGTGGATGCCTGCGAAAATAGTGAAAGGTTACAAACAAGGATGAGCCCGCGCAAGCCGAGTAGAAGAAGGCAAATCAACCGAAAGGCGAGAAGGAAAAAGGAAAAAGATCTTACTTGGGATTCGAGGATTCCCCACCACTCGCGAGAGGTTTTCTCTCCGCGAGGGAGGTGGGGAGGCCATCTTGGGCGAGTCTGTGCGCTGAGGGACTTGACTTACATTGTCATGGGGATCGGCAGGCACCGGCGAATCAGCAGGACTTCCCTGTGAAAGCATAATCAGACAGGCGAGACAGGGGAAAGGAAAAATAACGGGATCACCTGTCTCCCCCCTGAGGAAGAGAACGGGGTGTCTATCGGAACGGCCGAAGAGGTTGCGCCCGCCGAGAGAGGAGCGCAGACGGCTTTCGCTTTCTTGGTGCGAGAGGGCGGAGAGGCTGCGGGGGGAGTACGCCCCAGATCTGGGAAAAGGGCATCTGTGCCGGCTTTGTTCTGCTTTCGCACAATCGCAAGACGCTCACAAAAACTTTGACTATGAGACATTCCGGAAGAAAGGATGAAGGCAAAAAGAGTTCCAAATGAAGGCTTCCTCCTCATATTTATAGACAGTACGGGGAGGAGGGGCCCACCCAAGATTCCCACAGAGGAACCTTAGCATCGCGAGCCGCGGTTGGACTTATCTTTCCGAGGTTAGGGCAACCTCGAAAAGAGCGGGGATTGTGTACAACCTGGGGCTCGCGAGAGACGGTCCATCGGGCGAAGGGATGACTGGCGAGAGTATGGGATGCCCACCTACAGGAGGCGAGACGGGGGATCCTCTGGAGTGGGCGAGACCTTCTAGTGGGCGAGACGGGGGATCCTCTGGAGTGGGCGAGACCTTCTAGTGGGCGAAATCATCCTAGAAGGCGAAAGAGCTCACATGCCGAAAAGGCGGCGGGACGGGCATGTCAGCCGTCTCGCCCGGCAGTATCTTCCCCACTCGCCGCAGGGGAAAAAGATATCTTTACCTATTTTGACCCGCAAGGGGGATTTTACCTTCGTGCCCCAGATAGTTTTACATTATTGCCCCTGGAGGCCTGCATATAGCTCTCCAGAACAGCGGAGTTTGGCTATAGGCAGACCCAGCCCAGGGTGTTTTGGTATTTTCAGGTGGATTTAAGAGTGATATTTGCAGAACAGATTCAGAAACCTATAAATAGACCGATAAGGTGCCTGAGAAAGGGTTGTTGAACCTTCCCACTTTTTCCCTCTCAGACACCTAGCTCAGCACTGGCTAGGGAGGGGAAGACTAACAGTTCTTCCGGGTAAGAGGCGGGACCTCCAAGTTGAGTTCCCTCGGTCTGTTTTCAGGTCGCTGACTCTCGTCAGGGCGGTAGCGCAAGGAGAGTACGTGTGGGCTGCATCCTGTTTCGAACTCTAGGAGGGACCGAAAAGCCGGTTCCAACAAGTAGTGCACCAACTGAGGTTCCAACACCTCCGCCTTATGCGAAAACAATACAATTAGTTGTTGAAGTCGTGTTCGCATTAATCAATATGCAGCCAGGAGGGCAAAGACAACCCCCTATTCCTACGGTGGTTTAGGAACCGATTGGTGTAGTTGAGCATGTGGCGGTGAGACAAGTGGCCTTTGAGCTAGTGGCCACAATGTAAGTGACGGAAAAGCAACTGAAACATGTTATGAGTTTCAATCCTCCCGTGTTTGTGGGTACTGGAACCCCAACACAAGCTGAAGACTGGCTCTCAAGAATAAAGAGAACCATAAAAGCAACGAAAAAAGAGGAGTGACAGAAAGTCACTGTAGCTACCTTCTTGTTAGAGGGAGAGGCGAGGCTATGGTGGGATGAGTTGGAGCTGCACTAGTTTGATGGTCGTCCATTGATTGAGATATCGATAGCGGAATTATCGAGATTGTTTCTTGCAAGATACCTTCCATATGCACATCGGGTTGCAATGGAAAATCAGTTCCAAAGGTTAACTCAAGGCGAGAGTTTTGTGGATGACTACTTGCACAAATTTAGGAGGTTGGTACGTTATGCAGGTTTTGTGTTTACTGATGAGGAATGAAAGACAAATTTATTTTATGAAGGGCTTAGAGTGTTAACCTAGAATTCCACGTTCCTCTCCAAGATGGATAGCTTGCAAGCTACGGACTGCTCCGTCTCATCTGAGGGCTTCCCGACCTATTTTCCAGCTGACCAAGCGGATAGACTTTTATATCCGCGTGACTAGACTAGCCGCCCAGTATTCTCTAGCTTTGCGTTGGCGCGGACTGCTTCCCAGTCCGTATGATCAGGTCGCGCGGCTAGCCGGGCCTGTATCGATCTCCTCTAGCCCATCGCTAGTAAGCAGACTCTCCTCCCGGCCGCCGTAAGAAAGAACCGACCTAGATCTAAGGCAACTCTTCACCTTGCTTGCGACAGGCGGCCTCACATTCCAGTTCGCGGTAACCTTGTCATTAGATCGCTCGGTAGTGGATAACGCCTAAGTATTGGTCGGACTCCGCCTTAGTCCACTAGCAGTACGCAGACTCAATCCTAGTTCACCAAAAGGTGTCAGAGTCGGTCTCAGTTCGCCAACAAATAATGGACAGTCAACCCGCAATAGGTGGCGAACTCGCTTCCAATAATAGAAAGCCATCCCCTGATCAGTCCGCACGACATGGTGCAGACTCAGCTTCAGTCCGCCTGAGGGTGGTGGATGCTCCGCCCAGCATCAGGAAGATTCTCCCTCAGGCCGCACAGCTCAGCGTGGATTCAACTTGTCTTCCAATAGGTGGTATACTTCATTTTCCCCACCAGCAGGGGCGACCTGCTCCTCCTATTCGCCAGCAGGTGGTGGACTCAGTCTCAGTCTGCCTAAGGGAGGTGGACTTTGCTAACCAGCAGACACTCTTCACCAGACCGCACAACATAGTGCAGACTCAACGTCAGTCCACTAGAAGGTGGCGGACGTCTCATCCAGTAGCAAAGGCGGTCTCATCCTGTCCACCATGTACTAGGTGGACTCTTTATGTAGTCTGCCAGAAGCACTTCAGCTTCCCGGCATCGGCTTCTCCCAGCAGTAGGCAAGCTACTCTTTAGTCTGAAGCGTGTCGCGGACTCGATCGTAGCTCGTCCATATCATTGGGGTGATGTCATCAAGCCCAGTTCTGGACGTCTCCTCCTCGAGTCTATAAATAGACCCTCATACCTCTCATTTGGGGAGGACGACCCCCAGGGATAGCCATTGCATCAAACCCTGCGGCTACAATGTCCTATGTGTCGGCCTTGACCAGCAGTCTACCCATTAGCCCAGGCAGACTCCGTAGATAACCCGCATGACTAGGCCTTCAAGTCGGTGACCACCAGCTCGGCGAACAGCCTTACCAAGGCAGTCTGCACGGCTAGGTGACTCGCCAGTTCAGTCCTCGCGGCCTCATCGGCTTTTTCTTCTAGCCAACAACGGTTTTCCTTTGTACCATTATATTTTTCCATGTAAATGAGCAATTCAAGCTGTAATATTGATTCATAATCAAAGGAAAGCCCGTCACATGAGTGATATTTAAGTCGTGGAAGGCGAACTCTGTAGTTGCTGCTGCAAGATACCCCTCTCTTTCTCTTTCTCTTCTCCTTCCCTCTCCCAGCCTCAACCGTCATTCCTAACTGTCAAAGTAACCGGCTGCTCGACAGTCCTCATCATCTCTCTTTACACCTGCAACACGGAACGAACGTGCTCCACTCTCGAGCGTGCAGAGGCATTTTCGTGCATCAAGAATTAACACACGACCTTCAGATTTCGAACAGAAGGTGAAATTCAACGGTTAGCCATGACAGACCATCAACCAGCCGAGAACCTTACTCCTTCAAGTCCTAGTGAATATCCTCTCTGGGAAGCCTTGGAGCAATCACGTCGAGAAACCGCCCAGCAGTTCCAGGTAATCAACCGTACTTTAGTTGCTATCGTTCAACGATTAGAGAGACACCCCGCAGCAGCGCCGGTTCCTCCAGTCAACCCAATGCCAGCATTGGGGAATCCACATACCTATCCTCCGGCTTATCCACCAGTTTATCCTCCTTTTTATCCGCCGACCTGTCCGACAACCTACCTGCCAGGACAGGTGAAAGCTCCTTTGCAATCTCAAAATGACAAGTTTATAGCCTGTGAAAACTTCTTTCGGGAAGCTGCTCGAGGAAGTCCGGCAAGATTCTTGAATTTTCAGGAAAGTTACCCCTACCCTTCTGCTCCTGCAGTTGTTCCTCCCGCTGCAACCATTCCTTATTATCCTCCCACTCCTTTTTCAACTGCAGCTTATGCTCCATTTTTTTACTTTCCCTTATGTGTTGGGGGATCAAGAAGAACCATCATCGTTTACAGAGAGTGTTCAGCAATAACCAACTCCAACTCACTTCAGAGAGTCGCGGTTACCAACTTATGCTGGGGAGTCTGGTCCAATCGCACACTTGCAAGATTTCGAGTCAGCCGTCGCTCTCAAGACTCTCACAGATGTTACAGGGTGCAAACTCCTCATAACGTCCTTTGATGGACAAGTGAGGGAGTGGTTCTATGGATTGCATCCTCAGTCCATCGCTTCCTTTGCCGAACTGCGAAGAGAACTTCTGCTCAGGTTTTCTACCTCTATAAAGAGGAAAGGCGGTCCTGAAGCCCTATTTGAGATCAAGCAGCAGGAAAAGGAGACGTGGGCACATTTTGTTGATCGTTTTCAAAGAGAGATTCTTGATATTGAAAACGTCGATCTAGAAATGTACCGAGTTGCTGTAATAAGTGGTTTAAGGGAAGGACCACTTAAGTTCAAAGCTAATGTCTGAATAACAAGGACATACCAGGAGATGATCAGTCTTGCCAACTTATACATACGGGGTGAAAAGCGTAATCCCAACTATATCTCCTGGCTTGTAACGGAGAAAGATACTTCTTCTTCGTACAAGCAACCTCCAAAGTCTCCTCAGAAGGATTTTCAACCACGAGTAAGGACGGGAAGGAATTTCAGACGTCATCAACTCCTCTTCCCAGGCCGGGATCACTCCTAAGGACAGAGACCACAATTGTCAGCTCCGTATCCGGCACTAACTCTACAAGCAGCTTCAGTTTACCAACAACAGGGTGATGGTTCTCAGAATCTGAACTAGACAAAGCTATTCATGAAGTAATCTAAGTCATGAAAGGCAAAACAAGTTATAAGAAGCCTTATCAGCCCACAGATCATAGATCCAAAGATTCAGACCCCTACTGCAAATTCCATAAAGAGAAAGGACATCCAATTGAAGATTGTCGAGCACTTCATCAATTATTGGAAAGAATGCTGAAGCGGGGCAAGTTGTGTGACTTATTCCAGAAGAATAACCACTTTGATCCTTCTACTTCGAAAGGCAAAGAAACAGAAAACATTCCTTTCAGCTCAAAGGGAGTGAACCAAATCAGCAGCAGTGTCAACTTCAATATTAGAGAGTGCATTGATGCCAATGATGAGGGCACTCTTGGAGAACTACAGTGCTAAGGAAAAAGAGGACATCACAAAGTCCCAAAAGCTCTTCGCAATCATGGCTGATTAGTTTTGTTCTCCATATTGAACATTTCTCTTACATATGTTCTGAACATTTCTAAGTTTTCTTTCATTCATTTCAATAAATTTTTGCATTAGAGATCCCGTACTAACACTTTTACTTATTATGGTGTTTCTCCACCCTATTTTATCTTTGCCAAAGGGATCGCTGAACAAACGAGATATCACCGAGTCTTGCTTGGCCCCCCATAGGTTGGTCTATGGCGTAACACCATGATGACCACATATAGCGGGGAGTGTTCACATATGTGCAGTGGGAGCCGTCCAATCTATGCAGCCGGACTACAGGGCTTTGGATTCTAGCCGGTATCTAACACACAACGCACATCAAGGGAGGTCCCAGTATGTTAGCTCTACTGTGATTCGCTAGGGATACATTACAACTAAGATGATTGTTTCTTGGCAAGCAATGACCTCCAGGTGTAGCCTTGTCTCTGTGATCATCTCATGTTATGACCGTCGAACACTCTGAGGTACTCTCAAGCCATACCTTCGCGAGACACAGAACATTGCTGATCTTTTAGGGTGAGCAATGCTATAGACCACTTAGTTCACCTGGCCTAATTGATCAGCAATGCGTGTAGCCCGAGGCATGAGAACAGTGCGTTTGTCATTCCTTCTTAGGATTTCTTCTGCATTTTTCTCTTTCGTGCCCTTCTGGGGTAGCACGGCTAGTCTACATTTTTCTTTTTTGTAGACTTTCTTTCAGGTTAACTGGACAATGTAAGCCTATCCGACGGATAACGATTAGTTCATGCGGTTATACTAACAGGTTAAATTTCACCTGTCCAAAGGATTTGCAACACCATCTTTCTTGCTTATACTCGCTTTATATACTCGTCTCGCATAAAGCTCTGTCAGATGATGGTTAACAATATCTCTACTACTCGTATTGGATGTTTATGGCAACAATTGATAGTCAGAGAATCTGGTTCTCTTTGTCGACAAACCATTCAGTTAAAAGTTTAGTCAAAGTGATTTCATCTGACTGATTTGGATTTCATATTGAGTATATCATATCTGACCGCGCAAGAAGATCTTTGTTGTGGTTTGATCTCTACTTGATTCTACTCAGTTTTTTATTCGGTTAATAACAGAGTTTGTCAAATATTTCTTTTGTTATCCAATTATATCTTCCTTACCGCATCAATATTTGCAATTTCCCCTCAAGTACTTGCAAATCATTTTTCTTTCATATCTGCTTCTTACTCTTTCTTTTTGCAGAGATTAGGAGATGCTTGCAAGTTTCCCTCAGGTACTTGCAAATTATTTTTCTTTCATATCTGCTTCGTACTCTTCTTTTTATAAAGATTAGCAGATGCTTGCAAGTTACCCTCAAGTACTTGCAAATCCTTTTTCTTTCATATCTGCTTCTTACTCTTCTTTTTGCAGAGATTAGCAGATGTTTGCAAGTTCCCCTCAGGTACTTGCAAATCATTTTTCTTTCATATCTGCTTCTTCTTACTCTTTCTTTTTTGCAGAGATTAGCAGATATTTGCAAGTTCCCTTCAGGTACTTGCAAGTTACTTTCCTTTCATATCTGCTTCTCACTCTTCTTTTTGCAGAGATTAGCTGATATTTGCAAGTTCTCTTCAGGTTCTTGCGAGTTACTTTCCTTTCATATCTGCTTCTCACTCTTCTTTTTTCAGAAATTAGTAGATATTTGCAAGTTACTTTCCTTTCATATCTGCTTCTCACTCGTCTTTTTCTAGAGATTAGTAGATATTTCCAAGCACCCTTCAGGTACTTGCAAGTTACTTTCCTTTCGTATCTACTTCTTAACCTTCTTAATTGCAGAGATTAGCAGCTGCTTGCAAGCTCTCTTCAGGTACTTCCAAGCTATTATTCTTCTATACCCCCTCTCACCTTTGTCTTGCAGAGCTCAGTAGAAGGCATTCACGAGTCTTCTTCACTTTACAAGAATAATTTAGGTACACACGAGATGTGCCTTTTTTCACTTACAATCTTTTCCTTTGTAGGTGAAAAATAAGTATTTACAGAACTTTCTGAGAAGAGACATGGGGTTCTATCTCTCCCTGCCCCTTATTTTATCTACCATATTTCTGAGGGATGGATCGTGATTTTAGGGGTTACTTCTACTTTTCAAAGTTTCCTGCAAACTTAAAAAAGTGCGAGGATTATGTTAACCCAGAAATCCACCATCCTCTCCAAGATGGCTAGCTTGCAAGCTGCGGACTGCTCCGTCTCATCCAGGGGGTTGCGCCTATCTTCCAGCTAACCACACAGATAGACTTTTCTGTCCGTGCAGTTAGACTAGCCGCCCGGTATTCGCCAGCTCTGCGTTGGCGCAGACTGCTTCCCTGTCCGCACGATCAGGTCACATGGTTAGCCGTACGGGTAGAGGTCTCCTCCAGACCATCGCTAGTAAGAGGACTCTCCTCCAGACTGTCGCAAGCAAGAACCCGCCTAGATATAAGGCAACTCTTCAGCCCGCCTGCGGCAGGCAGTCTCGCAATCCAGTTCGCGGTAACATTGTAATTAGATCGCTCGACGGTGGATAATGCCTAAGCATGGGGAAGACTCCGCCTTAGTCCGCTAGCAGTAGGTGGACTCAATCCTAGTTCACACAAAGGTGGCAAACTCGGCCTTGGTCCGCCAACAAATGAAGGACAGTCATACAGTAGCAGGTGGAAAACTCGCTTCCAACAGCAGCAAGCCATCTTCTCATCAGTCCGCACAGTATGGCGCAGACTCAGCTTCAGTCTGCCTGAGGGTGGTGGGCGCTCCGCCCAACAGCAGGCGAATTCTCCCTCAGGCCACACCTCTCAGCGCAGATTCAATTTGTCTTCCAATAGGTGGCGGGCTCGCTTCTCCCCACTAGCAGGGGCGACCTGCTCCTCCTATTCTCTAGTAGGTGGCAGACTCGATCCAAGTCCGCCTAAGGGAGGTGGACTTCGCCCACCAGCTGACACTCTTCACCAGACCACACATCACAACGCAGACTCAATGTCAGTTCGCTAGAAGGTGGCAGAAGTCTCATTCAGCAGCAGAGGCAGACTCACCCAGTCCACCATGTACCAGGAGGACTCTTTATGCAGTCTGCTAGAAGCACTTCAGCTTCCCAGCATCGGCTTCTCCCAGCAGTAGGTGAGCTACTCTTCAATCCCCAACATGTTGTATACTCGATCACAACTCGCCCATATTATCTGGGTGACGTCATCAAGCCCATTTCTGGATGTCTCATCCTCAAGCCTATAAATAGACCCCCATAGCTCTCATTTTGGGAGGACAACCACCGGGGACAGCCATCGCATCAAACCCTGCGGCTACAATTTCCTATTCGCTAGCCTTGACCAGTAATCTGCCCATCAGTCTGGGTGGACTCCCAGACAACCCGCATGACTAGGCCTTCAAGCCGACGACCACCAGTTCGGTGAACAGCCTTACCAAGGCAGTCCGCGTGGCTAGGCGACTCTCCAGTTCAGTCCGTGCATCCTCAACGACTTCTTCTTCTAACTGCCTGCTGTTTTCCTTTGTACCCTTATATTTTCCCATGTAAAGGAGCAACTCAAGCTGTAATATTAATTCACAATCAAAGAAAAGCCCGTCACAGGAGTGACATTTAAGCCACGATGTGCGAACTCTGTTGTTGCTGCTGCAAGTGCCCCCCAACCCCCCCCCCCCCCCCCCCCCCCCGCTCTCTTTCTCTTCTCCTTCCCTCTTTTGGCCTCAACTGCCATTCCTAACCATCAAAGTAACTGGCTGCTTGACTGTCATCATCACCTCTCTTTACCCCCACAACCCGGAATGAACGTGCTCCACTCTTGAGCGTGTAGAGGTATTATCATGCCTCAACAGAGAGATGATCTGTGATTGCTTCTCTTAGGACCGATGACGTAAGGTTTTATTACCTTGGTCAATACGGCTTGTTCCTTAGAACATGATATAAAGCGCGTGTAGCGTAAGAATGAATTAGCGATGAGGAAGCCAGAGTTCAAAGTACCTAGTTCGGCAAAGTCTGGGTATCGAAAGTGGAAGAAGAAAGCTCAGTCTTCGGGACCAGCTTCTTATAATAATCCTGAAGTGATGATAGGGCAAGGTATGCTCACTTGTTACATATGTGGCATGGTGCGACACATGGCCCAAGACTGTCGGAGTGTCCATCCAAAGATGGAGAAAAAGACGGGTGCGGCATATGCTGAAAAGGGAAAGACAATGGTGGAATCGACTGCATCCCAATCACAATCCCGAGTCTATAATCTTGGCCATCAAGAAGCCATAAAATAAAGTGACGTCGTAATATATATGAGTTAAGATATAATTTTTACTACTTTCTATACTTGGTACCTTGTGCGTTGCTTGTGTATAAATTTGTTTTATTAGGCTTTGTCCTGATATCGGATTATCTGGCGGGAGCACTGTTTGATACAAGAGCTTCTCATTCCTTTCTGTACGAAGACTTTGTAGCACATATCGGAGTGCCTTCATTTGTGTCGACAGATCGTGTGAATATGTTACTGTCTAACGGGTGCGTCATGCGCGCGGATAAAGCTTGTTGTGTTGAGGTGCAGATAGGAAGCCATGATTTTGGCTTGGAAGCATATATTCTGCCGATATCTGAGTTCGATGTAATCTTTGGTACGGACTGGCTCTCAGAGCAGCGTGCCTGCACTGATTGTAACTCTAAGGAAGTCATACTGGGGCAAGACATCGAAGGTGAGACTAAGTTCGTAGGTATGCGGGGATCGAGCATGATATTAATGTCTACTCTCCAAGTAGTCAAGGTGGTTCGGAAGGGCGCAAAATTGTTGTTCACGCTGTTGGAGGTTGTAGATCCGAAGCCCAGCTTGAGTGATGTACCTATTATATTAGAGTTTACAGATGTTTTTTCCTAAGGATCTCCCTGGGATTCCATCCCAGTGAGAGATTGAATTCGCTATTGAGCTGGTGCCATGTGCAAATCTGGTGTCACGATCACTATACCGAGTGGTGCCAAAGGAAATGGCAGAACTGAAAGTTCAATTGCAGGAATTGCTAGAGCAAGTCTATATATGTCCGAGTATGTCACTGTGGAGTGCACTGGTTCTCTTTATAAAGAAGAAGGACGGAAGCTTGCGTCTATGCATTAATTATCGTGAATTGAACAAGTTTACAGAAAAGAACAAGTATCTGATTCCGTGAATCGATGATTTGTTTGATCAGCTGATTGGATCGACTGTCTACTCAAACTTGGATTTAAAGTCCGGCTACTGTCAGTTGAGAATTCGAGAAAGTGATATTACCAAGACAGCGTTTGGTACATGTTACGGGCATTATGAGTTTACTGTAATGCCTTTTGGGCTCACTAATGCGTCATCAGTATTTATGGATTTGATGCACAGGATCTTCAAAGAGTATTTGGACCTGTTTGTGATTGTCTTTATTGACGACATGCTGGTATACTTGCAGTCGGAAGAAGATCATGCGAATCATTTGAGGATGATTTTGCACACCCTGAGGAGGAATAAAATCTATGCCAAGTTCTCAAAATGTGAATATTGGCTATCTTTGGTGGCTTTTCTTGCTCATGTCGTAAGTGGAGAGGGTATTGCTGTGGATCCGACAAAGATTGCTACGATATGAGATTAGCCTGTACATACTTTGGTAGCGGAAGTCGGGAGTTTCCTAGGACTTGCCGGCTATTATAGGTGCTTCATAGAGAGCTTTTCGAGTATTGCTTTACCTCTCACGACATTGACAAGGAAGCATCAGAAGTTTGTTTGGACGCCAGTGTGCACATCAGATTTTGCGAAGTTGAAGAGTCGTCTAACCATGGTGCCTGTGTTGTGTTTTTTTGCAATATGGGCATGTGATTGCTTATGACTCTCGCCAACTGAAAGTACATTAGAGGAATTATCTGTTTCACGACATGGAATTGGCTGCCGTGATATTTTCTCTTAATCTATGGTGACACTACTTGTATGGCGTGAAGATTGATATCTTTACGGATCATAAAATTCTCAAGTATTTAATAGATCAGAAGGATCTGAATATTCGACAATGGAGGTGGATGGAGTTCCTTGGGGACTACACCTTCAAAATACATTACACTCCCGAGAATGAAATCGTGGTCATAGATGTCTTGAGTCGTAGGACTCCTGTACGGGCAAATTGGCTATAGATGCATGATGAGCGTCTGATCCAGAAGTTGAAGGCCTTATATATTTCTTATGTTGATAAGAATGCTACTGCAAATGCATGCGTGAGCTGGATGGAGGTGCAATATGACCTCGCATATAGAATTTGACGAGCATTGGAGCTTGACGAAAGCATGAAGCGCTATATGACAGAGATAGTAGATGGGTCAATTTCTCAATTCTCGCTGAATGAGAGTATTTTATGGAAGGACGGTCAGTTGTTCATCCTGAATGTTGACAATTTACGGGAGGAGTTGATGTACGAGACACATTTTACTAAGTACTGAATCCACCATGGGAGCACAAAAAAGTTTAAGAATATGAAGAAATTGTTCTGGTGGCCAGGGTTGAAAAAGGACATCGCAATTTATGTGGTGAAGTGCCAGACTTGCGCCCTAGTAAAAACTGAGTGTCAAATATTGGAGCCGACGGTTCACATATCCTCAGTTTGATAATATCAATTTCCATGGTGTATTTGATCACATCTTGTGTTTGGTAGAGTGTGCAAGTTTATAGTTCCATGCGATGCAAGAAGCTCTCCTCTGGCATATACCGTCGAGCGGTAGCAGTTACCGCCGGGCGGTAGCCTGAATTTAATAGACACAACACTCGGGTTTCTACCACGTCGTGCTAGTACTACCGCCCGTGCTAGTTCGAGGATTTATTTCAGCCAGGCTCTCGGGAAGCTACCCCACTGGCGTTAACGTTGTACCGCGCCGTGCTAACTCAACTAACATTCGGCGAGACGATTTGTCGAGATGACTAAACTACCGTCAGGCGCTACTTTGATACTGCACCACATTACCTCACTCAACGATCATTGAGATGGAAGCGTCGAGATGATTAGCCTACCGCCAGGTGTTACCTACCTACCACGCCACACTAGCATGAAAAAAAGGAAAATATTCATTTTGAATATTTTTTCCAAATTTGTAGGACAGCTGTCAGCATCAAGCATGTGAACCTACCATCGCGTGCTAGTAATTTTTATAAAGACGTATAAAAGACATCTCATTTTTTGTATTCCTTACCAAGACAAAAAGAGACTCAGATCTGTGATTCCTAGGGTTTGGTAGCGGCCTCTATGCTCCGTTCCTCTGTCTTCATCAAAGGAAAAGAAAACCGCCTCCTCCCATTCGCACACGAAGAACTCCGGCGAGCCAAAGACAATGACGACTATGAAAAGTTGATCGGTTGCGAGCACAAGAGGATTTCAAGCACCGGTCATGGTTCTCTCAACGAATACATCGTCTTGAGGGAGATTCAATCGGTTGAAACATTTTATACCCTTATTGTATTTCTTTTATTTTCTCTGTATTCTTGTGGTGAGGAAATCGACCGGTGAAGTTCGTCAGATTCTGGGGAGGATTCCGTGGGAAATCATCCCAGGGAAGGGACGTCTAGATCGGGGGATATAGCATGGCTCTAAGACACTTTCTTGTGTGAAGGTGAAGAGCTAGCTCGAAGACCTTTCTTGGAGGGAAAGGGAGAGAACCAACCAGTCCGGGAAGCGGGTCGGTATAGAAAACCAAAACTCTTTCTTCATTCACCACCTCCGATCTTCGACGTTATGGAGATCAAGTTTTTGTAATTGATAAAAATAGTCGTTGATTTAGTTTTTAATAAATTCATTTCCTGTTTCTGTTTACTGCTCATAGCATTGTGATTGGGTGTGTACATCACCAAGGAGAAATTTTCCCAAAAAAACGAGGTCCGTGACCTACCGCCACGCATTACCTACCTAACGCCCCGCGATAGCTTCCAGTACTTATTTTTTTGGACTAAAATATTTCAAATTTCCAATAAACGTCCCAAACCTTATTCACCCCTCCTCTAAGGTTGGCCACTAGATCCAACAAGTGGTATCAGAGGCATGTTACTTCGAAAAAGGCGTAAAAACCTGAAGTATGATGGCCAATGCGGTTCACGCATTTCCTGAGGGACAAGGTATGAGTTGACCCCAACTGTTCATGGGAAGTGACTACAGTCATTGGAGAACACGAATGAAAATTTTTTTGATGACACAAAGCATGGAAGTGTGGGACATGATGGAGACAAAATACATTGTACCCACTACCACTATAGGTGATACCGTCTTAGTCAAACCACATGATAAATGGTATGACGCTGACAAGCTCATATGTATGATTAATGCCAAAGCTATGAACTCTTTATTCTGCGCATTGGATAAAACTAAATTTAATAGAACCTGTGACTGTGAAACTGTATATGATATATGACGTCTACTTGAGCTAACTCACAAAGGTACCTCGCAGGTGAAGGAGTCAAAGCTATTCCGACTTGAATCTGAATACAAACAATTCCGGATGGAGATCGATGAGGAAGTAGATAACATGTATACATGCATCACCAAGATTGTCAATTTCTCAAGATCCCTCGTGAAGTGCTACTCAAATGGAGATCTGGTGAGGAAGATCCTGCGATCTTTGCCTCCACGCTTCAACCCGAAGGTGACTGCTATTGTTGAATCACATGATATCAGCACCCTGGAGATAGAGAGTCTCATTGGAAACCTAAAGACACATGAACTTGAATTAAATATTCAAGCTGAGGAGTATCCCGAGGGATAAATAAGAAGGGGTTGGCACTGAAGGCCGCATGGGGGAGAAAGGTTGCTGAAGAATCTGAGGAAGATGAAGAAGAAAGTCCTTATGTATGAGAGTTCAAAAGGTTCATGAAGAATCCTAAGAGGCAGGGAAAATTTAAGAATTTTCTGAAGAAAGGAGCTGAAGAAACTAAGAGGTGGAACAAACTGTCAAAGGAGACGGAGAGCGATGATGAGAAGACCCTACCTGAGTGCTATCACTGTAACAATCCTGGGCATATAAAGAGGGAATGTTCAAGACTCCAAAAAGAGGAAAAGGTGAAACAAAGCTGGCACAAAGGAAAGAAGAAGGTGTTAAAGGCACAAACTTGGGACGAGGATGGATCTGACAAGTCAAGCACCTCAGACTCGAGTAGTCAAGATGAGGCAAATTTGTGCCTCATGGGGAGAAATCAAGATGAATCTAAATATGAGTCCAGTGTCCATAGAGACACTGAGGTAACTCCACCCTCCTATAATGAACTTCTTGAGATTTACGGACACCTATGTGATAAGCTAGATAGTGTTATACTTGATAAAAAGTCCATTAGAAATGAAAACAAGAGAATTAAAAAGGACTTCGAAAATTTAAAGAGTGAATTAATAAAATGTGGCAAAGAGAAGATCGAGTGTCGAGAGTGTCCTCACTCGATGGCAACAATCGAAGAGCTAAAAGAAAGTCTCTCCAAGGCATTATTGAAAACGAACAATCTCACAAATGAAAAGAACGACTTGGATAAAATACTTCAAATGTCTCTTTCCAAGATAGAAGAGGTAAACAATAATTCAACAATCGGTGTGTAATGCTAGTCACTAAAAACACCGCCCTATAGGCGAGGATCCATGATCTTAACTGTGCTTCCAGAAATTTGGAATCGGGCAAAAATCTCTGAAAATGTTATTGGGTGCACAGTGTCATGGATCTAGAAAATTTGGACTAGGATATGTAAGTCCAACGCTACCACCGAGCGACAATCACGGTCAAGCTAAGACTAAAACGAACTACAAGGAATCACACAATAAGATCAATAATTCTGAAAGGTTATCCCCATCCTCAAGCACGAGCTCTAAGAACACGATAAAGACATCATCCACCGCCTATACTTTGTGTGCAAATTATCAAATGTTCGGTCACACATCCGGGTCATGTTTGAGGAAAGGTAACAAGAAAACTATGCAAGTCTGGCTACCAAAGTCTTCAACCTACTATATGGGCGGAATAACTTGGGTAACCAGATCTTTACCCTCATCTTCTTTTTAGGTGTGTTGGCAGGCTAAGGATAAGGAGAATGTCTGGTACTTGGACTTTTGGTGTTCCAAGCACATGACAGGAGATAAAGACAAGTTCCTTAGCCTAGAGAAGAAGAAGGGAGGTACGGTGACGTTTAGGGACAACAACAAAGGAAGCATTCTTGGACTCGACACCATAGGTAACAAAGCATTTTCTATTTCAAATGTATTGTTTATTGATGGACTTAACCATAATTTAATTTCAATCAGTCAACTATGTGATAAAGACCTAAATGTTATATTTGAATCCTCTACAAACACTTGCAATATTATAGATGCTAAAACTAATAATATTTTACTTACTGCTCATAGAACTCATAATGTGTACACTGTTAGCTTTGAAGATATATCTTCCTCTGATTTGAAATGCTTAGTTACCAAGAATGAGGAATTAGATCTTTGACATATGAGACTAGGAAACTCAGAAAGTAAACTTGTCAAACTATCGAAAAATTAACTTGTTCGTGGACTTCTAAAATTAAGCGGTAGTTTAAACTCTTTATGCGCTGCATGTCAAAAAGAGAAATTTGTTAAAACCTCATTCAAAAGAAAAAATGAAATTTCCATGTCTAGACCACTTGAAGTCATTCACATGGATCTGTTTGGTCCTCTTAGTACGTGTAGTCTAGGTGAAAAACGATACACGTTTGTTCTGATTGATGACTACTCTCGTTATTGTTGGATGATCTTCCTTACGAATAAATCTGACACGTTTCTCGAATTCTCTAATCGATGTACTAGACTTCAAAATGATAAGGAACTAAGAATAAAATGCATAAGGTCGGATCATGGAGGGGAATTTGAGAATGAGAGCTTCACAAACTATTGTAATAATTTAGGAATTAAGCACGAATTCTCAGCCCCTCACACCCCTCAACAAAACGACGTAGTAGAGAGAAAGAACCACACTCTTCAAGAGTTAGCAAGAACCATGCTCACCGAGTTCGGCTTGCCTCGATATTTTTGGGCTGAAGCGGTTAACATAACATGTTATGTGATGAACCGAGTCATGATTCACCTCATTTTTAAGCTAACTCCATATGAGCTATACTTTAATAATAAACCATCAGCATCCTATTTTGGAGTCTTCAGTTGCCCGTGCTTTATTCTAAACGCTAAGGCTCACTTAGGAAAACTTGACGAAAAATCAGACCATGGCATCTTGTTAGGATACTCTAGTACGAGTCATGCCTATAGGGTCTATAATAAATGAACCTTAGTTGTTGAAGAATCAGCTCACGTACACTTTAATGAAAATACACCAATCGAAGAACATAGGCCAATCGAAGAACATAGGCCAAGCGAAGAGGAAATTGATGATGATGCATAGTTAGAAGCTAAGTATGAGGACAAAGAAGTGTCGGTTTATGTTCCAACTCATGTAGACGAATATAGACCTCCAAGCACTTTAAATTTCTTAAAGAAACATCCACGAGAACTGGTAATAGGAGAGCCCTCATATGGAGTTAAAACTCGGTCAGCTTTACATGAATCTTTTTCGAACATGTGCTTCTTATCTGAAATTGAACCTAAGAACATCTCAGAAGCATTTAAGGATGAATCGTGGTTCTTGGCTATGACTGAAGAGCTAAATCAACTTGAGAGAAGTAAGGTTTGGTTGTTAGTGGAGCGTCCTGATAGCCATCCAGTTATAGGTTTGAAATGGGTATACAAAAATAAACTTGATGGCGACTCTAGGATAACTAGAAACAAATCTAGTTTGGTGGCATAGGGTTACTCATAAATAGAGGGTGTTGATTTTGAGGAATCATTTGCACCAGTTGCATGTCTTGAATCCATTCATATGTTTTTGTCATTTACGAGTTACAAACAAATTAAATTATATCAAATGGATGTTAAGAGTGTATTCTTAAACGGATACATTAAGGAAGAGGTGTATGTCTAACAACCATCTGGATTCAAGAACGTTGACTACCCAAATCACGTATACAAGTTGGTGAAAGCCTTGTACGGAGTGAAGCAGGTACCCCGTGCTTGGTATGATTGGCTCACGACTTTTCTCCTAGGACATGGCTTTAGGATGGGTAGGGCGGACACCACTCTGTTTGTGAAGCACGAGAATCTTGATTTAATTCTATTACGAATTTACGTGGATGGTATTATTTTTGGGGCCACAAATGATAGATTATGCAAAGAAATTATCACCCTAATGCAGTCTGATTTTGAAATGAATCTGGTTGGAGAGTTAACTTAGTTCTTAGGAGTTCAGATTTCTCAACGTAATGATGGAATTTTTATAAATCAATCGAAATTCATAAAAGATATGCTTGTGTGATTCGGCTTTAAAAATCTAAAACAAGTCAAAACTCCAATGAGTGCCTCTCAAAAATTAGGAAAGGATTAAAATGGCATTTCGGTGGATCAAACTGTTTTTAGAGAAATGATCGGATCACTACTCTACTTAAGTACGTCTAGGCTCGATATTATATTCGTGGTGTGTCTATGTGCTAGGTATCAAGCCAATCCTAAAGAATCACACTTGAAAGCGGTTAAACATATCTTTAGGTATCTTATAGGCACCCAAAATCTTGTACTTTGGTACCCCCACACCACTGACTTCACACTCCACGGGTACTCTGACTCTGATTATGCTGGATGCTCACTTGATCGCAAGAGCACGAGTGGTACCTGTCACTTCCTCGGTCCGGCACTAGTGTCATGGTCTAGTAGGAAACAAAACTCTGTTACCCTCTCTACTGCTGAAGCTGAGTACATTTCCTTAGGGAGTTGTTGCGGATAAGCACTTTGGATGTCTCAAATGTTAGAAGACTTTGGCTTAATTTGTAGGAATGTTACTCTTAGGTGAGATAACAAGAGTGTCATAGACTTGACAAATAATCTAGTACATCACTCTCGTTCCAAACATATTGACGTTCGTCATCATTTCATTCGGGATCACATTAAGAAAGAGAATGTGAGACTAGGCTTCATTTCAACCGACGACCAACTAACTGATATATTCACAAAATCCCTCCCAGATGCTCGTTTCTCGTTACTTCGACCCGAGCTGGGCGTTTTAGATCTCTCTATCTAGTCATGCTGCATCACCTAGTGTTACAGGGGCATTTTGTTTTTTTATTACTTTGCGTTTTGTGTTTTTTCCTTCCACTTATATATTTTTTTATTTTTGTTCCTTGATTAGTTGTTTTTTTTCAAATAAAAATTTCAAAAAAAAATTATATTAAATCAAAAAAAACCTTGTCTTTAGTCTTGTTTTCTCTTATGTTGTTCTCTTTGTTCCTTTTTTGTTAAATCAAAATATATATTTATATATATATATATAACCCAAAAATAAAAAAAACTATGGATTGATAACTGTTAGGACACACTTTGCTAAAACATAGAGCATAACGATTATGTACAATGTCTGACTTGGGCATGTTAATCCTTGTGAACATTGTCTATCATGTCATGATGTGTCGAATCTAAAGGTGCTTAGCTACTGAGTGCGACGAGACATGTTAGTGTTTGTTGAATATGCCTTTAGGTATGTGTGAGGATTTAGGTAGCGGAATGACTTTACACTGTTCACACATCCCTAGACGGAGCACTATTGTAGAAATTATTTGCTTGCATACTATGTCTCGTGATATTGTGTCTACCACGTTAGCAATAACTTGAATAATAAATGTCACGATACATATGCACTTATATAAAGGGCAGAACTTTGAGCAAAATCTCTAGTGGTCAAGTCTTGTGTACACAAGTTAAAGTGTATCTATTTATGTTGGTAGATTTCGATTGTTTCGGCGTCCTTGAAATCCAAACTATAAAATTGATATCCCAACGCTTATAAATAAAAAAACTGCATGTTATCAAGCCTTGTGTCAAGCCCCCAAGCACTACTCACTCCTCCTGATAATTCTTTATGAGCATTATGAGGATGAGTACCTTGGTCAAAAAAATCATTTTGATCTTGTGCACAGACAACCTTAAGCTTAGTGCCCCTAGTTCTAGTCCTGGTATAACGTAGATAGAAACATGACATGATTTTTTACTTTATTCCTCTCGTGATAGCATATTGAATTACTGAGATAACATATGTAATGAATGTTAACTCTACTCGATATCTGTATTCAAATGCTACACGTACACATGTCATTGCTCTATCTAACGCTTCCATGCATAATAATTGGACTGCAACGACAATATATGTTTATAGCACGTAAGTTCTAGTATACGATTTCTATTCGTGACATGTACAATGCTCCTCTGTATTAATTATATAACTCTTTTAGCATTGTACTCTAAATCGTTATGTGCTTAGTTTACCTGTGTTGTTCAATTCTTTTTAACTCTGACAACTTCTTTAAAATATTTATATGTACTGCACTCATCAGTTTGACCTCTAAATTTTATACTCTTTGATTTTATTTTGGTCACCCCTATTATTTTTTTGCCTCTCATTTCACTTTCTATAACGTGCACTGTTTGCTTTCTTTATCATGCTCCTTATATACTGCATTCCGTTTTCCTGTGCTTGAGCATGTTTATTTTTGGTCTAACCCACGCCCTTTCAATATCAAAGGGGGAGAATATATTGTTCATGAGTCATGGGTAAGGGTAGATCACATATAGGGGGAGATCATTTCATTGTGTGCACGTAGATAGGGGGGGCGTGTAGAACACGTATAGAGGGGGAGCGCGTGTGTAGGGGAGTTATATATAACCTAAAACCTAGGCTTTAAAGATTATCTCTTATATATATGATATATCCTGCATATCCTGCATTTCTTTATTATATCTCATGAATGATATTTGATATTATCAAAAGGGGGAGTTTGTTGGAGCCGACAGTTCACATATCCTTAGTTTGATAATATCAATTCCCATTGTGTATTTGATGATATCTTGTGTTTAGTAGAGTGTGCAGGTTTACAGGTCCACACGATGCAAGAAGCTCTCCTTTGGCACCTACCTCCAAGCAGTAGCAGTTATCGACGGGAGGTAGCCTGACTTTAATAGATACGACACTTAGGTTTCTACTGTACCGCACTAGTACTACCACCCGCGCTAGCTCGAGGATTTATTTCAGCTAGGCTCTTGGGAAGCTATTGCGCAGGCATTAACTTTGTACTGCGCCGCTCTAACTCAACTAACATTTGGCGAGATGATTCATCGAGATGACTGGACTACCGTCGGGTGCTACTTTGATACCGTGCCGAGTTAGCCCACTAAACGATCGTCGAGATGGATGTGTCGAGATGACTAGCATACTGCCAGGTGTTACCTACCTACCGCGCTAGCATGAAAGAAAGAAAATATTCATTTTGAATATTTTTCCAAATTTGCAGGGCAGTTGTTAGCATCAAGCACGTGAACCTACCGCTGTGCGCTAGTCTTACCGCCGACATTAGCCTATTTTTAAAAATGCATATAAAAGGCATCTCGTTTTCTATTTTCCTCACCAAGATGAAAAGAGACTCAAATTTGTGATTCCTAGGGTTCGGTAGCTGCCTCTGTGTTCCGTTCCGCTATCTTCGTCGAAGGAAAAGAAAACTGCTTCCCTCCCATTCGCACATGAAGAACTCTGGCAAGCCAAAGACAACAATGACTATGAAAAGTTGATCAGTTGCGAGCATATGAAGATTTCAAGCACCGGTCACGGATTGCTCAACAGAGAAATCATCTTGAGGGAGATTCAATCTTAAATCTTTTTATACCCTTATTGTATTTCTTTTTTTTTCTCTGTATTCTTGTGGTGAGGAAATCGATCGGTGAAGGTTGTCGGATTTCAGGGAGGATTCCGTGGGAAATCATCTCGGGGAAGAGATGTCTAGATCGGGAGACCTAGCAGGGCTCTAAGACACTTCCTTGTATGAAGGTGAAGAGCCGGCTTGAAGACCTTTCTTGGAGGGAAAGGGAGAGAGCCAACCGGTCCAGGGAGCGGGTCGGTGATGAGTCCACATTTTACACTGATTTTTGGACTCATCTGGGCTAGTTTTATCGCCTTAGCACTACACTTGAGAGCCATTATTGCTTATTTGTGTTTATGTACCTATTTCACGATTAAGTGCACTGTAGGCCAGCTTTTGTGTGCTTTCTGTGTTTCCATTTCTGTTGTTATTCTTTAGCCCTATCTCGGGGATGTGGTGTGCACGTTCTGGTGGCCTTTCTGCCCCTTCTACTGGTACAGGGGTCGTGTGCGTGTTCCGAGATGGTTGTGAAATAGGAATACTGCGCACGATCAGGGGATCTAATGCGCACGACCACTGGTCGTGCGCCCCCGATCGTGCGCACTAATCTACGTTTTCTATAAAATTAGCCTGGGGTAAGCGCACGACCACTGGACTTACTGCGCACGACCACTGGTCGTGCGCCACCGTTCGTGCGCATTACACCCCCTTTTTCATAACCTTGTCTCGGTAATCGAACGAGCACTGGCCATAGTGCGCACGACCACTGGTCGTGCGCCACTGCTCGTGCGCGTTTATGCTGATGCTTCTTGTCCAGGTTGCAGGTTTATTTGGAAAAGCCGCACGATCATCGACCTACAGTGCGCACGACCACTGGTCGTGCGCCACTGATCGTGCGCACTGCTTCTGCTGCCTCCATATATAAGGCCCTGCTCCGCGTTTTAGGTCAACGCCTGTCATTTGTTGCGATCAGAGAGTGCGCGGGAATCGCCTTTTCACTTCTCCAGCTGCTCCATCACTTCCACCTTCGTCGGGAAGCCATTTCCACTTACTCCGAAGCTTTCCAACACTCCGGCGAAGCCCTCGGCCATTGATGACTTCAACTCCAAGCTTTCCTGCAGAGTTGGTGAAGTAGATAACCTAGAGAACGGACTTAAAGGCCTTCGAGGTGATAGATCGTTGGTACCAGAAGCCTCCTTGGACTGAGCCCGGAAGCGGATTGACAACTCGCTACTCCGGCCACGACCCGCGGTGGATCTTCATTCTCTTTTGGTTTACTCCTCTTCCCCTTCCTCTGTGTTATGAATGTTTTGAGCAGTGTAATGAACATTTCCATCCCTGAATATCAAGTTTACTTTCTAGTTAATGGAATGTTAGTTTCTTCTTATGCTTGTGAATTCTGTGTGTGAATGCGCCTCACTCACCCCACATCCACTTCATTCCTGTGCCTTGTCCGATTGCAATCCACACAAGAACGTTGCAATCCATTAGTTTCCCTTCCACTCGCCCAACTGAAGTTCGGCATAGCGGCTGACAAACCCACTTCACCTTGCGAAGCGGTGCCGTCGACCCGCATAGTTTTTACTAGTTCAGTAGATCAAACATTCACGATCTCCCTAGTTCGCTATTTCCTTTTTGTTCTATTTTTAACTCTCATAACGATATTCTCAGTACCGTTGTCATTCTGCGCTAATTGCATTCCTTAAGAGACCGACACTTGGGGATTTACTCCCAAAACTTTATTACTTGTGCGACCGGTGCGCTTGCCGTATTACACGCATCAAGTTTTTGGCGCCGTTGCCGGGGAATGCAACTGTAGAGCGACTTCGGATGACTTCCAATATTGTTATCAGAGTTAGTATTGTTTAGTTTTAACTGCTGTTTCTTCTAGTGTGTAGTGTTTACCGCAGTGAATGCAAGGCCGAGCTACAAGAGATTTTGTCGCCTACGACCCAGAGATCGAACGTACTCTCTTAGCACGAAGACGCGCCGCAGCCATCATTTTTGCTCCAATGGGAGACCAGCTGAATATTGATGCAGGCACCCGAGTTGGAGGGGTACCTCATGACGACAAAAATGAAGTGAATCCTCCCCAGGTCCGCACCATGAGGGATTATACTACACCCACTGTTGGGAGTATATACCCCGGTTTCGGACCTGCTATTACCAATCCTCAGTTCGAGATTAAACCAGCTATTCTGAATATTATTCGGAACAACGCTCAGTTCTCCGGAATGGCCACTGAAGACGCCCATCTTCACCTTACAGAATTCTCCGAGATCTGCGCCATGTTCCGCTACGCTGGAATCCCAGATGAAACAGTCAAGCTCCGTCTCTTCCCTTTTTCATTAAGAGACAAAGCCAAGACATGGCTTCACTCCCTTCCACCTGGAACAGCCCCCACCTGGGAGGCTTTGACTACAAAATTTCTAGCTAAGTTCCATCTGGTGGATCAGATCGTGAGCTTGAGGCGCGCAATAGACAACTTCCGACAAGCCAATCAAGAAAGTTTAGCCGAAGTTTGGGAGCGTTTTAATGAGCTGTTGAGGAAGTGCCCTAATCATGGATTCCAAACGTGGAATCTCGTTGAAAGTTTCTACTTTGCTATTGATCCCCACCACCGAGCCATGATCGATGCTGCCTCCGGAGGAACCATCATGAATCTTGCTCCAGATGATGCTCTGAAAGTCTTACAAGACACCGCAACCCACAATGCGTATTGGACCGCTGGAAGAAACATCCCACGAAGCACCATGTTGGGTCCGGCGTTCCTTCACTTGACCCGTGGCGCTCTTCTACTTATTTAAGAAATTAAGTAGCACCCTTTCCAACAGTCCGGGCTTTTGGAACAGTTGGTTATGCGCTTGATCCTTCAATTGGTATCAGAGCGGGTCACGGGTTCAAGACCGGGGGAGCGCTATTAAATCCTGATTTTTCCCTTCTACCTGTGTGGGTCCGGCGGGTCAGGCAACCGTGGACATGTGGTAACCCCACCTTTGAGCCGTACAACCGTGGACATGTGGTAACCCCACCTCTGAGCCGTGTGGGCCATGTGGTAACCCCACCTCTGAGTCATGTGGGCCATGTGGTAACTCCACCTCTGAGCCGACGGGTTGTGCTGGACGCCGGGGGGGGGGGGGGGGGGGATTGTTGGGTCCGACTTTCCTTCACTTGACCCGTGGCGCTCTTCTACTTATTTAAGAAATTAAGTAGCACCCTTTCCAATAGTCCGGGCTTTTGGAACAGTTGGTTATGCGCTTGATCCTTCACACCAGTGGAGTGTTTGCCTTAGATATCCCCAAGCCTGCTCCTGCCGCCCCAGTGATGGCAATCTCATGTCAAGGGTGCGGAAGCACTGATCATCACAACTTCGAATGCTCAGGAGTTGAGGTACAAGACGAATCTTTGTTTTTGAATGAATCTGTTAATTTTGTTGCCAATCAAAACAGGGGAGTGCCATACGGGAATACTTACAACCCGGGGGTGAGAAATCACCCCAACGTTTCTTGGAATCCTAACACATCTGGCCAAAGATGGCAACCGGGGCAGCATCAAAACGATGCGTATGCTTCCGGTAGCCAACCGCGGCCGCCTCAACCGAATTATTCCCAAGGGCCCCCCATCGTTAAGAAAAATTCTTTGGAAGAAATGTTCGAGAAGTTTGTTGAGATTTCCCAGACCAACATGACAAATCAGGCCGCCTCGATGCGCAAACTGGAGGCACAATTGGGCCAATTGGCTCAAGTGGTTTCCGAGCGCACCCAAGGCACCTTACCGAGCAACACTGAAAAGAACCCCCATGAACAGGGAAAGCGCCTTGGGGAGGACACTTCGGGAAACCGCAATGAACTTGTCATTAATTGTAAAATCAATAACATCGACACTCCAGCATTATGCGATTCCGGGGCGTCCAGCAACATACTCACTTTGCAAGATGCTGCAAAGATGCAGTTACAAGTTGACATTGAAAATCGGAAATCACTTATCTTAGCTAATGGCAATCTGGTTGACACGGAGGGCGGTGTGCGGGAAGTTGAAATCGAGGTTAACGGCACCAGTATCACCACTAACTTTCAGATTTTGGGACCACAGGACAATAACTCCATTCCTATATTAGGAGTCCCATTCCTAACAGCCAGTGGCGCATCCCTCGACTTTTCCAAAGGCCGTGTCACTTGGCCAAACGAAGAGTCCACCCTCGATAAAACATCCATACATTTTTCTTCCATCCCAAATAACATTTCTCTGAGTGTCACAGATGTCAAGCTGGATTCAGGTCCCCCCGCATTGGAAGCACATCTGGAGGAGACGCCAAAGAACGGACTTTCTTCGGAAGTCGATGAGAAGCAGGAACTACTGGTCCACGAAGGGATCAATTGCACCAAAGCCACGACTGCCTTTCTACTGCCAGCCAACTCTGTTGTTGAGCATGGCAAACTAAGTTTTATTCGGGAGAAATCCCTGGACAATAATTTGTATAATTCTAATAAACGATCTGTAACTTGGGCATATCCGGTTGCCGTTACGGTGCCGGATAGGCCGCCGCCAACCACGACACAAGGAAACCCCACAGCCTACTTTCATTGGAAGTCTCCCACGGTGGAGAAACTGAAAGAGGCCAAGCGCTTACGCGAAGAGCGCTACGCTGCCTTTCGGTGCGCGAAAGAGTGCACTCGCAGTAATAGGACAATGCCTACCCCGACTGCAAAAAGACACTCTGCTGTTCTCTCGCATCCCACCGGCGAGACTTACCATAAATCTGCGTATAGCTGATTGTGCCATCCTCTTTCTTGCTACTTGTTGAATGTTGGTTGCTCTATTTTTAATTTTGTTTCCTTTTGCTACTGCCAAGAATTCTCTATTTGAACTGCTAATACAGGTATTTGGTCCACCTTAAGGACGGTAAACAAAAGGGCTTTCGGGAGACAACCCAAGTTGGACCGTTCGGTCCTATGCTGTATTTTGAGTTCGGTATATTTCTTCATATATATATCTGTGTCCAGATTTTGTTTGGCTTGCATCCTTTAATCGCAGGTGCAGGATTATTAGAGGCGCGGCAACGTGGCCTCACTTGGACATCTCATTGCCCGACTGGTATGCTCAATTTTGAGCATAGGTAACTTCCTACCCTAGCTATTTCTCCTCTTTGGAATGTTTATTTTTATTCGTTGTCAACTTTAAGTCCGGGGGGAAGTATGCATGTGGTCACTACACCGCACTTTCTGTTGCATTCCAGTTTCTTATTTACTTATTTCTTGCTTTTTGGTTGCACACACTGAATCACCCACACGAGTGCGCTCTTACCCACGCGCACAACCCGAGTTAAATTTATTGCTTTTGTGTAAACTTTAAAATAGTGGTACTGGCTTAGGATTTCAGGATTGAGTCGTTCGAAACTCATGCAGTGCTCCTAATCGAATACTCATGGTTTGTGTAGAGTTAGGATAGAACTAATTTTTCTTTATGCTCGTAGAATTATTCTTTTCTGCTCACGTCAATATTGTTTGTACTGCCCAAAATCTCTGGGATAATCAAACGATAGTGTAGGAATGTGTGTAGCCTCCACTAGACTCGTATTGCTCGAGTCGGGGGTAAGGATCATCTTTCTCGGTGGCTAAGAACTTGCCCTAAACTACTCTCGAAGCATTGGTGCACGGTTAGTTAAGCGTGAGCATGATGTAGGCCTTCTTTTTGGCTAGTTTGAGCCTTGTTTAGCCATTCCTACCTGTTAACCATTGCATGCCAAATTTGTGCCTACCCTTCCTTTGATCCAGCTCCACTCACTTTCACCAAGGCCTGAAGCTAAACCCACCTTCGCAATCAAATGCTTGAGCTGATTTGTATTTCCTGTTTTGCCGAGGTTGTGATTAGTGGACATTGTTTTTGGGGGTGCTGATTTTATTCCCATTTTGATTGCTTCGTTTGGGGATTGCTAGCGCAGAAAAGAAAACAACAGTTTATGAAAATAAAAAGCTGATTTGCGCAATAGAAAAAACGAATATTTATATGAAAGAATTGCTTTGAGATCTTGATCCCCATCCTCTTTTTTTGAATTTGGTCGGGTTCAGCCGTGTTCACACCCGAATTTCAAGCTAAGTCTGGGGGCGTGTGCCCCATTCTTTTCTAAGTGGTTGTTTTGGTTTGGGTTGTTTTCGCTCGCTTTGGTTGCATAGAGCCTTCATGTTTATCTTTGACCACCAAGCCGTTGCCTAAGCCCCATTTCCTCCTACAAGTCCTACTGATTCACGCTTGAGTCTAACCCGCGCCGTGGAGAGAGTGTGAACGTGCAAGCGTATGGTCCCCGACATTGGTGGATTCCTTTGGAGGTGATCCTGAGTCCCGAACTTTGGCAATGCTCACCTTAGTGGCCTGCCTACTTTCTTCCTGCACATGATCGCACGATTCTCCAGAATTCTAATTTTGAGCAATTACAATATTTATTTACGTCTGTCGAATAGTTTAAACTACGTTGTATAATTAAAAAGTTTTTCTATTATATCTTCTATACTCATGATATATTTGATTTCTCGTCTTACTTCTTTTTGAAATTGCTGAGCCAGTTAGCTATCTTCGAGTCCATGAAGTGATGATTTGCTCGGGACATGCAAATGGTTATGTCTGGGGGTGTGATGAGTCCACATTTTACACTGATTTTTGGACTCATCTGGGCTAGTTTTATCGCCTTAGCACTACACTTGAGAGCCTTTATTGCTTATTTGTGTTTATGTACCTATTTCACGATTAAGTGCACTGTAGGCCCGCTTCTGTGTGCTTTATGTGTTTCCATTTCTGTTGTTATTCTTTAGCCCAATCTCGGGGATGTGGTGTGCACGTTCTGGTGGCCTTTCTGCCCCTTCTGCTGGTACAGGGGTCGTGTGCGTGTTCCGGGATGGTTGTGAAATAGGAATACTGCGCACGATCAGGGGATCTAATGCGCACGACCACTGGTCGTGCGCCCCCGATCGTGCGCACTACTCTACGTTTTCTATAGAATCAGCCTGGGGTAAGCGCACGACCACTGGACTTACTACGCACGACCACTGGTCGTGCGCCACCGTTCGTGCGCATTACACCCCCTTTTCATAACCCTGTCTTGGTAATCACAAGAGCACTAGCCATAGTGCGCACGACCACTGGTCGTGTGCCACTGCTCGTGCGCGTTTATGCTGATGCTTCTTGTCCAAGTTGCAGGTTTATTTGGAAAAGCCGCACGATCATCGACCTACAGTGCGCACGACCACTGGTCGTGCGCCACTGATCGTGCGCACTGCTTCTGCTGCCTCCTTATATAAGGCCCTGCTCCGCGTTTTAAGTCAACGCCTGTCATTTTCTACGATCGGAGAGTGCGCGGGAATCGCCTTTTAACTTTTCCAGCTGCTCCATCACTTCCACCTTCGTCGGGAAGCCATTTCCACTTACTCCGAAGCTTTCCAACACTCCGGCGAAGCCCTCGGCCATTGATGACTTCAACTCCAAGTTTTCCTGCAGAGTTGGTGAAGTAGATAACCTAGAGAATGGACTTAAAGGCCTTCGAGGTGACAGATCGTTGGTACCGGAAGCCTCCTTGGACTGAGCCCGGAAGCGGATTGACAACTCGCTACTCCGGCCACGACCCGCGGTGGATCTTCATTCTCTTTTGGTTTACTCCTCTTCCCCTTCCTCAGTGTTATGAATGTTTTGAGCAGTGTAATGAACATTTCCATCCCTGAATATCAAGTTTACTTTCTAGTTAATGGAATGTTAGTTTCTTCTTATGCTTGTGAGTTCTGTCTGTGAATGCGCCCAACTCACCCCACATCCACTTCATTCCTGTGCCTTGTCCGATTGCAATCCACACAAGAACGCTGCAATCCATTAGTTTCCCTTCCACTCGCCCAACTGAAGTTCGTCATAGCGGCCGACAAACCCACTTCACCTTGCGAAGCGGTGCCGTCGACCCGCATAGTTTTTACTAGTTCAGTAGATCAAACATCCACGATCTCCCTAGTCCGCTATTTCCTTTTTGTTCTATTTTTAACTCTCATAACGATATTCTCAGTATTGTTGCCGTTCTACGCTAATTGCATTCCTCAAGAGACCGACACTTGGGGATTTACTCCCAAAACTTTATTACTTGTGCGACTGGTGCGCTTGTCGTATTACACGCATCAGTCGGTATAGAAAACCAAAAGTCTTTCTTCATTCACCACCTCCGATCTCCGGCGTCATGGAGATCAAGTATTTGTAATTGATAAAAACAGTTGTTGATTCAGTCTTTAATAAAATTCATTTCCTGTTTCTGTTTACTGCTCATAGTATTGTGATTGGGTGCGTACATCACCAAGGAGGAATTTGCCCAGGAAAATGAGGTATGTGACCTACCAACGCGCGTTACCTACCTAACGCCCCGCGGTAGCTTCTAGTACTTGTTTTTCTAGACTAAAATATTTCGAATTTCCAATAAATGTCCCAAACCTCATTCACCCCCCCCCCCCTCTAAGGTTGGCCATTAGATCCAACATCAAAGACCTGTTGGTTTCTTGAAGTATTTTCCAATACCGGAATGTAAGTTTGATGATATATCGATGGATTTTGTGCATGGTTTGCCGAGATCACAACGCGGGAATGATTCCATTTGGGTTATCGTAGTCCGGTTGACAAAAGTGGCACACTTCATTCCGAATCGGAGGGACGATTCAGTTGAAAAGTTTAACATCGCCAGCGATCGAGATGGGCATTTCACATCTAGTGATTTGAAGCTTATTCATCAGCTGTTGGGTACCAGGCTGAAATTCAGCACGACCTTTCATCCTCAAACGGATGGTCAGACCGAGAGGGTAAATAGAATGATGAAAGATATGCATCGCATGTGTACCCTGGGTTTGGGAAAAGGTGGGAAGACCATCTCTTTATGATCGAATTTGCTTATAATAATAGCTACCAAGTGAGTATACAAATGACACATTTTGAGTCCTTATATGGTAGACAGTGTCGAACGCCGTTGTCTTGGGTAGAAACAGGTAAATCGAAGTTGTATAAGAAAAAATAGGTTGAGGATGCGACTTCAACGATACTCTTAATTCGCGAAATATTTCTGATTGCGCAAGATAGGCAAGCGAAATACTGTAATGCCAAACACTAAAATGTGGAGTTTGCGGTTGGAAATTGGGTCTACCTCAAGATTAAACCGTTCAAGGGCGTATCGAGGATCCGACACTTAAATAAGCTGAGTCCGAGATACCTTGGTTCATTTGAAATCGTTGAGTGGGTTGGAGAAGCTGCCTATCGGCTGAAGCTTTTGGCTCATAGACTCAGTGGTTTGCACTATGTGTTTCACATATCGGTGCTGCGGAAGGTTGTGCAAGATCCTACGCAAGTGGTTGCTGTGGAGCAAATTTCGGTTGATAGTGGGTTGACAATGAAGGTTAAGCCCATTTGTATCGAAGACATGGAAGTGAAGCAACTACTGAATAAAGATATTTGAATGGTCAAAGCTGATGGGACAACTATGGCCGTAAGGAGCTATCATGGGAATGCGAGCAGACCATGCGCGAGGAGTTCCCTGAGTTGTTCCATTGAGGTACATGTAATATGATTTGTACCTCTATGTTGTTTTTGCTAATTTTAGATTTCGAGCAAAATCTCTTAAAGGTGGGGAGAATTTTAATGCCCCAAAAATCCTGAAAATGGAAAGGAGTTGATTTCTGGAAGTTACCGCCAGGCAGTATCCAGCTGAATTAATTCAACCTTCATTTCAGGTCGGTACCGCGTGGCGGTAGAATGGTATCACACGGCGATACCACTCAATGCACTCGGCGCAATCTACGAAGTATTGAGAACCTACCGCAGGGTGGTAGTGTTATATCGCGTGACGGTAGCTGGCTACGTGTTAGTAAGGCTGTAGCGGTTTTGAGCGGAAGAGCGATGTCGATTGAGCTGAATGGCCATCACCTATGATACTGCGCTACGGTAGCAAGATACTGCATGGCGGTAGCTCTGTGTTAAAGGTTGGACATGAGATTGAGTTCTCATGTTCTCTCTCTCTCTCTCTCTCTCTCTCTCTCTCTCTCTTAGTTCTTGAGGCTCTTGAGGGAAGAGAAGGAAGAAGTCCAGGAGGCCAAGGGCAATGGTGATCCAAGGTGTGCTTGTGACAGAATCACGAGTCGATGCCAGATTCATGTAAATGAATCTATGGTAATCAGTTCTATCTGGATCAAAATCAAGAGCATGGCTCCTAAGCGATCAACGAAGGTAACAGATTTTTCCTTGGACAAGTGAAGTCCTCAATTTACATAAGTGCATGAAACCCCTCACCAAAAGATGAAGAAAAGGGTGGTTTCCAGCGGGTAGATCGTTATAATCCCTGGTAGAAAATGTATATAGAATCCAGAATCGAAGTACGGAATAGGCATGCTATGTGAAGCCTATCTAGACTGGTTGGTCTGGATTGGTGATGAATTATTTTGCATGCCAGAGAATACTTCATGGATAAACGTGTAGATAAACGTATAAAATCTGGGGTCAGGGGTGTGCAGGATGCTACAGTGATAGTACTGGAGATGATCTCTAGGAAAACACCCAAAAATGGGAAGAAACGACTTCTGTCCCCTACCGCTCGGCGGTAGTGCTACAGCCAGTGATAGCTCCTAGTGAGATATGTTTGTGAGTTAAGTCTCTGGGAGACCTGGTGGGCTATTGTTTGAAGCTGAGAGCTTTGTGAGCCCAGCTATTATGGCCGTGAGAGCCATTGTGATAATTGCAGGCTCAGGTCCTGGGGATAATGTGAGTGGCAATTGATGTTGAGAGCTTGAAGTGCCCATCAAAAAGGCTAGAGAGTCGAACGAGCAAGGGGAGGTTGACCCGTGTATTGTCGTTTGTCATGATGGTTGTGACCGTCAGTGTTGGCATTGCGATTTGAGAAACAGGTTATGGCTGAACCGTTGACGGATGGAGGTGTTACACATGGTGACCTTTGGGGACAATAGTAAAGGACACATTCTTGGCATCAGCACCATAGGTAATAATGTATTTTTCATTGCAATTGTATTGCTTGTTAAAGGGTTAAAGCACAATCTTATTTCAATTATTCAACTTTGTGATAAGGGATTGAATGTGCTATTTGAAACTGCTACTAATACATGCAAGATCATAGGTGCTAAATCGAACTCTGTATTGCTAATTGTGCATAGAAATCATAATGTCTATATAGTTAGGTTTGAGGACATTTCTTCTTTTGATTTGAAATGCTTAGTTACTAAAAATGAAGAATTAAAACTTTGGCATCGGAGACTCGGTCATTCCAGGACTAGACTATTAGTCAAACTATCGACACAAAAACTAATCCGTGGAATTCCAAAGTTAAGTGGTAGTTTGACTTCATTATGTGCTCCTTGACAAAAGGGAATATTTATAAAAACTTCTTTTAAAAGAATATATATATATATATCCACGTCTAAACCACTAGAACTAATTCACATGGATCCATTTGGTCCTCTTATCACTTGTAGTCTAGCTAGAAAACGATATATTTTTGTGATTATCGATGTCTACTCATGTTTTTGTTGGACCATTTTTATTGCTAATAAATCTGATGCATTCCTTGAATTTTCTAACTTGTGCGCTAGATTGAAAAATGAAATTGAACAAAAAATAAAATGCATTAAGTCCGATCATGGTGGCGAATTTGAAAATGAATTTTTTATTAATTTCTGCAACAACTTAGGAATTAGGCAAGAATTTTCAGCCCCACACACTCCACAACAAAACGACGTAGTAGAAAGAAAGAATTGAATGCTTCAAGAATTAGCACGCATGATGCTTGCTGAGTTTGGCTTGCCTCGATATTTTTGGGCTAAAGAGATCAACACAACATGTTATGTGATGAACCGGATCATGCTTCGCCCTATTCTTAAGCGCACCCCTTATGAGCTATATTATGATAGAAAGTCGTCGGTGTCTTACTTTAGAGTCTTTGGCTGCCCTTGTTTCATTCTTAACACCAAGGATAACTTAGGAAAATTCGATGAAAAATTTGACCTAGGTATCTTTGTAGGATATTTCTCCACGAGTCATGCCTATAGATCTGCAATAAAAGAACCTTGGTGGTAGAATAATCTATTCATGTTCACTTTAATTAAATTGCCCCTAAAGAAGACCCAAAATCACATATAGTTGATGATGACGTCGTTTCTCTAGAAGGAGAGAGTGAGAAGAAGGAAGTTGTAGTAGGAGATGACTTAGGTAATATGGAAGAATATAAGCCTCCAAGCGAACTAAATTTTTCAAAGAATCATTCTAGAGAACTAGTAATTGGAGAGCCTTCACATGGGATTAGAACTCACTCAAAAGTGCATGAATCATTTTTAAACTAATGTTTTGTTTCTGAAATTGAACCTAACAATATTTTTGAGCACTAAATGACGAATCTTGGTTTCTAGCCATGAACAAAAAACTTAATCAATTCGAGAGAAATAGAGTGTGGACTTTAGTGGAGCGCCTTAGTGACCATCCGGTTATAGGTGTTAAGTGGATTTTCAAAAATAAACTTGATAGTGAGTCCAGGATAGCAAGAAATAAGGCTAGGTTGGTCACTCAGGGATACTCTCAGATTGAAAGGGTGGATTTTGAGGAGTCTTTTGCACCCGTTGCTCACCTTGAGTCCATTAGGATGTTCTTAGCATTTGGTAGTTTTAAAAAGATAAAATTATATTAAATGAATGTCAAGAATGTTTTTTTAAATGGCTATATTAAAAAAGAAGTGTATGTAGAGCAACCACCCGAATTTAAAAATAGCAATCATCCAAATCACATCTATAAACTCATAAAAGCCTTATATGTATTAAAGCAAGCTCCCCGTGCAAGGTACGATTGGCTAACTATTTTTCTTGTTAAGCATGGTTTTTGAATGGGGAGTATAGATACAACTTTATTTGTAAAACGTAGTGATTCACATTTAATGATCATGCAAATATATGTAGATGATATAATATTTTGTGCCACTAACGAAAAACTATGTAAAGAAATCATAAAAATGATGCAAAGTGAATTTGAAATGAGTTTGGTAGGAGAGTTGACATACTTCCTAGGTTTTCGAATTTCTCAACGAGACGATGGTATTTTTATCTGTCAATCCAAATATGTAAAAGATATGTTTAAAAAATCGGTTTTGAGAATTTGAAACAAGCGAAAACTCCTATGAGCGCATCACTACAACTTGGAGAGGATGAAAGTGGCATACCGGTGGACTAAACTTTATATAGAAGCATGATCGGCTACCTATTATACCTTAGTGCATCTAGATCTGACATCATGTTTGCAGTGTGTCTTTGTGTTAGACATCTAGCAAATCCTAAAGAATCCCATCAAAACCTATTAAACACATCTTTAGGTATCTCATAAGGTCACAAAATCTTGGTCTTTGGTATCCACATACCACAAATTTCACGCTTCATGGCTATTCTGATTTCAATTATATCGAGTGTTCACTTGATCGCAAAAGCACAAGTGGCGTGTGTCACTTCTTAGGGCATGCACTAGTTTCATGGTCGAGTAGGGAACATAATTATATTACCCTCTCCACGATCAAGGTCGAATACATTGCCCTAAGAAGTTGTTGCGCGCAAGCACTTTGGATGTCACAAATGGTAGAAGACTTTAGTTTCTCTTTCAAGACGTTAAACTCAGGTGCGATAACAAAAGTGTCATAGACTTAACAAATAATCTGGTGCACCACTCTCGATCAAAACACATAGATGTTCGTCATCACTTTATTCAGGATCATATTATGAAAGAAAATGTGAAAGTGAGCTTTATTGGGACTGACAATAAACTTGCTGATATCTTTACAAAACCACTCCCTAAAGCTCATTTTTCTTTACTTCGATTGGAATTGGGTGTTTTGGATCTCTCAACATAGTCCTGTTGTATAAGTATTGAACTCTAGGCAAATTTTAAACGAACTCGAGTTTCTGTGAGTTACTGCCGCGCGGTAGCACTAGCACCAACGATATGCTGTTTTTCATTTCTTCTGAATGCTCGTTCAGTTTTGTTTTTCAATTTTTTGTGTGTTTCTCAGTCCTAATATCTGCTGTGTTTCTTGTTTGTTTTTTTAAAACAAAAAAAAAGAATTGAAAAATTCCAAAATTCCAAAAATATGTTTTTATTTTTTAGTTTGATTTGTTTGAATTGTTAAATTTTTGAATATTAAAAACAAAAAAAATATAAAAAGTTAAAATAAAAAAATGGAACAATCATTCTTAGAACATGCATGACTAGAGCCTAAAGCATAATGATTACATGTAATATTTGATTTCTTGAATATGTTAATATCTGTTCAATATTGTTTATTTTGTCATATTGTGCCTCATCTATTGGTACTTAGTTACTGAGTGCAACTGGACAGTATAGTATATGTTGAATATGTCTCTAGGTATATGTGAGGATTTAATTAGCATGACATTTCACTGTTCACACATTTCTAGAAAATGCACTAGTGTAGAAATGAAAAACTTACATGTTATAATTCGTGATATTATGTCTAACACGCTAGGAATGACTTGAACAATCAATGTCATTGTGTTCATGTTTCTTGTATACAGTTTAGAACTTTGGGCCAACATTCCAGGGAAAAAGTCTTATGTAGACAAGTTAAAGTATATCTATCTATGTTGGTAGATTTCGATTGATTCGGAAACCTTGAACTCAAAAAATGATATAAAAATGATTGTGAATTTTTTTTTGAATGAAAAAAATGTGAAAAATATATGTTGCTATCAAATCATGTGTCAAGGATAGCCCCCAAGCACTACTTATTCCTCCTGATAATCTTCATGAACATTATGAGGATGAACACCTTGCTTTAAAGAATCAGTTTGATCTTGTGCAAAGAATACAAATTGAGTTAGTGTCCTTTGTTCTAGTCTTGGTATGCTGTAGATAAAAACGTGACGTGAGTTTCACTTCAATTCTCCTATGTTAGCATATTGAATTATAGAGATAAAACATGTATGTATGATTATATCTACTTGATGTTTTCTTTATGATGATACACATACACCTGTCATTATTCTATCTAATGCTTCCATGCATAAGAATTGAACTTAAACTGCACTATTTGTCTACATCACATATGTTCTAGTACACGATTTCTATTCATGATGCTTACAATATTGCACTTTATTAACTTTATAAATCTCCCAACATTATACTGCAAATCATGTGCATTTAGATCCACATGTATTGTCCAAATTTTATATACTCTTCAAAACTTTTTCATGTCAACTATTATTCTTGTGTTGGGTAGGTCTATATTCATAGTGTTTTGCTCCTATTAATTGCCCTAATACTTATGTTTTTATGCAAGTGTGCACGTTTCACATCTCTTTGTTTTCACGAGACATGTCTGTTACTCACTGGACCTTTTCAATAATATCAAAAGGGGGAGATTTTAGTGTTCATTAGCACATATGTAGGGGGAGCACACTTGTAGGGGAGGCCGTATTGATTATTTCAACCTGCTATATTTCATGCTTATTATTAAGATTACACTATACCTTGATATTACTATCTTTATCTCATGAACAAGATCTGATATTATCAAAAAGGAAGTTTGTTGGAACCTCTGGTCCGCATCTCTTTTGTCTAACAATACCAAAATGTCAAGTTGTATTTGATCATACTTGTGTTGGGTATAGTGTGCAGGTTTCTAGGTACAAAAAGACTAAGAACATCAACTTCTGCCACCTACCGCCACGCGTTATCCCTACCGCACCGCGCTAGCGTGGAATTATTTCTAGACAAGATCTCTGGTGCCTACCGCGTAGCGTAAGGTCTACCTCTTCGTGCTAGCTTAAAATCGCTGAGTAAACTCGACAAACTGTTGAGAAAAAGGTTACCGCCTGGCGCTAGCATCATACTACGTCGCGGTATCATAAAAGCAGAAAAATATATATTTTTTGAATTGTTTCCAAATCTACTGGACAGCTGTCACCATCGCATGTATCGATCTACCGTTAGGCGCTAGCCCTACTGCTGACGGTAGCATATTTTTCAAGACATATAAAAGCGAATGTTTCTTTTCCTGGAGATAACACGAAGGAGAATATTTCATTCT
The DNA here is from genome assembly GCA_039583875.1 of Platanthera guangdongensis. Taxonomy (NCBI): domain Eukaryota; kingdom Viridiplantae; phylum Streptophyta; class Magnoliopsida; order Asparagales; family Orchidaceae; genus Platanthera; species Platanthera guangdongensis. The sequence goes on along the minus strand of CM077151.1, from coordinate 68,914,843 downwards.
AGAGTTTGGCTGCCATCTATACGAGGATGATCTATATTGAAGGAAAAACACAATTTCTTCCTCCGGCTCAGGATCAAAGAACTCCGGCGAATGAAATCTTCAACGACCATTAGCGGCTGATCGACTGCAATGAGAATGATTTTCAAGAACATCAATCACGCACCGTTCCTCAGAGAAGTTCTAGGTTTGAGGGAGAAATAACTCTTAAACTATAAATTTTTCTTTTGTATTTTGTTTTTGTTTTTATCTGATCTTGGTATGGGGGAAATCGACCTGGGATGTCATCAAATTCCTAGGAGGGATCTGCAGGAAATCATCATGGGAGGACATCTAGATCTGGGAGATCTAGTGGGGCTCTAAGACCCTTCTAGGGAGGAAGATGAAGAGCCAGCTTGTCGATCTTCTTGGGAAGAAGAGCGAGAACCAACCGATCCTGGGAGGGTCGGTATAGAAACCTAAACAAGTTTGTATTCATCGCCTCTGATCTCCAACGTCACGGAGATCCAATTTTGTTATTGTAAACAAATGTTCTTATTTTGAATAAAATTATATTTTGTTTATTTCATTTCAGAATCATGGTTATATGCTACTAGAGGTTTGAGTGTTGTGTGAGAAATCAAAAAATGAAGTTTTACATGAGAATCAATCTTTGTGATCTACCGTCGCGCGGTAGTGGTCTACCGCCCCGTGGTAGCATCCAGAACTTATTTTCTTGGAAAAATTTGTTTTAATTTCGAAATCTCTTTGAAAATCTTATTCACCCCCTCTAAGGTTGGCCATCAGATCCAACACGAGGTTCATGTGCTCCACGGCTTCCTCTAGCTTGGCTACATGGGTTTCAAGCGATCCCGGACACCGATGAGGTTCGCAGATCGCCAGCTGATAAAATTTTATCTCAAGATCAAGATAGACCGAGGCCACTTTTTCTTGATACTCACACAGAGGGATCCTGGTGGCGTCAATTAACGGTCCCATTGGTGAGGCAAAGTGGCCTACAAAAGAAGCAGCCCATTGTCAATGCAGGTGGAGAGGAGAGCCAACATAGAAGAAGGCGATGATCATTACCAGTGCGAGAAATCGGTGGTTGATACTCGTGACGAGGTGGAGATCACTTGCGATCAGGAGACTCACTGCAAGGGGATAGTCATTCCCAGTGAGGATGAATCCTCCAAGGAGAGACCCACATCTGCCAAGGGAATGGACTTTAATGGTGTGTATCCCAGTGCCCGACGAAGTAACCATCGTGATGTCCCTTAAAGCTCCAAGCATTGCGAGGCGGCAAGGGGGAAGCAACATGTTCTTCCGCCATACCCTTCCCCCGAGATTCTAGATGCCAACGATCAGCAGGGGCAGGCATCCCGGAGGGATGACCTTGGCCATTCCCACCAGATCGGGATAGTTGCGGAGGCGGCGCATTCCCAGCAGCTGCCTAGGAAGGTAGAGCGTTAGGGAGAGGAGGCGTGAGAGGTAGAAAATTCTCGACCGAGTGGCTAGTGTGCAGTTCATGGGTCAGCTGACCGAAACCAAGGTGAAGTCACATTGTGTGATGGAGCGAGGTACTAGGAGGAGGGCCTTGACTCATTAGGCCGCTACTCGGATGGGCGGGATCCACCAATGATGCACTATCTACAAAAGAACTAAAGCTCGCCAGGATAAAGAACCAGGAGGCGAGATCATGAGAACCATCTTTTGCAAATAATTATCGTATTGGGTTGGGTAGTCGCCACTTCAGAGTGGCGATCAACCTCGGAGGGAATAAAACAAGAGGCGGGCATCTCAATAGTAGGGACGATGTTAACAATATTTAGCAGGGTGGCCAACAGAGGTATAGCGGCAGGAGTACTCGCCCGGTCTTCTTAGCAAGCAGAGTCATCCCTCGGAGCGTCAATATCCTTACCTAGACCCATCTTGTTCGGCAGATCCTCCTTAGTAGTGCCCGGGGCGGGAAAAAAATCTGCAAGGTTTGCGAGCTCTTCGTTGGGTGCAGTGGATTCCTCTTCAGCAGGAAGATCCCTCTTCGGCTTCTTCTTCTTCCTCCGGCTATCACCTTCCTTGTCATGACCTTCCCGTTTGCGCTTATTAGAAGGCTGCTGAAATCGAGTACCGAGAAAGGCCCCCAGGGCGTCGAACTTCTTGGCAACCTCTTCTGCGGTGAAGACCATCTTGCAGCAGTCAGAAGCGGCGCCTGTGGGTCATCCCCTCCCCCTCTATTTATAGTGGTCGGAGGGGGGTATCCGCCGAGCATCATAGGGACAAGAACTTGCCAAAAGCCTTGTCTAATACGGGGTTGGATGTTTCTTTCTGATCTCAAAGATCGCTCGAAAAGAGAGGGGATTGTATACAACCCCGATTCGTCAAGGTTCAACGGTCAACATTCGGTAGTCAATGAGTAACTTCAATACATGAAGACCCGATCAACATTCAATGACCAGAAGGGGAGCAAGGGGACCCTTAGACACAAGTAAGGATCATACTCGCCAGGTTGCGTGACCAACCAACAGCATAGACGAGCTTCTAAGACCTTTCCATTCAGGCAAGCTCAGAGCAGTAACAATGGTGAGTATTGATAATACTCGCCTAGCAGGCAACCACCAACCAGCCACTATGTCAGGCATGCCGATCATCATAGATAGTCGCCAGCCTATGCTCATCAAAAGCAAGTCGCCAAAAAGAGGCAGCTGGTATTCGCAGGTCTTGGAATCCTCACCCAGAGACCCCCTAGGATTTGTTTATAAATAGGACCCAGTTGTACAATAATATGGACTTCAAAATCTTGAAAAAGATCTCGACCACCTCTTCCCTTGGACTTTTAGCCGAGTCTTTGGATCCTTTCTTCGAAGAGACAAGTCTTCAGTTAATGTCCCCCTTGTACCCTGCTCGACCATCCTTGGTTGTGGAGGGGAAGGTTCTTCTAAGCTTCCGGGTACGTGGTGGGACCTCCCTACCACAGCGCCTGAGGTCCTTTTTTGTCGTCTTCCTATTTCTATGTTCTAGCCTGTTTAGTCGTTGAGCCCGACCATTGAACTAGTAACCTTAGGTTGCATTGATCCGAAATTTGGAGTCGAGATTTTCCCGGCACTAACAGGCTGCATCTCGGCTTCAGTTCAATTGTTCGCGGTGACTTCAACAGTCAGGCGACCTCGCAGTCAGGCGACCTCGCAGTCACGCGACCTCGCAGTCAGGCGACCAGAAGTTGCGGACAAGGTTATATCTTCAGCAGTCAATAAGCAGCAGTTCGCACGGCTAAGGGTGCGATCTGGCAGTTTGACAGACTTGGCGGTTAGCCATGCCGGATAGGCGGCAAGGTGATTACAGCTTTCTATTTGCCAGTTTTTGCTCTTGTTGTTTTTTGTGTTCTCCATCAAGTGCATTGCGAAATCATGTCTCGCAATGTATGTCTTGTATTGTAAAAAAGATTATTAATTCAATTGGTTCTGGTTTATTTGGCTTAGTTGGTTGAGTGTTTCTGCGACCTTTTCCACTTCACAAAATTTTACAGAGGCATAATCACAAGTTCTATGGATGAGGCCGCATGGTACATCTAGAGCCTAGATTCAAGATTCAGATCACTAGTAGTCTCTTTTTTCAAATATCTACTAATATATTCATCACTAACCGACTCTTCTAAAACCCCAGAAGTTGCAGAACTGGGGCCTAGCAATAAAAACTCTAGCAGACACACACATCTTTTGGAAAGAAAGGAGGAGAAAAAAGAGAGGCCAGGGAGAGAAGAATTTACCTGGTTCCTTGATAGTACTGTCTGAGTCGCCTGCTTATGCTCGCCAGTATCAGTTGGGTACCAACAAAACCAAGTATCATGACAACTTCGTAATGTTTCCTTAACATGGCACCAAACTAACATCTAATAGTAAGGAATAATTACCAAAACTTCCATAAACTTTATTTAATGAATGGTATATAGCCACTGTGTACGAATTTCATAACTCAATTATAATCTAAACTCCAAATATGATTCAAAGCGAATAATGATTCATGAACCTCAAATCTCCACCCTATTTTGTTTATTGAATGAAATAATCAAGTTTTACTCCAAAGCCATAAGGAATTCAACCATCAGAAATAAATAGAGCATCATTTTTATTGGTTAACCAAGCGATGAATTAAGATGATCACAACAGAAGGCCTAACATAAAACCCAAGGAAATATGATAGATGAGAGAATATGATTTGATTTCCCAAATGCATCCATTTAAAAGAGGACCAAGAAGTGGTGAAAATAGAGGATCAAAAGGGTTCTCTCACTATCAAAGCATAGGCGGACCCAGCAGGATTTTTTAGTGGGGGCGTGCAATAAAATATATATAAAAACTAATGCAGACTATAGACAGCGGTTTATGTAAAAACCGCCGTCGATGCTCGAATAGACAGCGGTTTTTATACAAATCGCTGTCTATGCTCGAATAGAGGGTTGAATAGACATTGGTTCATATAAAAATTGGTGTTTATACTTGAGAAGACAACGGTTTTTATATAAATCGCTGTCTATTTTAGGGTTCAGGGTAGAGTAGACAGCGGTTTATATGAAAACCGCTGTCTATTCGAGTATAGACATTAGTTTTTACATAAACTGCTGTCTATTCGCATATTTTTTTTAAAAAAAAATAAGGCGCCCAGCGCCAAAGACTGGCGAATAGCCTTAAAAATTAATTTTTTTTGTATTTTAAAACATATAAATACATACTTTATAATTAATATAATTTTTTTTGAGTTTGGGCTGCCTCCCACATTGGGCCTTTAATAGGTCCACCCATACAGGGGCGGACCCACATAGGGGCTAGTGTGGGTGGTCACTCACACTGAATTCTAAAAATAATATTTTCAATAATAATGAACTTGTTATTTACCATGGCTCATAAGTTACCGCATAATATATTATATTGAAAAAATAATACATATATATTTCTTGGCATAGTTGGTGGAGATTGTATTTTTTGATGAAATGGTCATGAGTTCATAACCAGCCAACGACCAACTTTATTATTTTTTGTTTTATTGTAATGTTATTTTTAAATTTATTGTATAAATATGTTTTTTGATATATTGTTGTTTACATTTTTTGTGGGATAAAGGCTTGAGTGTTGTTGTTTACATTTTTTTGCAAGTTTGTCATTGTATAAAAATTTTATGTAAATTAGTTAATTGTTATATATGTTTTTATGTACACATTTGTTGATTCATTTTTCTGAATTATTTTGTACTCCGCGCACACATAACAAAATTTCTGCGTCCGCCACTGCACCCATCTATCAATGTATATCATTCATCCTACTCATCTTAACTATGTGATCAAATATAAACAATGCTCTTATAAATTAAATTAAGGAAACAATCATTTGGAAATTCATCTTAAGAAACTAATAGTATAAAAGGGAAAAATGCAATTAAAATACCTTCATAATTCTTACACTATCGATTGTAATTAAAATCGTGAATATAAAGTGAAGAGATAATCTAGATTCACCAAATCCTTCTTCAATTGAGTCTATGGATAAGGCAAAAAGAAACCATTATTAAACTATAGGAACTAAAAATAGGCAAGATTTGGGAAACACCATTAATATAGGTCCAAAACCATTAATGTGGTTAAAACCTAAAACAAATGGAAGAATGGGATAACTTTTGGCTACGGCGACCCATCATTTTGGTTCTGTTTGGCATGGTGGCTGCGGCCGTAAACGCATCGCCGTCATTTTTTAAGGATCACTCAACAAACATCATCTGTTTGAATGTAAAAATGGATGAAGTTTCTTAAGAATCATCTGTTCACTTAACAAACATCCCCTAATCGAGCGACGACCTTCTCCTTCCCGACGACGTAAGTGTTGCGTAAGTCGTTGATCGCCGCTAGCCGCTGCCAACCGCCCACCCGAATGGCAATTTAACCCCCCTTGATCATGACCGCCACCACTGTGTCAAACGGAGCCTCTGGTTGTGTTTGGCGCGGCTTATCGCAACTTATTTGTTCCGGTGAGGTTGGACAAAAACGTCATTGCCATAGAATGCATGTTTGGAATGACAAATGTTACCACCATTACAAGAAAAAAACTAGTTTGGGGCATAAGATTTTGATAAGACAATGACATTTTTGTCAAATCTCACAAAAGCAAATAATCCGTAATAAGCCGCGCCTAACGCAGCCAAAGACTTGAAGCTAGGGATTCAAATATAATTGAACAAGTCGACTAAAATCATGGTGTTATTACAAAAATCATGAAGAATCAGAAATTTTTTTTTGTCAGCCATTTAAAAGGTGCGAGCAGGTGTGTGGTCATGATGCACAAATTTACTGTACACTGTGGACCCCACAAAATTACAAAGTTTTCCTCCTTGTGATTGATGAGAAACTAAAGAATAATCCGCCGAGCGGATCATATTTTTACTCTAGGAATCATGGCAGGACATAACAACATGTGTGATTATAAAAACCTAAGTAATAAGTGAGACAATGGGCATATATAATAGAAAAATTAACAGAGTGCATAACAGAAGAATCTTAATTGTTTAACAGAAAATTTATTTCTGTTAAAGAGAATTGGCGAAAAAAATTAAATAATCCGCGCTTTTTCATAACTGTCGTCGGATCTAATCCAGGACCGGACCCTTGCCCAAAGCGGATCGTACTCACACAAGCAAGAGAGCTGGCTCGCAGGCACAAGCTTTGCAAATGATGAGAGGGATTGCTATATAAACAGCCACATAACTGTCGGATTAAAGTCCCGCTCCGCGCGGATATATGAGCGCCTGATATTCGAACTATAGTTTCGGCTGTCAGCACTCAAAATATAGGTGCGCTGCTATCTGCACCGCAGTTTTAGCTATTCGCACCGCACTTTCTCTTAATTTTTCGTTTCTTTTGAAAATACGTTATGTACATGTATTTTTAGGAAACGTGTTCAACACGAAAGTTGTAGATCTCGACGAGATCTACAACTTTCGTGTTGAACATTTTTCCTAAAAATGCATGTACAAGACGTATTTCCAAAAGACACAAAAAATTATGAAAAAGTGCGGTGCGAATAACCAAAACTGCGGTGCGGATAGCAGGGCCCAAATTTATAAGGTGATTGATATCCGCACTACACATTTGGATATTCGCACTACGATTACTTCTAATTTTCGCGTCTTTTGAAAATACTACTTGTACATGCATTTTTAGGAAAAGTGTTCAACACGAAAGTTGTAGATCTCGACGAGATCTACAACTTTTGTGGTGAACACTTTTCCTAAAAATGCATGTACAAGACGTACATTAGGAAATACACTCAGATTTCGCGCCTTTTAGAAATACTTCTTATACATGCATTTTTAAGAAAAGTGTTCAACACGAAAGTTGTAGATCTCGGAGAGATCTACAACTTTCGTGTTGAATACTTTTCCTAAAAATGCATGTACAAAGAGTATTTTAAAAAGGCGCGAAAAATTAGAAGTAAATGTAGTGCGAATATCCAAAAGTGTAGTGCGGATATCAATCGCCAATTTATAAAGTTTAGGAATTTTATTTTTCGCCCAGGCATGCGCTCACGCGCACGCACGTGATTGTCCCTCACGCTGGGGAAAGTGGCTCCGGCTACCTCTCGCCCTAGGGTTTTAACGATTTCTCCATGAATCTGGCGGCCGTTCTCGCCATTTTTCCAGCTGGGCAAAGTGAAAGCTGTCTCCCTCTGGGCGACAGTGAGATTGGCAGATGTTAAAACACTTGAAAACCCTTTTTGGATCGGTGCGAAATTAGGGTTCGGGTGGTAACCGGAGAGGAAGACTTTGGTCCTTTCGCATGTCGCAAGGGGGGAGAAAATGTGGAGAAAGGTTTGCATGGTTTGCCGGTCCGATTTCCAATAAATTTAATAGAAATTAGCTTTCTACATGACATGAGATTTTTGAAGGCTTTATCCGTATTGAAGGATGATAGAACCCGGCAGCCTCCGGTTCTTCCCAACGCCGGCGATGCACCGTCCTGACGAGTTTACCGCATTTGCCGCCAACAAATGTTCTCAAATCACGGCAGATCTCACACAATATCGAGAAGCAGAACAACACAGAAGATGGAATTACATACGATAATGGAAATCCGGAGGCAAGCCTGAGCGGACTCCTTGGACGGTGCAAGGGATGCTCTTCCCGTGGCAGCCGTTCACCTTACAAAACATCTGATATTTTTTTGCATAACCTCCAGACAAACCCTGGCTCACACTAAAAGGAGCCCTAACAAAGATAAAGACAAAAGTACCCTTTTATCAAAACTTACAATAACAGAAATACTAAAAAAACATAAAAATAACGTCCAACAGGACGTAACAAGGCCTTCCCCTTCAACTGTTCCGTGGCCTCAAGGAACCATCTCTGGCCATCGACGCCGCAGGGCCCATAGATCTTCCCACGTTGCTGTCTCCTTGGAACCGTGGGTCCACTGAACCAGCATTTGCGTCACCACACGACCATCCCTGTTTGCAATGCGCCTATCCAAAATTGCGACCGGTTCCACGAGTACATTGCCGGAGTCATTGATTGTCGTAGGAAGCGGTTGAATTATGTCAGTCGATTGGCCCTTGTACTTCTTGAGTTGGGAAATATGGAAGGTGTGGTGAATCCGGGCGCCACTAGGCAACTCTAGCTAGTAGGCTACGGTACCCACCCGTGCGGTCACTGGAAATGGGCCGAAGAAGAATGGTGAGAGTTTTTGTTGATGATGATCCTTCAAGCTGACTTGACGGTAAGGCTGCAAACGCACCCAGACCAAGTTCCCCACTTCCAGACTATGTTCCCGCCTCTTCGTGTCCGCGAGTCGCTTCATGCGTTCTTGGGCCTGAGCTAAGTTAGCCTTTAGAAGGGACATCATCCAATGTCGGGCCAGCAAGGAGCGGTCCACCGCCGCAACCGTGGTTGTTCCATCCACATAAGGGGGAATAGCGGTTGGTTCTTGGCCATAGACCACCTCATATGGAGTCATTTGGATGGCGCTATGAAATGACGTATTATACCACCATTCCGCTAGTGGTAACCACTCAGCCCATTCACGAGGTTTTTCAAAGCACATGCAGCGGAGGTAACCTTCGACACAACGGTTCATCACTTCCGTCTGTCCATCGGATTGTGGATGATACGTCGTGGAAGTGTGAAGTTGGATTTGCAGCACCCGGAATAATTCTTGCCAAAATTCACTAAGAAACACCGAGTCCCGATCACTCACGATCGATGAGGGTGGTCCGTGCAACCGAACTACGGAATCCAAAAATTACGCGCCACCGTTTCCGCTGTATATGGGTGAGAGAGAGCCAAAAAAATGTGCTTGTTTCCTCAAGTGATCCACGACCACCATGATAGTCGTCTTACCCTGACTGAGAGGTAAACCATCAATGAAATCCATCCCAATATCCTGCCAAATTCGCCCCGAAATAGGAAGTGGCTAAAGCAGTCCCGCGGGGTGTTGAGTGTCGGCCTTACACTGTTGGCAGGTCGTGCACTGTTGAATGTGGTGATAGACATCAGCTTTCTGTCCCTTCCAATAAAACACCCTTTTAAGGAGTTTGTAGGTCGCTGTTACCCCCGAATGACCCCCCATCGGCCCGGCGTGATATAGCTCCAGCAATCGACATTTCATGGTGTTGTCCCGCCCGACCACGATCTTCCCCTTCCGGGTGAGCACGCCATGCCGCTAGTTGCATTTGGGATAAGCTGCCTCATCACTTTCCTTAGCTGAAATTACCTTCTGGAGATGGTTGTCCATGGCCCAAGACAATTTAACTTGTTGTAGAAGTTCATCCTGTGCGATAGTGACGGCCTAGAGAGCCCCGTCCGATTGTTCGTGTACACGCGAGAGGGTGTCCGCACAAACATTGTCCCTTCCCTTTTTGTATTGCACCTTGAAGTCGTAACCCATGAGTTTAGACAAGTAACGCTGTTGTGTCGGCATGGCTAGCTTTTGCTCAAGCATGTATTTCAAACTATGGTGATTCGTACGTATTATGAAGGCATTCCCCATCACATAATGCCACCATTTCTGCACTGCCATCACAATTGCTAAAAGTTCTTTTTCGTAGGTGGACAGCCCGGCGTGCCGCGGGCCCAAAGCCTTGTTAAAAATGGAGACGGGACGTTCCCGTTGCAGCAAAACTGCACCAATACCCGTGTTGGCTGCATATGTCTCCAAGGTAAAAGGCTGAGTGAAATCCGGTAATTGCAAGACCGGCGGATTCGTGACCGCCTGTTTGAGAGCTTGGAATGACGCTTCCGCTGCTGCCGACCATTGGAAAGTACGTTGTTTCAGCAGTGTTGTCAACGGTTGCGCGAGGCCGTCGTAGCCTTGAATAAAGCGGCGGTAATAGCCAGTGAGGCCTAGAAAGCCACGGACCTTCTTGAGTGACGTGGGTGTCGGCCACTCCAACATTGCTCGTATCTTGGCGGATCGGTGGACACCCCGTGCCCGGATATAATATGCCCCAAGTAGTGGATTTGCGGTAAGCCGAAGTCACATTTGCTACGCTTGAGGACAAGTTGATGTGTGCAGAGTGTCTGAAAAGTGAACCTTAAATGCTCCTCCCATGTCGCGCTGAAAATCAAAATATCATCAAAGAATATAAGGACGAATTTGCGGAGTTGACCTTGGAAGATGCGGTTCATCAAACTTTGGAACGTGGAGGGAGCGTTAGTAAGCCCAAAGGGCATTACTAAAAACTCATAGTGACCCTGATGCGTCCGGAAAGTCATTTTTTGAATATCGTCCTCCGCCATCCGCACTTGGTGGTAGCCGGCACGCAGATCCAGTTTTGAAAAAAAGTGTTCCATGGAGTTCATCAATCATCTCCTCTACGAGGGGAATTGGGAATTTGTCTTTGACCGTAATGTGGTTGAGTTGCCGGTAGTCTACACAAAGTCCCCAGGAGCCATCCTTCTTCTTGACTAAAACCACTGGAGAAGCAAAGGGGCTGCAACTATGACGAATAACACCCGTCTGAAGCATTTCGCCAATCAACTTCTCAATCTCAGATTTCTGTAGTGGTGGGTACCGGTAGGGGCGAAGATTGACGCTGGCCCCCTCTTGCGACAACACGATATGATGTTCTTGCCCGCGGATTGGAGGCAACCCTTGCGGTTCCCGGAATAAGTCCCCAAAATTCATCCAAAAGTCGCTGAAGTTGGTGCACGGCTGCGGGTGTTGGACCTGCTCCCTGAACCTGCCAATCCCAGCACCCCGTGGAGGAGGAGTCCTGCATCTCCGACGTAGCTGGGTGTGGTGTGTCTTCAAGAATGTCGCACAACGGTAACATATTGAGTTGCCCTTCTTTAGCCAAGAGTTTCTGCACATGTTTTCCCTTGCCCCATGACAGATTGCCGGGTTGAGCCCCGTGGAGGTGGATCTGCTTACCCCCACTCGTAAACTCCATCCGTAAGTCACAGAAGTTCCAATGCACCATGCCCAAGGTAATTAGCCACTGGATGCCCAAGACAACGTCACAACCGCCCAATGGGAGGATCAACATGTCGGATGTGAATTCTACCCCTTGCATGACCCACGAAAAATTGTCCACTTTGTGCGATCTTGAGATTGTCTTGCCGTTAGCCACGACCACCGAGGACGGTGTGATTGGGGTCAAGGTACAGTGCAACCTCTGAGCCGCCGCCTCATCCAGGAAATTGTGGGTGCTACCCGAGTCTATCGATACATGAATGGGTTGACCCTGATGGGATGTCGTGACACGCATAGTGTTGAAATGGGTGATCCCCGTCAGTGCGTGCACGGACATTTGTGGTGATTGTTGCTCCTCCTCCGGCACATCCATATCCAACCCGGGTACTTCCTCCTCTTGGGTGTCATCGTCCACCACGACCTCCAAAGCGTAGGCCTGCCGCCGGTTCGGGCACTTGTGCCCCGGAACATAAAGCTGATCACACCAAAAACACAAGCCCTTCTTCCTTTTATCATCCATCTCCGAAGAGGTAAGTTTGCGGGTGTTGGTCTTCGGCTTGGGTGCTGGGGCCGGAGTGTGACTGGAGAGAGGACGGCTCACCTCCTCCCAATGGTGCTCTTCCTTGTGGGAAACCCAAACTGTTTGCTCCGGGCGCCCAAGTTTTGTTCCTGAAGCCGAGCTAGGGAAAAAACATCCCGAAGGGACTTCGGTTGAAACATACGAACCACAAACTCAATCTCGTCGCGAAGACCGCCAAGGCAGAGACTGATGGCGTGCTCCTCCGGTAGTGCGATGCGATGTAGAAGTAAGTCAAATTCGTCCAAATAACCCTGGACAGAGCCCTTCTGGCGTAAATTCTTCAGTTCGCTAAGGGGATCATTGCAGAGGACCGAGCCGAAGCGGCTATGGAGAGCTTGACTGTATTCCTCCCAAGTCGGCCATTGTCGGGTAAGCCGCGCTTTCATATACGTCTGATGCCAAAACAGTGCCTTGCCCTCCATGTGGATGGAGGCCATTTTCACATTCAGATCTTCCGGAGTCCCGTCGACATCGAAGAACTGATCACATCTATAGATCCACTCCAGGAGGTCCTCTCCGGCGAACTTCGGGAAGTCTAGACGGGGAAATCGGGTCAGCACATGCGACGCTGTTGTAGTTCTAGAATAGCCCTCAGCGGACCCTCCACCTCCGCCCCGAGATGATCTACTGGGCTTGTCCTGTTTCCAAGCCGAAACCAGCATGCAGACATCCTCGCTGAGAACCTGCACCGAACGTGCCAGATCATCGTGATTCTGGGGGATGGCGTCCAAATCCGACGCGTGCTCCTTGGATCGGGTGGCATCCGCGACATGCATGGCGGACGTAGAAGGCTCTGATACCTTGATAGAACCCGGCAGCCTCAGGTTCTTCCCAACGCCGGCGATGCACGGTCCCGACGAGTTTACCGCAGTTACCGCCAACAAATGTTCTCAAATCACAGCAGATCTCACACAATATCGAGAAGCAGAACAACACAGAAGATGGAATTACATACGATAATGGATATTCGGAGGCAAGCCTGAGCAGACTCCTTGGACGGTGCAGGGGATGCTCTTCCCGTGGCAGCCGTTCACCTTACAAAACATCCGATATTTTTTTGCATAACCTCTAGACAAACTCCGGCTCACACTAAAAGGAGCCCTAACAAAGATAAATACAAAAGTACCCTTTATCAAACTTACAATAACAGAAATACTAAAAAAACATAAAAATAACGTTCAACGGGACGTAACAAAGGAACATTTGAATGGAGATTTGACAGCCGGTCGGAGAGATAGAGAAGGGGTGAAATAGAAATGGAATCACAACGGAATGTTTTTAATAAGGAGATGAAAGAGGGGTCGGAGCACAATCAAACCACCACCATTTTATCTTCTCTCGGGTTTCCAAGAGAGGAGGAAGAAGACGGAGGCGCCCTCGTCCCTCATCCATACAGAAATAAGCTGGTATCTCTGTGAGCTGAGAAGAGAGAGTAGAGTTTCTGATCCGGACACTTAAAAAAAAAGACAATTGTTAAACGCAATTCGTTATTGTCTAGTCACACCCAAAAAATCTCATAATTTTTCACGCATTTTTGAAATACGCCTTATACATGCAATATTAGTAAAAGTTCTCAAAACAAAAGTTGTATATCTCGTCGAGATCGAAATCTACAACTTTCGTTTTGATAACTTTTTGATGGGCTCCCTGTTTCCGCTCCCGGTCGAGCCGCAGTCCGAGCAAGCGCACCCCGATCGTCAACCACGCCAGCAACACGTTCTAATCTGCGCAGGACGAGCGCCACAGTCGGGCACGTTGAAATCCTCCCGCGCGGCATGCGCGCGCGCGAGGTTTATGATGTGCGCGCATGCGCTCGAATTCCTGCGCGCGCTCCAAATTCCTGCGCGTGCAGGAATTCCTGCACGCAGAAATCTCGATTCCCGCACGCGCAGCGCAGGAAGATTGGTTCGTGCGGGCGCGGGATGATTTCCAGCCAATGGGAATTAAATCCCCATTGGCTGGAAAAGGACGCTGACCAAGTCAGCGCCGGTTTTAGGCGCTGACTTGGTCAGCGCCTATATTTGGCCTCTCCAGGGCAAGCTGTCGCACCACCCCTTGGTGGTGCGGCAGTTTTCGTAGGGGACGCCGGCTCGTGCCGGAAGCGCGTCCCCCCTCCTCTCTCTCACGATCGATGTCGTCGCCGCTCCTCTCTTTCTCGCCGTCATATCCAAACGGCCACAGTCGTTGTCATTTCCTAGCGTCACGGCCGGCGTCGTCATCATTTCTCAACTCCGCGGCCGCCGCCGCAGTCGTCACCCAACGCCGCGGCCGCCGTCGCCGCCATCGTCTCCCAACATCACGATCGTCTCCCCTCTCTCCCGCGGACGTCGCCATCGTCGCTCCTCTCTCCCGTGACCACCGTCGCCACCGTCTTCAAACGTTGTGGCCATCACCGCCATTATTTCTAAACTTCACGGCCGCAGCCGTTGTTATTTCTCGACTCCACGACCGCCGTCGTCGTTCGTTTCTCCCACGACCGCCGTCGTCTGTTTTTCCCGCGGCCGCCGCCGCCGCCGTTTCCTAACACCGCCGCCGTTATTTCCCGACTCCACGACCGCCGTTGTCGTCCGTTTCTCCCGCGGCCGCCGCCGCCGCCGTCTCCCAACACCGCCGCCGTCTCCCAACACCGCCGCCGTTATTTCCCGACTCCACGACCGCCGTTGTCGTCCGTTTCTCCCACGACCGCCGTCGTCGTTCGTTTCTCCCGCGGCTGCCGCCGCCGTCTCCCAATACCGCGGCCGCCGCCGTCTCCCAATACCGCGGCCGCCGCCGTCTCCCAATACCGCGGCCGCCGCCGTCTCCCAATACCGCGGCCGCCGCCGCCGTTATTTCCCCACTCCACGACCGCCGTCGTCGTCCGTTTCTCCCGCGGCCGCCGCTGCCGACTCCCAACACCGCGGCCGCCGCCGCCGTTATTTCCCGACTCCACGACCCCGCCGTCGTCGTCCGTTTCTCCCGCGGCCGCCTCCGCCGCCGTCTCCCAACGCCTCCGCCGCCGTTAATTCCCGCCTCCACGACCGCCGCCATTGTCGTTCGCCGCCGCCGCCGTCCGTCATGACTTTCCTCCGCCGTCCGATCGCGCTCCCGCGATCGCCGCCATCGATTACGTGGGTAACCACCCATGTAACTACCCCCCATGATCTTTCGTAGTGGGGAAATGCGCGTCTACAAATAGACTGGCCTGCAGTTAGTATTATTATTAAATATTATATGTGCATATTATGTCATGAGTGGACCTATTAATAGCACTCATGGTGGTTATGGGCTGCGAATAACTGCATGACCTTCATAACCACTCATGAAGCCTATAAATAGGACCTCTCTTCCCCCTTTTTATTCAGGATCTCCTTCTTGGAAAAATCCTCCTACGGATTCCCTCTCTCTCCTTCCTCCTTTATCTTCTTCATCTCCTTCTCCCCCTTCGAGGATCTTCAAGCATTCTTTGAAGACCTCCTTCATCTTCGAAGATCTTTATCCTCTCCGCCCGGAATTTCTTTCTCCCCCGTCGCCTCCTTACGCGCTCCCCCGCACGCATAGTCCTTGCGCGCTCCCGCGCGCGCCGCTTCCTCGTGCGATCCCGCGCAACCGTCTCCTTACGCGCTCTCGCGCGCATTTCTCCCTTACGCGCTCCCCCGCGCGCCTAGTCCTTGCACGCACGCTCGCGCCGCCTCCTTGCACGCTCTCGCGCACATTTCTCCCTTGCGCGTTCCCGCGCACGCCGCCTCCTTACGCGATCCCGTGCACATTTCTCCCTTGCGCGCTCCCGCGAGCGCCTCCTCCTTGCGCGCTCCCGCGCGCGCCGCCTCTTTGCACGTTATCATGCCCGTCTCTCCCCTGCACGCTCCCGCGCGTTATCACACAAGTTGCTCCCTTGCACGGGTCTCTTACCCCAGCGCTCCACGCACTCTTCTCCAACAAGCGCCCAATGTGCTCTCCTCTAGCAAGCGCCCTACGCGCTCTACTCCAACAAGTGCCCGACGCGTTCTGTGAGTGGTGGCCTGTCACCCTCCAGGATCTCTCTCTCTCTCCCAAATAATTGTAATGAGAGGCGGCATGTCGCCCTCGAGTTCTTGAAAAAGCCCTGTAACTGCACTCAGATCTAGTAGAGGTTTGGTCGACACAGATCCGGTCATGTGGTTTTTCACCTCTTTCTGGGGTTTTCCACGTCAAAAAAATTAACTTGTCAACTTTCCATTTTCATTGACTGTGTGTGCTTGACCGTTCCGAGAGCTAAGACGGTCCAAGAATTCTGGTCCGACCGGGACATCGAGTTAGTCTGCAATAGTTTGGCGTCGTCTGTAGGAAGCGACTTCCCAGCATCCTCAAAAGACAGTACCCTCAACATAACATTACTCATAACTAAAGACCATGGCGGGAGAAGTTGCCTGCACGACAGAAGGGACAACACTCGGGGGGCAGGTTAGTCCACTTCCCTCTCACCGACATGTCATCATACCAGAAGGAGAACTCCCCAGTGCAGATGTCCATGGTCGTAGAGCCCGTTTATATAAAGGATCTGAAGTTTAGCATCACTACAATCACCCAGAAGCGACAGGCATCAGGCCAACATAAGTTAAAGGGCTCACACGCAAAGAAGTTCTCAACTTAATCACAGAAGAATACGAGCGGGCCAAGCAATATGTCTCTCCCTCCAGCCGCCCTCTCCATCATTACTCGCCATTTGCACCCGAGGTTCGAGCACACCCAATCCCTCACAGTTTCAAGCTCCTAAAGATCGAGGCATACGATGGTACAAGTGACCCCTCAGAGCATGTCAGACACTTCGCAATCATGATGCAACTTTGTAACGCCCCAGATCAACTATTGTGCAAAAATTTCCCAGCAACTTTGAAAGGGCAAGCTCACACATGGTTCATGTCCCTGAAGGAAGGAGAAATCAAGGATTTCGCAGAACTAACACAACAATTCACAGATCAGTTCATCGCCAGCCGCCGGATATTCAATGATCCTTCCCACATGTCCGGTATCCGTCAAAGCGAAGGGGAAACCCTTAAAGATTTCTTCCGTCGTTTCACCACTGAAGCACTACGAATCCCTGGAATAAAAGCGGAACTCCTACGCAGATTTCTTCGTGGAGGGCTCAACGAGCACGCCGTATCAGAGCAAGAGGAAAAATGGGTTATGATGTCACGTCGTGCAGGGGATAACTGCACACGTTCAGGCAAACCAAATGACTATTTGTCACTGTTTTGAAAAATGTTCCTTTCTCGGCCTAAACCATTTCTTCCTTAAGGACTTTTTACCCTTTTTTGGTGTCAAATCCAGGAAACATGCTTTCATCTACTAACTCCACATCTTCCATACAAAATGTCATACAAGCAACTAGACTCAGGCTCGAGAAAGTGCATGCATTCCCTAAGAGGCCTCACCGAGTCCCCAAAAATAGACTCCGGCTTGCTGGGGAACCGTGCAACTAGGCTACCAAAACAGCCACTCGAAAGCCCGCGTGAAAACCATGCTCGAACAACGGTCAAAGCCAACGTAACGCCCATCAAGCGTATGGAATCATTCAACGAAAAATCCGGGGTGTTACAGTCACTCCCCCTAACAAAAAGTTTCGCCTCGAAACTTTTCAATAATTCTTATATCAATCAAAGGAGTAATCAAACAAAAACACCAATTCACATACCAGCTTAGTTACGGGAACAAATGAGGGTGAGCCGCCCTCATTGTTGACTCGAGCTCCCACGTCGTGCTTTCCACATTCTGATTTTTCCATAGCACCTTGACCATTGGAATCTTCTTTTTCCGCAACACGCGATCTTGGGAGTCCAAAATACGGATGGGCATCTCCACATAAGAAAGGTTCAGCGCCAATTGCGGCACAAAGTCCAAAACTTGCTTGTCATTTCGCATACACTTTCGAAGTTGGCTGACATGCAACACGTCGTGAACACCAGGAAAGTTCACGGGTAACTCGACTTTGTAAGCGGATGCACCAACCCGCGCAAGAATCTTGAAGGGACCCACAAATCTTGGGTCTAATTTGTGCTCTTTTCCAAATCTCTTAATTCCAACCATTGGGGAGACTTTTAGGAAGATGAAATCCCCCACAGCAAACTCTAACTCCGACCTTCGCCGGTTGGCGTACTTTTCATATCGCTCTTGGGCGATCCAAAGCTTCTCCCGAATAAGTCGTACGACAACTTCCATGTCCTCGAGCGCCTCTGGGCCCAACAAAGGCCGCTCGCCAACCTCAGCCCAAAATAAGGGAGTCTGACATCGTCGCCCATATAAAGCTTCGAACGGAGCCATTTGCAAGCTTTCTTAATAGCTGTTATTATATGCGTATTCCATAAGCCGCAAATGCTCATCCCATGCTCCGCCATACTCTAGAATGTGGCATCGAATCATATCCTCCACGATTTGGTTTACCTGTTCCGTTTGGCCATTCGTCTGAGGGTGGTAAACAGTTGAATACCTCAAATCCGTCCCCAAACCCTCTTGTAGACTTTTCCAGAAACGAGAAGTAAATCGGGAATCCCGGTCTGAAATAATATTTACTGGCACACCATGCAGTCGGATGATCTCGTTCAAATATAGCTCCGTTATTGTCTTCATCGGGTAGTTGACCTTAAATGGTACGAAGTGAGCACACTTGGTCAACCTATCCACGATCACCCATACAGAGTCATGTCCTCGTGGAGATCTTGGTAAGCCTGTAATTAAAATCCATTGAAATGTTTTCCCACTTATATGTTGGAATCTCCAAGGGCGTCAACTTGCCACCGGGCCTCCCATGATCAGCTTTCACCCGCTTGCAGGTATGACATTCAGATACAAATTGCGCTATATCTCTTTTCATTCCATACCACCAGACAATTTGTTTCAACTCACGGTACATTTTAGTTGAGCCTGGATGGTAGGCCATACTTGAGCCATGTGCTTCCCTACACACCATATCGCGAATGTCTCCAACTGCGGGGATACAAAATCGACCGCGATATTTTAACGTGCATGCGCCATCAATAGCAAAATCTGGTAATTCACCTTTTTCAGTCCGAAGAAATAAATGTAAAAGATTAGGATCCTCCTTTTGCGTGAAGACGTACTTCAAACTTTTATGATCTGTAAAGATTTTACACTGTGCGTCATAAAGTAAGTGTCTCCACAACTTCAATGCAAATATTACCGCTGCGAACTCCAAATCATGCGTCGGGTAGTTCTTTTCATGACTTTTCAACTGTCGAGACTCATACGCAATCACCTTTTGTCTTGCATTAAAACACATCCAAGTCCAACGTGCGACGCATCCACAAAAATATCATAATCTATCCCTTCTGTCGGCAAGATCAATACAGGAGCGGTACATATTCTGTTCTTGAGTTCAAGGAATGATGCCTCACACTTGTCATTCCAATCAAACGCCATATTATTCTGGGTTAAGCGAGTCAAAGGTGCAGCTAAGGTAGCAAACCCTTCTACAAATCGGCGATAATAGCCGGCCAATCCCAAGAAGCTCTGAATCTCCTTGGGTGTCTCCGGTCTCCTCCACTCCATGACTGCAGCAATCTTTTCGGGATCCACTGAAATTCCATGTTGATTAATAACATGACCCAGAAATGCAACCTGAGGCAACCAAAACTCGCATTTGCTTAGCTTCGCGAACAACTTTTGGTCGCGCAAAGTGGCCAATACCAATTTCAGATGCTGTTCATGCTCCTCAGCACTGCGGGAGTAGACGAGAACGTCGTCAATAAAAACCACCACAAACCTATCCAAACAGTCCTTGAACACCCGGTTCATCATATCCATGAAGGCTGATGGTGCGTTGGTCAAACCAAACGACATCACAAGAAATTCAAAATGGCCATGTCTCGATCGAAACGCAGTCCGCGGAATATCAGACCCCCGGACCTTTAGCTGATGATAGCCCGAGCGGATATCAATCTTCGAGAATACTGAACTGCCATGTAGTTGATCAAACAAATCATCAATTCTTGGCAGTGGGTACTTGTTTTTAATCGTCACCTTGTTCAATTCCCGGTAATCGATGCAAAGCCGCATCGACCCATCTTTCTTCTTCACAAATAGCACAGGTGCACCCTAAGGTGATGAACTTGGCCTGATAAACCCCTTTGCCAATAAGTCATCCAGCTGGGTACGCAACTCTGCTAGCTCACGCGGGGCCATTCTATACGGTGCTTTCGCAATAGGCCGCGTACCCGGCTCCAAATCAATGACAAACTCGACATCACGATCAGGTGGAAGACCAGGAAGATCAGTAGGAAAAACATCTGGAAATTCACGCACAACAGGAATCTCCTCCAAACGCGGCAAAACAGCACTAGTCCCCACAACTGAGACTAGACAAGCAAAACAGTCGGAAACAAACAACGTCCGAACACATACCGCCGAAATCCCTGGAGAGTCCAAGCATGAATCACCATAAACACTCCCCGGCTGACCATTGTCCTTGATAAAGTCCAAGCGCTTGCATTTGCACTGGATAATAGCATCATAGCGGGATAACCAATCCATGCCCAAAATAACGTCAAAATCTTCCAAATCGATCACCTTCAAATCAGCCTTCGCTAAGAAGTTTCCCAAAAAAATGGGACAATCAAGAAGACCCCAATCTGCAACCACAGATGTTGAAACCGGAATCCGGTCTCCTGTGGAGTTCGACCCTTGGGGAAGGGGTGACCGCGCACCTACTACCTCAAGCGAATGATCTAGGCACAAGACTAGGAATACAAGGGACAGACCCAAGGTCTCAGCGTGGAGGACCCGCCGCATACCCGGAAGACTAACTAACTCTTCCCCTCCCAAGCCAAGGGCTGAGCTAAGGCACCTTTGGAGGGCTCTCTTGGCCGACCGGAAAATACAAGGAGGATCTCGAGATCCACTCCCAAACTAGAGGTGCCACCTCGGGTCTATGTAAAATGTTCCCCGCCCGTCTAACTATTGGCGCAAAACCGCCCAGCAGCCCTACTCTACGCAGCCCCCAATTAGGCCGCTAATAGCGGAATTCCGCTACTCTGAAAGGATGACAACGGGCCATCAGGGGTTTCCCGGCATCTGTTCCTCGGGGCCCACATGGGGGAGCGGTTCACGAACACACCGCTCGCCCAAGACAGGAGGAGTAAGCTACATTCTCAGAGCATCACAGATATGAAAAAATATTACATGAATATAAATTCCATACTCAGCACGCAGGCCGGCAGTATAAACAAATAAGGCCTTTGAGGGCTGGTACGAGCTCGGGCTTAAGCCCGTCATTCCCCGCCTGCTACTACAACACCTGTACGCCAACGTCTCGATGAGCGGCGGCCAACTAGTCATCGGTCGACTAATATAAGCGGGCCAAACATATTGCGCACACCCCCTTTTTGGGGGCTTGTGGCGCGCATTCCCTGCAAACGACCAATAAACAACTTCCCCGGAGTCTTCTCCGGGAACCCCAGAACATCACCAGTCCGGCTCACACATCCGGATGAGCTTCACACAGCATGCCTAAACCCGTACTCACGCTTCCGGGTACTAATGCAATTAACTGTGGGGACATACACGTCAACCCTGTTGGAACACCCTATTACTAATTTGGGTCAGGATCACTATGTCTCTAAGAACCTTTATTTGACCTCCTGTATAGCTTAAAAGGTCAATTAGAATTGAGTCTAAGGGTTAGAAGTCTAGGATTGGAAGCTGCCCTGGAGACCAAGTTTTTCTGTCTGGAGACTAAGTCTGATCGTCGAGCTCAGCACGACGATTCGTCGAACTCCGATCGACGATCGTCTAGCTCAACTCTGACGGATCGTCGAGCTCCACTCAACGATCGCTGAGCTCAACTTCATAATATCGTCGAACTCCATTCGACGATCGGTGAGCTCAGGTCGACGATTTTGACTCTGCATTGGATCTTTACCTCTGAGCTCAGTTCGACGATCTTTGAGCTCAGATCGACGATTATTTTGCTGCTTGAGTTTTCCAGTTCGCTGAGCTCAGCTCGACGATAGCAGAGCTCAGTTCGACGATTTCAGATAACTTCCAGAATTCAAATTCAAATCAGTCAGGAGTTATTCTGCAATTAATTCAGAGATTTGCTAGCCGTTTTCATTTACTTCTGGACCAAGTTTCAAGGACTTTTCAAGGAATAATTCTCCAGAAGAGTTTTTGCAATTAAGGATACAATCAATGCAGACCAACAGCTATCCTTGACAAAGAATGACATTCTATTCTGGAACAGAGAATAAAAGACAGGATGTTTTTTGAATCTAAAAAAACAAGAAGAAAGAAGACACACAATATACAGAATACAGAAAGATACAAAAAAAGTTTCTGTCAAAAAGAATTCTGAAGAACACTCATCAAAGAGATCAAGCTTTCAAAAATCTTCAGATCTCTTCAGCTCTCAAAGTGTTCAAGGCCAACATCATTTCAAGACTCCAGACACTCAACATTTCAGCTTGCTGAAATCATTTATTGCTGGAGTTCTATCTTTGAAGGCCTATCACCCTCAGCAAAGCTCTTCCTCCTGAAGATCTCAAGGATTCAGGGGAGCTTTGACATCAATCCACATAGTCTTCTCAGTTGGTTGAGAAAGAGAAGACTCCCATCACTCTCTCACCCCCACTCTGTAAAGGGTTTCTCAAACTCCCTTCAAAAGTTTGAATCTGGTTTTTGAGCACCTTGTCAAAAGCTCATTGGTGGCAAGACACCTGATCAAAAAATCTGCTTTGGTTTTTGAGCACCTTATCAAAAGCTCATTGGTGCCCAGGATACCTGATCAACTCATCCTGCAGTGGATTCCTACCTAGGGTGGTAGAAGAGTGGATGTACCCAAGTTTGGGGAACCACTATATTTCCTTGTGTCTTCTGGTTCTGCTTGTTTACTTTTTGTTTCTGGCCTTGATTTGTCTGTGATTATTTTTTGTTTACCTTAGTATTGTGGTTAGAGTCTTTATTGCTTCCCTGCTTACACTTACTACAACAATTGTTGTAAAAGCTTGCAAAAGCTCTTAAAGCACCATATACTCTATTCACCCCCCTCTAGAGTATATCAGATCTAGTTGCTCTTTCAATTGGTATCAAAGCTAGGTTGGTTAAACATACCATATCTGATTAGTTGTACAGGCTAACACCTGAACCCCAAGATCCCAAACTAGATCTGTTTTTCTTCTGTATTCCATTATTAGTTTTTGTTTGCACAAATCATGGCCCAAAACAAAGATTATGCTAGCACCAGACCTCCAGTGTGCAATCTTTCCAAGTTTGCACTTTGGAAAGCAAGGATTAGACTCTACATGAATTCTATTGATGAAGATATATTTAATTCTGTTTTGACAGTGTGTCCAAGACCCCCAGAGAGCACAAGTACAAATGCTGTTCCACCTCCATCAGGAACAGATGCTGACATCAAAAAATGGAAAGTAGCTGATGCCAAGGCTATGAACATTCTAGCTCAGACAATGTCAGATGACATTTTTCAAAAGGTAGCTGAATGTAATTCAGCCAAGGAAATTTGGGATAGACTCTCAGAAATAGTCTTAGGCTCAGCTGATGAGAGAAAGGACAGAAGATCTCATCTCATCACTCAATATGAGAACTTCAAGAAGGGAGAGACTGAGTCAGTGGGATACAGGTACAATAGACTGAGTCTAATTGTCAGTGAACTGAGGACATTAGAGAAAGAGATCTCTCTAACAGAATTTAATGACAAGATCCTAATGTGCTTCCCAGCACTTGGGATTCAAGAATCTGGCCAATTAAAGATGCCAGAAGTCTGAATGAGATCACCACTGAAGCCTTGTTGGGTAAGCTCAAATCTTATGAGCTACTCATCAAGAATAGAGAGGAAAACAGAAGGCTGCTTCACCAGCCACAAGAAAAGAGAAGACCATAGCATTCAAGGCAACTGAAGATCTGCCTGAAGATAAAGCTACAGGCAATGATGAACTTCTCAGCTTGTTGGCCAAAAGATTCTACAAGATGGCCAGAAAGGACTTCAGAAGAAGATCATACAAGGAGCAGGATAAGCCAAGGTATGACAAGTCCATTGGTAATAACAAAGACATTATTTGCTTTGGTTGCAGGAAACCAGGGCACATAGTTCCTGACTGTCCAAAGAATAAGAACAAGGACAGAAGGGACAGAAAAGAAAGAAGAAAGGAGAAAGACTCCAAAAAGAATGGCAATAACAAACCTTCTTCAAGCAAAAATAAGCATACAAGGAAAGGGTTTGTTGCTGAATTCCTAGAGTGAGACTGAAGAGGAGTCAGAAGCCTCTTCCAGCTCCAATGATGATGAGGATGATGCAGAAGAAAAGGAGTTCTGCATGATGGCAATCAATGCCTCACAGAACAATTCAGAGGAAGAGGAGTCAGAGTCAGACTCAGAGACTCAACCTGAAGAAGATCAGGTAATTAGTTCTTTTGATTTTAGTTCAGAAGATTTTAAATCTGAATTTAAAGCACTGTGTTTAGACCTGTTAAAGTCTGAGAAAGAGATTATCTCTCTCAGAAATCAATTATCTGAACACAATGGTTTAAAGTCAGAAAACCTCAAACTCTCTCAGGAGTTGGAGAACTGTAGGGAACAGATAGCTACACTGAAAAGTGAGCTCTCTGAGGCCAAGAAGCTTGAAGAATCCCTTAATGGGAGAAGCATCAAGCTGATGGACATCACAAGCACAGTGAACTCTAGATTCAACAGTACACTGGGCTTGGGTGCTTCATCCAGCCAACCTATAGTCCTAACAACTCCCATCAAGTTTATTTCTAACAAGGGAAAGGGAGTTGTAGAGGTTGCCAGGAAAAATTCTGATCTGCCTCAGAAAACTAAGTCCTAGCAAAAATCGTCGACCGGAGATCGACGATCGCCGAATGAAGATCGACGATCGCCGAACGCAGCTCGACGATCTCAGGAAAAAATCATCGAACGCTGATCGACGATCTCAGCTAGAGTCGTCAAACGCAGGTCGACGATCACATATACCTGACCTCACCCATAGTCGACCGTCGAACGGAGCTCGACGATCTGACCCAAGATCGTCGAACTCAGCTCCAAGATCGTCGAACAGAGGTCAGAACTCTGGAAACTTTGTAAAAGACAAATCAAAATTGAATCCTAAGGGTTCTTCATCCCAAACCTTTAACCCTTATACTGAATGGATTATACCTCCAAGGAGATATCATCCTGAAGGATATAAGAGTCAACCTGGGATGTCTTTCATTTCTGAATTAAAGGCTATCAACCTAGGCCAAGGTAAATTGGGTCAAAAACAAGTAAATTATTTTATATGCAGTGAAGACCTATCCAACATCTAACCAGCAATGGTACTTGGATAGTGGGTGCTCTAAGCACATGACAGGAACAAGGACAACCTCACTTCCTTTAGAGCCAAGCTTGGACCCAAAGTTATCTTTGGTGATTCCAACTTTGGACAAACTAAGGATATGGTGCAGTCCAGATTGGTTCAGTAACCTTCAACAAGGTAGCCTATGTGGAAGGACTGAAGCATAACCTAATCAGCATCAGTCAGCTATGTGATGAAGGCTACCAGGTGACCTTCAGCAAAACCTTATGCAGAATCAAGTCAGAGGACAACACAACTGTGTTGACAGGTAAAAGGAAAGGTAACATCTATCTAGTAGATTTTCTTTCAACTAATATAGATATTTGCCTGTTTAACTCTGTCTGTAGACCAAATGTTTTATGACATAAGAGACTAGGACACCTAAACCTTAGAACTATTGCTAGGCTCTCCAAGGACAACCTTGTTAGAGGACTACCTTCTGGCCCCTTCAAGAAGGAAGGACTCTGCAGGGCTTGTCAATTAGGCAAGCAAACTAAAAACAGTTTTAAGTCACTTAATAAGAGTGATTCACCTAGGATATTGTATCTGTTACACATGGATCTATTTGGACCCATTACAGTACAAAGCCTAGGAGGAAATCCTACACTTTAGTAGTTGTAGATGACTTCTCTAGATTCACTTGGGTGTTCTTTCTAAGGAAGAAGTCTGATAACTTTAAGTGTCTGACAGAGTTTCTCAAATGTATACAGATTGAGTTCAATACTCACATTGCCCTGATCAGAAGTGATCATGGGACAGAGTTTGATTCTCTTCTTATGCAAGAGTTCTGTCAGAGTGAAGGGATCAGACATACTTTCTCAGCTCCTAGAGCTCCTCAACAAAATGGGGTAGCTGAAAGGAAAAATAGAACCCTTATTGAATCTGCCACTACATTGTTGTCAGATGCTCATCTACCTCTATCCTTTTGGGCAGAGGCAGTGAACACCTCCAACTATGTGCTGAACAGAAGTCTGATACATAAACTAAAGGGAAAGACTCCCTATGAATTACTCAAAGGGAAGAAACCTAAAGTTGACTATTTCAGAATTTTTGGTTGTATTTGCTACATTCACAAAAATGACAAGAAATATCTAGCAAAATTTCAAGCCAAAGCTGATGAAGGAGTGTTTCTGGGATACTCCTGTTGGAGTTACCATGATGATCTGGAAGTGGTCAAACATAAAATCTCACTGCCAACGCAATATGAGCCTGCAGGGTCGCACATAAGAGATGTGGAGAAATTGGATGACTGACTGTGTTGGTAAAAGTTACCAATCACCGACCGACTTGAATAGGGTTATGGGCAAATTGTTGCCATATAGGATCATCGGGTTGGGCAAAGGTTATCTTGAAGGGCTGGTTAGTTCGTCGTCCGAGGGTCAAAGACATTAGTCGAGAATAGTCTTCAGATTCCCGCCGATCGGCGAGAATCGTCTCCCTGATTCTCGCCGATCGACGAGAATCGTCGAGAATCAATTATTGATTCTCGACGATCGACTACTTCGACGATTGTCGTCGACCGCGGCTCGACGATCGTCGAGTATCATTATATGTCGTCGAGCGTGGCTCGACGATCGGCGAGAATCGTCGAGTATTGTACTCTGATTCTCGCCGATCCAATGTGATACTCGTCGAATGATTCTCACCGAACCGGCTCAGTGATTCTCGCCGATTGTCGCCGATTCTCACCGATTCATTCTCGCCGATTCTGAACCCTAGTTCTGGGTGGTCTGCGGATAGCGATTTTCCTGGGTTTATTTATACCTCTAGTATAAATAGAACACTTAGGTTTATCGGGATCGATCCTTTTTGGCTACTGTGCGAATCGACCCCGACGGAAAGGTTCCGCTCGATTCGTTTCCCCGATCCCGATCCCGTCGCCGAAAGTTTCCGCCGCCGCATTCGCTCCGCCACCACCTCTTCTCCCGGCGACTGTCGCTGGTGCTGCTCTTTCCTGGCGCGGACCTAGCAGTCCGTGGATTAGCCGGGTGCGGTCTTCTCCTTTCCGATCTTCCGTGTGACGGAAAGCTCGGCGTTCTCCCGCTCGTGTGGACTTCTGCAGAAACGTGGACACTATTCCACGTAGAACTCGCCACTAACAAAAGATAAAGTTTGGAGCATCTCCGTTGGGTTGTGACTCAACCCACCGAGGTAATTTTTGCCTAGTTTTCTTAACTTCTTGATTCAACTGTTCATGGCCCGATCCACATCTCTTTGGGTTTTTCTGATGTTTTTATATTTCCGCTGCGTGCACAAGCGTTGTGCCAACCCTATAGAGAAACCCAACAGTGGTATCAGAGCCAGGTTCGGCCATGACTGTTGTTTTGGAAGTTTGGTCATTCCAGTGTGTGTAAACCTAGAGATTTAGAAGCGTTCTAAATGTCTAGATTTAGTCTTGGCACTTCGCCAAGAACGATTGGAATTTCGGTGGCATTTCTAAGTGTTAGAAATTGTTGTCTCCTTAGCAGTAACCATCCCTCGAGTATGTTTTGGATTTTGAATCCAACGAAGAGAGATGAGCTTGTCTATTGCTTAAGTTGAGTTGTCTTTGCCTTCTGTCCAATGCATGTAAATCTAGGATTTGGAAATTTCCGGATGTTCAGATTTAGCCCCTTCTTCTATCAAATTTGTTGATGGTGTAAGGATGTGCACATAAGGGATGCATGTGGTGTAGAATTGTTTTTCTTTGGATGTGCACATAGATCAAATGTTGATCATGGTTAACTGTTAACCTAAAATTGAAATCTCTTCTTTTATATTAAGTGTTCGGATGCCTTCCCATGGATGACACTCTTCCTGCCTCGATCGATGAAATGTGGGCTTGCCAAAGCAAAGTGCATTAATCTATCTTGGTAAGGGTGCGAGCGGATAATTGTGATATCCCACTGTCAACATCGGGTCCAGCTTAACTAGGTGACCTCAAAGTTGAGTGCCTAGAGGCATAGGGTTGGCATGCACCATATGATGGATGCGAATAAGGAGTTATTCACCAACCATACAAGAATTGCATGAGGATGCAATTGGCAAGCGTTGCTACCTAAATAACCGCATCGTGAGAGGAACGCCAAAGCGGACTCATTGTGTTGGTGAAATATGGATCTTGTCCACTAAGAGAGTAGCTCGCATGAACTCTCCGAATTGTTAGTGAGGGCTATCATTTCGAATAAAATAGTGGGAGTATTTTAATTGAAGTCCTAATTAGAATAAATTGTAATTGAAATTTAGGTACTGATTTTATTCTGCATAAATTCTTGTAGAATTCCATGGCAAGTGTTTCACACTCCACACTGTCTCTGAGAGCCATCCTTGAGAAGGATAAGCTCAGCGGGACAAACTATATGGACTGGTATCGGAACCTGAGAATTGTTCTCAGGCAAGAGCGAAAGCTCTATGTCTTGGAAGAAGAAGCCCCCGAGGTGCCGACCGGGAATTCTTCCCGTGCTGAGAAGGATACTTATAAGAAGTATACTGACGATGCTTTGGATGTCGAGTGCCTTATGCTTGCCACCATGAACTCTGAGCTTCAGAAGCAACATGAGAACATGGGGTGCAAGGAGATTGACGAGCACCTCAAGAAAATGTTTCAAGGGCAGGCTCGTCAAGAGAGGTCGACATCACTAAAGCGTTTTTCAGTGCAAGATGGGAGTTCGAGACTCAGTAGGGACTCACGTACTCAAGATGATTGGGTATATAGAGAACCTTGAAAGGCTGGGTTTTCCTCTTGGTCAAGAGTTGGCCACGGATCTGATCCTGCAATCGTTGCGGACAGTTATGAGCAGTTTGTATTGAACTACAATATGAATGAGATAGACAAGACACTGCCCGAACTCCTAGGCATGTTAAGAACTGCCGAGATCAACATGAAGAAGGCCAAGCCTGCCAGCCCCATACTGATGGTGCATAAGGGCAAGGGCAAAGCCAAGGGCTCTAAGAAGACGAAGGTAGGACCTAAGTCATATCTTGAGCCCAAGTCTTCAGCACTGATCAAGAAGAAGAGCACGTGAAGGAAGGGAAATGCCACCACTGTGGCAAGGCTGGTCATTGGCGGAGGAACTGTCCTTCGTATATTGAGGGTCTGCAGAAATTGAGGGGAGGTATGACTTCCGCTTCTAATGTTTACGTTATAGAGATAAACCTTTCTGCTCCTTCATCTTGGGTATTGGATACCGGATGTGGTTTCACATTTGTACAAATGTGCAGGAACTGGGAAGGAGAAGATTGCTGAGTAAAGGGGAGGTGGACCTCCGCGTCGGCAATGGAGCAAGAGTTGCTGTTGTAGCCGTAGGAGTTTACCGTCTTTCTTTGCCCAGTGGGCTTGTAATAGAACTAGATAACTGTTATTTTGTTCCGGCGATAACTAGAAACATTATATCTATTTCATGTTTGGACATGATTGGATTTTCTTTATAATTAAGAACAATTGTTGTTCAATATTTAAGAATGATGTTTGTTATGCTGTAGCCCAATTGTTTAATGGTCTTTACGTTTTGAACTTGGACCATCTGATCTATAATGTAGAAAATAATAAAAGACTAAGAACAAATGACTCGAACCCTATGTTTCTCTGGCATTGTCGTTTGGGTCATATCAACGAGAAGCGCATATCCAAGCTCCATAGAGATGGACTTTTGGACTCATTTGATTATGAATCATTTGAGCGATGCGAATCTTGTTTGTTAGGCAAAATGACTAAAGCTCCTTTCACTGGTTATACTTAGAGGGCTGAGGATCTCTTGGGTGTTGTACATAGTGATGTATGCGGACCCATGAGTTCCATGGCTAGAGGAGGTATTTCTACTTTGTTACATTTACTGATGATTTCAGTAGATATGGATATGTGTATCTTATGAAGTGCAAATCCGAGACCTTTGAAAAGTTCAAAGAGTTCAAAAATGAAGTAGAAAACCAGTTGGGTAAAAGGTTAAAGCACTCCGATCTGATCGAGGTGGCGAATACCTGAGTCATGAGTTCCGTGATCATCTGAAAGAGTGTGGTATTGTATCACAGCTCACTCCACCTAGAACGCCACAACATAATGGTGTGTCTGAGAGGAGAAATCGTACTCTGTTAGACATGGTACGTTCGATGATGAGTCATGCAGACTTGCCTGTTTCCTTTTGGGGTTTTGCTTTAGAGACTGCTGCAATGACATTGAATCGCGCTCCAACGAAAACGGTTCTGAAGACACCATATGAGATATGGACTGGGAAGCGTCCTAGTATGTCGTTCATTAAAATTTGGGGCTGTGAGGCATACGTGAGACGTCAAATGCCTGACAAGCTGGAACCCAAATCGGATAAATGTTATCTGGTGGGATATCCTAAGGAAACGAAAGGGTATTACTTTTACCTACATCCGAGGGCAAAGTGTTTGTCGCAAGGACTGGTGTCTTCTTGGAGAAAGAGTTCTTATCAAGAAAGACTGAAAAGGTAGAGCTTGAAGAAGTTCAAGAGCCACATGTAGTGAATGAACCGGAATTGGATTCTGAGACAGGACAACAAGATGTTGTAGCTGGAGAACCTGCTCAGGGAACACAAGTCCTACGTAGATCTGGTAGACCGAGGTTTGAGCCTGAGAGATATGGATTTCTCGTGTCTCAAATAGGTAATGTGTTGCTTATGGATCATGATGATGAACCAGCAACCTACCAAGAGGCTATGAATGGACCGGACTCCGACAAATGGCTTGAGGCTATGAAATCCGAAATGGACTCCATGTATGCAAACCAAGTTTGGAACTTGGTGGAACCACCTGAAGGGGTACGACCCATAGGGTGCAAGTGGGTTTCAAGAAGAAGACCGACATGGATGGGAATGTACAGACATTCAAAGGCGACTGGTGGCTAAGGGCTTCAAGCAAATTCATGGTATTGACTATAATGAGACCTTTTCCCCTATTGCCATGATAAAGTCCATTAGGATATTGCTTGCTATTGCTGCGTATTATGACTACGAGATCTGGCAGATGGATATTAAAACGGCTTTCCTTAATGGAAACCTCCTTGAGGAAGTGTATATGACACAACCCGAGGGTTTTGTATCCCCAGATGAAGCCACTAAAATATGCAAGCTGAATAAGTCCATTTATGGACTGAAACAGGCCTCTCGAAGTTGGAATCTTCGTTTTGATGAGAAAATCAAAGAGTTTGGTTTCATCAAGAATGAAGATGAGCCTTGTGTTTACAAGCGAATCAGTGGGAGCATTGTTGTCTTCCTGATATTGTATGTAGATGACATACTGTTGATTGGGAATGACATTCCTACCCTGAAAGTTGTTAAGAACAACCTAGAGAACTGCTTTTCAATGAAGGATTTGGGTGAAGCGACTTATATACTTGGTATTAAGATCTATAGAGATAGATCGAAGAAGTTGCTGGGTTTGACCCAGAGTACGTACATCGAAAAGGTGTTGAAGCGGTTCAACATGCTTGAGTCCAAGAAAGGATTTTTGCCCATGTCTCATGGTGTGAATCTCTCTAAGGACCAATGTCCAAAGTCTTGTGAAGACAAGGACCGCATGAAGTTGATTCCATATGCTTAGGCAATTGGATCAATCATGTACGCGATGTTATGTACTCGACCCGATGTCTCCTTTGCTTTGAGCATGACTAGCAGGTATCAGTCAGACCCCAGTGAGTGTCACTGGATTGCAGTCAAGAATATCCTGAAGTACTTGAGAAGGAATAAGGACATGTTCTTGGTGTATGGTGGAGAGGAAGAGCTCGTTGTAAGTGGTTACACAGATGCTAGCTTCCAAACTGATCGAGACGACTCCAAGTCTCAGTCAGGTTTTGTGTTTTGCCTGAATGGAGGAGCTATGAGTTGGAAGAGTTCCAAGCAAGAGACAGTTGCTGATTCTACAACAGAGGCCGAGTATATCGCAACAGCTAATGTAGCGAAGGAGGCTGTATGGATTAGGAAATTCATCGGCGAGCTTGATGTAGTTCCTAGTATTGTTGGTCCCGTAGTTCTCTACTGTGATAACAATGGTGCAATTGCACAATCTAAGGAACCTAGATCTCATCAGCGCTCCAAGCACATACTCCGGCGGTTTCATCTTATTCGTGAGATTGTCGAACGAGAGATGTAAACATTTGCAGAGTGCCGATTGAGGAAAATATTGCGGATCCGCTGACAAAGCCTCTCGCGCAGAGAAAGCATGATGGTCATACTAGATCGATGGGTATGCTATACCTAAACGATCAACTCTAGCGAGGATCTTGTGGATTGCATGTAAATATGTATTTTGTTGGCTGTCTGTTCATATGATGAACTGTGTACCTAGTCTTTCTTTTATAATTAATGGCAAGTTCTTTTATTATGTCTTTTCTATATGATAGTTAAATGTTAACAAAATAGATACCCTTAGAATGTTCGCTTCCATAGGACATCAAGTACGTGACTTGAATGTGAGAGCCTATGATTTATTTGAAGCTTCATTCTTAAAGGTCCCTGGTCGAGTATCATCATAGAAGCTAAGGGTGATGATGATACATGAAGGCTAGCACGTGTGTTGACTGATGACTGGTTCTCACAGGTCATGATATTGTGATATCAAGTCATCACGTGGGTACTTGTTAGTGAACAAGTTGTACTGGACAGACCCAACCTGAGACTACTCTGTGGATTGTCATCCAATCGTGTCACGAGTAGGTCCCAATTGACAATGGTGTTATGGTCCTTTGACCTGAAGTCACAGCATTCATCAAGTGAGGAAGAGCGTGCTTTGATGCCATCTAAAGTCTTCCTTGAGAAAGGTTGATGATAAGGGTGGTTGTTGGCATGTTACGAATCATTTGGGTGTTTGTGTGTGAGCAGATATGGAATTTGTCCTCCTGTATGAAAGGAGTTGCATCCATGGCCCCTTGATGGAACTGACTGAGAAATGCATGACCATGCTTGGTTGAGTCAATATGTGATATTGGACTCACCATTCTCTGGAAGTCCGTCCTGGATCAAGAAAACTTGATTGAGCTATTACGAGGGTGACACGGTCCATGCCTCTAGTTCTTTCCGGATGTAAGGGACAAAGGGACAAAGACAACGCTGATACATTGGTCATAAAGGCTTATGAGTTATTAACTCTTATTGCTTGGGGAAATGATGCATTGCTAGATGCCGCTCATTGTTTGTGAGGTTTTTGGTTTGATACTTTTGAGATCAAGTGGGAGTCTGTTGGAGTTACCATGATGATCTGGAAGTGGTCAAACATGTAATCTCACTGCCAACGCAATATGAGCCTGCAGGGTCGCACATAAGAGATGTGGAGAAATTGGATGACTGACTGTGTTGGTAAAAGTTACCAATCACCGACCTGAATAGGGTTATGGGCAAATTGTTGCCTTATAGGATCATCGGGTTGGGCAAAGTTGCCTTGAAGGGCTGGTTAGGTTCGTCATCCGAGGGTCAAAGACATTAGTCGAGAATAGTCTTCAGATTCCCCGCCGATCGGCGAGAATCGTCTCCCTGATTCTCGCCGATCGACGAGAATCGTCGAGAATCAATTATTGATTCTCGACGATCGACTACTTCGACGATTGTCGTCGACCGTGGCTCGACGATCGTCGAGTATCATTATATGTCGTCGAGCGTGGCTCGACGATCGGCGAGAATCGTCGAGTATTGTACTCTGATTCTCGCCGATCCAATGTGATACTCGTCGAATGATTCTCACCGAACCGGCTCAGTGATTCTCGCCGATTGTCGCCGATTCTCACCGATTCATTCTCGCCGATTCTGAACCCTAGTTCTGGTGGTCTGCGGATAGCGATTTTCCTGGGTTTATTTATACCTCTAGTATAAATAGAACACTTAGGTTTTATCGGGATCGATCCTTTTGGCTACTGTGCGAATCGACCCCGACGGAAAGGTTCCGCTCGATCGTTTCCCCTCCCCCGATCCCGATCCCGCCGCCGGAAAGTGTTCCGTCGCCGCATTCGCTCCGCCACCACCTCTTCTCCGGCGACTGTCGCTGGTGCTGCTCTTCCTGGCGCGGACCTAGCAGTCCGTGGATTAGCCGAGGTGCGGTCTTCTCCTTTCCGATCTTCCGTGTGACGGAAAGCTCGGTGTTCTCCCGCTCGTGTGGACTTCTGCAGAAACGTGGACACTATTCCACGTAGAACTCGCCACTAGCAAGAAGATAAAGTTTGGAGCATCTCCGTTGGTTGTGACTCAACTCCACCGAGGTAATTTTTGCCTAGTTTTCTTAACTTCTTGATTCAACTGTTCATGGCCCGATCCACATCTCTTTGGGTTTTTCTTGATGTTTTTATATTTCCGCTGCGTGCACAAGCGTTGTGCCAACCCCATAGAGAAACCCAACAACTCCATGATCAGCAAGGCCTGTAGGGTCTATAATAAATCATCTTTGAAAATTGATGAATCTGTTCATATTTCTTTTGATGAAACTAACACGTCTTTCAAGGAGAAGATTTCTTCTACCATAGAACCTTTGCAGGAACACTCTCTAGTTGAAGATATGAACAAGTTACAGGTTGCTCAAGAAGAAGAAAGCAGTGAAGATGAAGGGAATGCTTCACATATTGAAGCACAATCTGAAGAGCCAGTTGTTGTACCACAAGAGGAAACAACAACACAGGTTGGTGAACAATCAACACCCCCTGTTGATTTAGTAACATCAAGAACCATCCAATTTCCCAAATAATTGGAGAAATCTCAACTGGTGTGCAAACCAGAAATCAGGTCAACCAAAACCTGTTGCACACCTGCTTCCTATCTCAAATTGAACCTCAGTCCATTCAAGATGCAGAGCAAGATCCACATTGGATCATTGCAATGTAAGAGGAATTGCATCAATTTGAGAGCAACAAAGTATGGGAACTAGTGCCAAAGCCTAAGGATCATTCCATTGTTGGAACAAAATGGGTATTCAGAAACAAACTGGATGATCAAGGAGTAATTATAGGAACAAGACAAGGCTAGTTGCTCAGGGATATTCTCAAGAAGAAGGAATTGACTACGACCAGACTTTTGCACCTGTTGCAAGATTGGAAGCCATCAGGATATTTCTAGCTTATGCAGCTCACAAAGGCTTCAAGGTTTATCAGATGGATGTCAAAAGTGCTTTCTTAAATGGAGACATCAAAGAGGAAGTTTATGTCAGACAACCTCCAGGTTTCATCTCTCCAACTCTTCCTGATTATGTTTTTAGACTGAACAAAGCATTATATGGTCTCAAGCAAGCTCCTAGAGCATGGTATGAGACCCTAGCATGCTTTCTCTTTGGAAAATGGTTTATAAGGGGTAGAGTAGACCAAACTCTTTTTATTAGAACCCATAAGTCCCATACCCTACTAGTACAAATTTATGTAGACGATATCATTTTTGTTTCTACTGACTCAAAATTGTGCAGAAGGTTTTCTAACCTGATGCATTCTAAATTTGAGATGAGTAGCATGGGTGAGCTGTCCTTCTTCCTAGGATTGCAAGTCAAACAACATGCTGAAGACATCTTTATTTCTCAAACCAAATATGCTAATGAACTGGTTAAGAAATTTGGTATGTCTGAGGCATCTTGTATGAAAACACCCATGCCTACCAATGCTGTATTGGATGCTGATGAACATGGGAAACCTGTTGATCAGACAACATATAGAGCAATGATTGGCTCTTTACTGTATCTTACAGCTAGTAGACCAGATATAATGTTTGCTACATGTATATGTGCTAGGTTTCCAAGTAAGCCCTAGAGAGTCACACCTAACATTAGTAAAGAGGATTCTCAGGTATGTTAAAGTTTGTCCAAATCTAGGCCTCTGGTATCCAAAAAATTCAGCATTTGAGTTAACTGGATTCTCTGATGCTGATTATGTTGGATGCAGAATTGACAGGAAAGCACCAGTGGAACTTGTCAGTTCCTTGGTGATAGACTTGTTTCTTGGTTTTGTAAGAAACAAACATCTGTGTCAACCTCAACTGCTGAAGCTGAATATATGGCTGCAGGCAGTTGTTTCACAAATTTTGTGGATCCAAAACCAACTCCTAGACTATGGATACAACTTAGAGAAGTCTAAAATCTTTTGTGATAACCCAAGTGCTATTTCCATAGCTCAAAATCCAGTCCTCCATAGTAGGACAAAACACATAGAGATTAGACATCATTTCTTAAGGGATAATGTTGAAAAACACAAAATTGAATTACAATATATCCCAACTGATTTACAAAGGGGAGATATTTTCACCAAGCCTTTGGATGAAAAGAAACACACCTTCTTCCTAAATCAGTTAGGAATATTAGATGGAGGAAGCCTTAAATAATATCCAAGATTTTGAAAGCTTAAAAATTTACCAAGACTAGGCAAACATTCTGATTTTCCTTGGTGTCTAGAATCTTTCTGATCTCTGAACTGCGCTCGACGATTTCCCCTAAGATCGTCGAACGGAGATCGACGATTTCCAAAAATCGTCGAACTGAGTTCAGCGCCTCTCAGATAGTATGAACTATCTCTTCCGGTCAACGATCGTCGAACGGCGCTCGACGATTTTGTTCACTGAACGATCGTCGAACGGAGCTCGACGCTCTCCAAGATCGTCGAACGGAGATCGACGATGTTGGAGTCTCTTCAGATTCCTTTAGAAGCCTCGATCGTCGAACTGAGTTCAACGATCATTCCAATTCTACGTCGAACCCTAACATAAAACTCATTTTTCGCCATCGTTCTCTCTTGCGCTTTCGATCTCTCTGCAAGGATTTTCTTTCCCTCCAAACAGTTCTACGCTTGGTCGTTTTGTTTGTTGAATTTTTGCAGGTACAATGGCTGTGTCTGTTGCAGTTCTAGCCGCAATGAAGTTCGATGCTGGATTTGACATTGATATGGAATCTTTCAACACCACTGATCAAATCTTCCAAGATATACTGGATTTATTCAAGGATCAGAATCTGTCTGCCCTCATGATGACCACTAGAATCAAGCTTGCTTCAGATGAGATAAAGGAGTGGGTCTATACTGCTCATAATCAAGACAACTCCACAATAATTTGGGTCCATTGCTGGAACTCAGGTACCTCTGACCCCCACCATTTTAACAGAGGTTTTTGGACTAAGAAATGGAGATGATACTGCTGAGTTATCTGAAGATAGTTTTCTGACATGCTTGCCAGGATGGGTCATCCAGAGGGAAACCCTAGCAAGTTATTCAAGAGGAACATGTCTGTTGAATACAGGTTCCTAGCAGATGTGGTAGGGAAGTGCTGCTGGCAAAGCACTCTGCACATGATACCATATCCAGACATCAGCTCTGCCTCATGGGAGCTCTGGTGGATAGAGAAGTTTGAACTAGGGAGAGGTCTTCTTTGACCTAATCAAGAAGAAAATAAACAAAAGCTTTGTTAACTTTGGAAGGATTCTTGGAGTCTTCCTGCAAAACAGGTGCCCTGCCTTGCTGGTCTCCTCTGGAGTGCACATAAATGCCTCCAAGAGACTCACATGTGCCCTCTTTGGCAAGTGGGATAGGCAAATCAGCAAGCCTGGCAGGCCCTCCTCAAGTGCTCCTTCAGGCACCAGGACCTCATAGAGTCACTCCCCCACAGGTCTCTGCTCCTGCAGCTGACCTGGCTGTTGCTGTTGCTGCCTCCTCTCCTCCTCCACTTCCAACCCTTCCTCTACCATCCACCATTCCACTCCATCCACCACATTACCATCTCTAGCCCATCTCCAACAACAATTCCATCTCCAGAACCCATTCTGCTTCCGCCTCCACTAGTAACCACCTTCCCCCTCTGTTCTCATACCCTCCACCAGATGTCACCTCTTCCCATCCATTCCATCCTTCACCCTCCCGGATGACTCCTATATGGATGATTCCCCATCCTCTCCTCCAGAATTACCCTCCTCCTCAACTTCATTCCAAGATCTCCTCCACCATATCATTGACCAAACCACTTTCACCCCATCCATATCCATCCCCTTGTCCTCCATTTCCACCATCCCAACACCTGAAACCATCCATTCCACTCTCCAGCCCTCCACTTCCAGCATCCTCAGCTATCCCTTTTTCCTCTACCTCTACTCCTATTATTGAGCCAGTAGACCTCTCAGCCCTACTGACAAGTTGTATGAGCTAATTGCCCCCAGGCTCTCTCTACTCTTGGAGACCTCATTGGCTCCTCTACACTTGTCAGTGGCAGCCCTCTCTCTGCCAGGCTTTCCTCCCTCCTTCCTCAGGCAGCACCACCAGCAGTTTGCCTTGATACAGATGTCTCTGCATCTAGGCAGGGGGAGATGCCCTATGAAGCAAGCCTTCATGCTGTTGCTGCTGCTGTTACTGCTGCTACTACTGCTGATGTTTTTTGTGTCTGCTGCTCTTTCTGCTCCTGTTGCTGTGTCTCCAGAATATCAGACTCCTATTGCAGTTTTTGCAATTGACCTAAGTCTTTGCTATCTGCCTTTGACATTGCCTTCTTCAGCTGTTTGCCAGAGAGAAATGCTGTCCAGCCCACAGAAGATTTATCCAAGGCATTGGTGCCTTTCTCTTGCTGTGACCCCAGCATTATCTCCTCTTTTGTATATTCATTGATTGCTGCTACTGAAGATGTTGTTGCTGATGCTGAAGAAAGGATTGTTGTTGCTGCTGCTGATTCTGATGAGCCAATATCCGAGGATCTTCTGATGTCAGAGGCCACTGTTTTTGAGCCTGCTGCAGTTTTTGATGTTGTTTCTGCTGTTAGTGAAATTTCTGCTGATGATAGTGAGACAGTTGCTGCTGTTGTCACCAGTCCAGTATCTGCTGCTGCTGTAATTGCTTCTGTTGCACCCTCTCCATTTGCTGCTCCATCTGCTGCTGTCACCTCTGCTGCTTGTTGTTGTTCCTCCTGCTTCACCTCCTGTATCTGCTGCTGTTCAGCTGAAGAAGATTTGATGAAGAGAATTGATGCTCTATATGATGCCCAGAGTTCTGAATCTGATGAGTTCAAGAGAGACTCTGATGACTCTTCTGCCACTATTGCAAGGAAAAGGAAAGCTAGGAGCAAGGCTATGAAAAGGTCCCTCCTGCAAAAGTCAAGGATGATAATGATATTCCTTATTACATTCTGCATAACTGCCCCATCACAGAACATTGGATGCAATATTCTAAAAATCATCTCAAGGCCATGAAGAAGAAGAGAAAGTATGAAAAGGGCTCCTCCCAGTTCCAGCACCCTCATCCTCCTCCACCACTCCTCCTGATGCAGGTGCAGGTGGCAGCTCTGCAAGTCAAGCCCCAGCTAGAAGCCAGGCTCCCTATCAACCCCATGCCAGATCCTACCAAAGGGAAGCCAGTCTAGGGGTTCTTATTCTAGGAGAGGAGGATATAGGGTAATCAAAGAGATTTTCAAGTTTATTCCAAGGGTATTCCAGGCAGCATCCATATTCTAGGGGAGGACATAGTCCTACTGATACTACTTCTGGTCCCTTCCCCTACAAGCTAAAAGAGACAGTGTCTGCCAGGCCTCCTCAAGACAATTCTTCCAACAGGTATGAGCCACCTGTACCATTTGAGGACCCTGAAAAGAATCCATCTGCTTGGACTGCTAGGATGAAGGAACTGACTGCACTAGATCAGATCAAGAAAGCTAGAGATCAAGGTTTAGACACTTCAAATATTTCTACAATGTCAGAGCAAAGATAAAGAGAACTGGAGAAATATGCTTCCAGCAAATTCTTTGATGCTGAGAGATATATGGAATTGCATCCTGCTACTGTGGTTCCCAGGTCTTCAAAGCAAACTTACTGGGTGCAGCAGATGACACCAGGTCCAACAAGGAAGCTCTAAACCCTAACAGAGAATCAAAATGGTTTAAAGGCAAAGAGAAGAAGTGACAGTGTAAGGTGACAATTTCTGTGAATTCTGACTGCTATCTGGATGCTATATATATATATATCTCTGTGATGTTGCTGCAATGTCTAGCTGTTGTTTTTATGCTTAATACTTGTATGATGTTATTTAAATTTTCCAAAGCCTGTAAATAGTAATCCTAACCCAAATAGGGGGAGATTGTTGGAACACCCTATTACTAATTTGGGTCAGGATCACTATGTCTCTAGGAACCTTTATTTGACCTCCTGTATAGCTTAAAAGGTCAATTAGAATTGAGTCTAAGGGTTAGAAGTCTAGGATTGGAAGCTGCCCTGGAGACCAAGTTTTTCTGTCTGGAGACTAAGTCTGATCGTCGAGCTCAGCACGACGATTCGTCGAACTCCGATCGACAATCATCTAGCTCAACTCCGACGGATCGTCGAGCTCCACTCGACGATCGCTGAGCTCAACTTCATAATATCGTCGAACTCCATTCGATGATCGGTGAGCTCAGTCGACGATTTTGACTCTGCATTGGATCTTTATCTCTAAGCTCAGTTCGACGATCTTTGAGCTCAGATCGACGATTATTTTGCTGCTTGAGTTTTCCAGTTCGCTGAGCTCAGCTCGACGATAGCAGAGCTCAGTTCGACGATTTCAGATAACTTCCAGAATTCAAATTCAAATCAGTCAGGAGTTATTCTGCAATTAATTCAGAGATTTGCTAGCCGTTTTCATTTACTTCTGGACCAAGTTTCAAGGGACTTTTCAAGGAATAATTCTCTAGAAGAGTTTTTGCAATTAAGGATGCAATCAATGCAGACCAACGGCTATCCTTGACAGAGAATGACATTCTATTCTGGAACAGAGAATAAAAGACAGGATGTTTTTTGAATCTAAAAAAACAAGAAGAAAGAAGACACACAATATACAGAATACAGAAAGATACAAAAAAAGTTTCTGTCAAAAAGAATTCTGAAGAACACTCATCAAAGAGATCAAGCTTTCAAAAATCTTCAGATCTCTTCAGCTCTCAAAGTGTTCAAGGACAACATCATTTCAAGACTCCAGACACTCAACATTTCAGCTTGCTGAAATCATTTATTGCTGGAGTTCTATCTTTGAAGGCCTATCACCCTCAGCAAAGCTCTTCTTCCTGAAGATCTCAAGGATTCAGGGGGAGCTTTGACATCAATCCACATAGTCTTCTCAGTTGGTTGAGAAAGAGAAGACTCCCATCACTCTCTCACCCCCACTCTGTAAAGGGTTTCTCAAACTCCCTTCAAAAGTTTGAATCTGGTTTTTGAGCACCTTGTCAAAAGCTCATTGGTGGCAAGACACCTGATCAAAAAATCTGCTTTGGTTTTTTGAGCACCTTATCAAAAGCTCATTGATGCCCAGGACACCTGATCAACTCATCCTGCAGTGGATTCCTACCTAGGGTGGTAGAAGAGTGGATGTACCCAAGTTTGGGGAACCACTATATTTCCTTATGTCTTCTGGTTCTGCTTGTTTACTTTTTGTTTCTGGCCTTGATTTGTCTGTGATTAGTTTTTGTTTACCTTAGTATTGTGGTTAGAATCTTTATTGCTTCCCTGCTTACACTTACTACAACAATTGTTGTAAAAGCTTGCAAAAGCTCTTAAAGCACCATATACTCTATTCACCCCCTCTAGAGTATATCAGATCTAGTTGCTCTTTCAAACCCGTCGGGGAGCTCCCTTCCCCCCACCCGTTGGTGGAGAGGGGCTTCTGTGCAAACATGTAAACTGAGGGCTTCACCTGCCCAAGTTGAAACATCGTTACCCTTGTCGCGTGCTTGGCGGCGGGGCCGGGAGAGGAGCTCCGGGTTGATCCTACCGCATGCGGTCGCGTCGGTGGTCGATCTCCACTCTAGGCCGAGCCTTGCTCCAGGCCGAGCCTCGCTCCAGACCAAGCTTGCCGTCGGGAGAAGGGGAGGTCGAGGTGTGCTACTCCATGTCGGTAAAAATAGTGGATCGGCCGGGGTGCTCCAGGCTGCTGGAAAAAGAGGGAGATCGGTGGCGGCCGTGCTGCTTCAGGCCGGGAAAAAGGTAGTGGGGCCGGGTGCGCTGCCTTGCCGGCGACGGGTGAGAGGGGGAAAGGGGCGGTCGTGCCCTGCCTTGCCGGCGACGAGAGAGAGAGAGGGGACGGGGCTCTGTTGTCGGCCGAGAGAGAGAGAGAGGGAGGAGACGGGGCTCTGCTTGCCGGCGGCGATCTGGACGGAGGGAAGAAAGGCGGCGCTCGGGATGCTGCTCCAGGCCGAGGGAGAGAGAGGCGGCCGGGGTTGTGGCTGTGCTTTGCCGGCGACGGGAGAGGGGAAGAGGGCGGCGATGGCTGGGCTCCGTATGGGCGGCGGCGGCTAGGTCTCTCCCCCCCCCCCCCCCGATTTCTCCCCTGCCTCTATTATTTTCCCGACCCTCTCCCTGTAACCCATGCCCTCTCTCCCTTTTCTCTTTTCTCTTTTTTATTTCTTTTTTCATTCCACCGCCTGCTGATCTCACCTCCCCCCTTGTACAATATCCTCTATACTATATAATATAATAATATATATTATATAATATTATATATATATATAAATTCTAAGCACGCGCACATAAAAACCTCCGCACGCACGCACGAGGATCCACACGTCTCCGAATGGGGTCGCACCAACTCGTCGCCCACAACACGCCCCTAGGCTGATATTTGGGGAGGGTCCCACTCGCCCGGCTACGGGGTTGTACACAATCCCTTCTCTTTCCGAGCTTGGCACAAGCTCGGAAAGAATCATCCAACCCAACGTATCCGGCGAGTGGGAGCCCACCCAAAAATTTTTTTGATAGAAACTGAAATCTACGCTTGGAGCATCAATCTCTCCATGACCTTTCTGAACCTTTTGAATCACTCGATACCCTTTGGCTCACTCCTGTTGAATTGCTCTTATACCATTACTTACAACGAGTATATAATTTCTCGTCATATCGTGAAACAACAAAGCTGTATCTCTTGTATCCTCTTGTACACGCTGAGCTAATCCTTTCCCCCCAGGTGTGCCTACAGCCCTGCCAGCTAGCGAGAGCCTGACAGCGAGTCTACCTGGGGCCGAGCACCACTCGGGGTCCCTTACCCCCCAGGCGATCCTACGGACCTGCCAGCTAGTAGGATTCAGGCAGCGGGTCTACCCGGGGCCGAGCATCACTCGGGGTCCTGCAAAAACCTACAAGAACCAATCCTTTCCCCCCAGGTGTGCCTACAACCCTGCCAACTAATGAGAGCCTGACAGCGAGTCTACCCGGGGCCGAGCAGCACTCGAGGTCCCTTACCCCCCAGGTGTGCCTTCAGCCCCGCCAGCTAGTGGGAGCCTGACAGCGAGTCTACCCGGGGCCAAGCATCACTCGGGGTCCTGCAAAATATCCAAACTCTCTTTCCAAACTCCAAACTCTCTCCCTTACCCCCCAGGTGTGCCTACAGCCCCGCCAGCTAGTGGGAGCCTGACAGCGAGTCTACCCGGGGCCGAGCATCACTCGGGGTCCTGCAAAATATCCAAACTCTCTCTCCAAACTCCAAACTCTCTCCCTTACCCCCCAGGTGTGCCTACAGCCCTGCCAGCTAGTGGGAGCCTGACAGCGAGTCTACCCGGGGCCGAGCATCACTCGGGGTCCTGCAAAATATCCAAACTCTCTCTCCAAACTCCAAAGTTTCTCCCTTACCCCCCCAGGTGTGCCTACAGCCCTGCCAGCTAGTGAGGGCCTGACAGCGGGATCTGCTCGGGGTCCACTATTACCACCATCGAGTGACTTCCAGCCCTGCCAGCTAGGTGAGAGCCTGACAGTGGGATCTGCTCAAGGCCCAAGGATGACACCGAGTGACTTCCAGCCCTGCCAGCTAGGTGAGAGCCTGACAACGGGATCTGCTCGGGGTCCACTACTACCACCATCGAGTGACTTCCAGCCCTGCCAGCTAGGTGAGAGCCTGACAGCGGGATCTGCTCGAGGCCCAAGGATGACACCGAGTGACTTCCAGCCCTGCCAGCTAGGTGAGAGCCTAACAGCGGGATCTGCTCGGGGTCCACTACTACCACCATCGAGTGACTTCCAGCCCTGCCAGCTAGGTGAGAGCCTGACAGCGGGATCTGCTCGAGGCCCAAGGATGACACCGAGTGACTTCCAGCCCTGCCAGCTAGGTGAGAGCCTGACAACGGGATCTGCTCGGGGTCCACTACTACCACCATCGAGTGACTTCCAGCCCTGCCAGCTAGGTGAGAGCCTGACAGTGGGATCTGCTCGAGGCCCAAGGATGACACCGAGTGACTTCCAGCCCTGCCAGCTAGGTGAGAGCCTGACAGCGGGATCTGCTCGGGGTCCACTACTACCACCATCGAGTGACTTCCAGCCCTGCCAGCTAGGTGAGAGCCTGACAGTGGGATCTGCTCGAGGCCCAAGGATGACACCGAGTGACTTCCAGCCTTGCCAGCTAGGTGAGAGCCTGACAGCGGGATCTGCTCGGGGTCCACTACTACCACCATCGAGTGACTTCCAGCCCTGCCAGCTAGGTGAGAGCCTGACAGCGGGATCTGCTCGAGGCCCAAGGATGACACCGAGTGACTTCCAGCCCTGCCAGCTAGGTGAGAGCCTGACAGCGGGATATGCTCAAGGTCCAAATTCACTTCACTTCTTCATGCGAGCTCATTGCAATAGTATTGGCGTGTTTAAAGAACTCTTATTAAAAATCAGAGCACCACTTACATACCTTAAAGAAAAGAGCGCTT
The DNA here is from genome assembly GCA_039583875.1 of Platanthera guangdongensis. Taxonomy (NCBI): domain Eukaryota; kingdom Viridiplantae; phylum Streptophyta; class Magnoliopsida; order Asparagales; family Orchidaceae; genus Platanthera; species Platanthera guangdongensis. Next base: position 68,869,961 of record CM077151.1, on the reverse strand, counting down.
CAAATAGGTGCAAATCCTACCACGAGTGCTATGAGATTCAAACAACAGCTCCGAGTATGAGGCGACAACTCCGAGTATGAGGACCTAACACGCAAAGTATCAACGTATGACCCCGGTCGTCACCTGGTTCCACTTCTATAGCCATGACGCTCGCCAGAGTTCTTCTGTGCTGGTCACTCTCCACGCTCACCGCACCAAAATGTTGAAACCGGAATCCGGTCTCCTATGGAGTTCGACCCTTGGGGAAGGGGTCACCGAGCACCTACTACCCTCAAGCGAACGATCTAGGCACAAGACTAGGAACACAAGGGACAGACCCGAGGTCTCAGTGTGGAGGACCCGTCGCATACCCGGAAGACTAACTAACTCTTCCCCTCCCAAGCCAAGGGCTGAGCTAAGGCACCTTCGGAGGGCTCTCTTGGCCGACCGAAAAATCCAAGGAGGATCTCGAGATCCACTCCCAAACTAGAGGTGCCACCTCGGGTCTATGTAAAATGTTCCCCGCCCGTCTAACTATTGGCGCAAAACTGCCCAGCAGCCCTACTCTACGCAGCCCCCAATTGGGCCGCTAATAGCGGAACTCCGCTACTCTGAAAGGATGACAACGGGCCATCAGTGGGTTCCCGACATCTATTCCTCGGGGCCCACACGGGGGGAGCGGTTCACGAACACACCGCTCGCCCAAGACAGAAGGAGTAAGCTACATTCTCAGAGCATCATAGATATGAAAAAATATTACAGGAATATAAATTCCATACTCAGCACGCAGGCCGGCAGTATAAACAAAAAAGGCCTTTGAGGGCCGGCACGAGCTCGGGCTTAAGCCCGTCATTCCCCGCATGCTACTGTAACACCTGTACGCCAACGTCTCGACGAGCGTCGGCCAACTAGTCATCGGTCGGCTAATATAAGCGGGCCAAACATATTGCGCACACCCCCTTTTTGGGGGCTTGTGGCGCGCATTCCCTGCAAACGGCCAATATAACTTCCTCAGAGTCTTCTCCGGGAACCCAAGAACATCACCAATCCGGCTCACACGTCCGGATGGTCTTCACACAGCATGCCTAAACCCGTACTCACGCTTCCGGGTACTAATGCAATTAACTGCGGGGAAATACACGTCAACCCGTCGGGGAGCTCCCTTCCCCCCACCCGTTGGTGGAGAGGGGCTTCCGTGCAAACATGTAAACTGAGGGCTTCACCTGCCCAAGTTGAAACATCATTACCCTTGCCGCGTGCTTGGCGGCGGGGCCGGGAGAGGAGCTCCGGGTTGATCCTACTGCATGCGGCCGCGTCAGTGGTCGATCTCCACTCTAGGCCGAGCCTTGCTCCAGGCCGAGCCTCGCTCCAGGCCGATCCTCGCTCCAGACCGAGCTTACCGCCGGGAGAAGGGGAGGTCGAGGTGTGCTACTCCAGGTCGGGAAAAATAGTGGATCGGCCGGGGTGCTCCAGGCGGCTGGAAAAAGAGGGAGATCGGTGGCGGCCGTGCTGCTTCAGGCCGAGAAAAAGGTAGTGGGGCCGGGTGCATTGCCTTGCAGGCGACGGGTGAGAGGGGGAAAGGGGAGGTCGTGCCCTGCCTTGCCGTCAATGAGAGAGAGGGGACGGGGCTCTGTTGTCGGCCGAGAGAGAGGGAGGAGACGGGGCTCTGCTTGCCGTCGGCGATCTGGACGGAGGGAAGAAAGGCGGCGCTCGGGCTGCTTCTCCAGGCCGAGGGAGAGAGAGGCGGCCGGGGTTGTGGCTGTGCTTTGCCGGCGATGGGAGAGGGGAAGAGGGCGGCGGCGGCTGGGCTCCGGATGGGCGGCGGCGGCTATCACCTGCCCAAGTTGAAACACCGTTACCCTTGTCGCGTGCTTGGCGGCTGGGCCGGGAGAGGAGCTCCAGGTTGATCCTACTGCATGCGGCCGCGTCGGTGGTCGATTTCCACTCTAGGTCGAGCCTTGCTCCAGGCCGAGCCTCGCTCCAGGCCGAGCCTCGCTCCAGACCGAGCTTGCCGCCGGGAGAAGGGGAGGTCGAGGTGTGCTACTCCAGGTCGGGAAAAATAGTGGATCGGCCGGGGTGCTCCAGGCGGCTGGAAAAAGAGGGAGATCGGTGGCGGCCGTGCTGCTTCAGGCCGGGAAAAAGGTAGTGGGGCCGGGTGCGCTGCCTTGCCGGCGACGGGTGAGAGGGGGAAAGGGGCGGCCGTGCCCTGCCTTGCCGGCGACGAGAGAGAGAGGGGACGAGGCTCTGTTGTCGGCCGAGAGAGAGAGAGGGAGGAGACGGGGCTCTGCTTGCCGGCGGCGATCTGGACGGAGGGAAGAAAGGCGGCGCTCGGGCTGCTGCTCCAGGCCGAGGGAGAGAGAGGCGGCCGGGGTTGTGGCGGTGCTTTGCCGGCGACGGGAGAGGGGAAGAGGGCGGCGGCGGCTGGTCTCCGGATCGGCGGCGGCGGCTAGGTCTCTGCCCCCCCCCCCCCCCCCGATTTCTCCCCTGCCTCTATTATTTTCCCGACCCTCTCCCTGTAACCCATGCCCTCTCTCCCTTTTCTCTTTTCTCTTTTTTATTTCTTTTTTCATTCCACCGCCTGCTGATCTCATCTCCCCCTTGTACAATATCCTCTATACTATATAATATAATAATAATATATATTATATAATATTATATATATATATAAAAATTCTAAGCACGTGCACATAAAACCTCCGCACGCACGCACGAGGATCCACATGTCTCCGAACGGGGTCGCACCAACTCGTCGCCCACAACACGCCCCTAGGCTGATATTTGTGGAGGGTCCCACTCGCCCGGCTACGGGATTGTACAACAGAAGCACCGAAAGGAAACATCACCAAAAAGACATTCCCCACTCGATCTGGTGTCAAATGATACCGATCCACAAAGGTTCGAGCCACAAATGAATGGGTCGCGCCAGAATCGAAGAGAACACGCGCCCAACGGTTCTTTACCTTAAAATTTTCCTATAAGGGTACATATGTATCTAAGAACTACGCGTACGAGTCATAAACAAAACGTGAACCAGAGGAAGGAATCGAACCTGAGATAACCTGAGGTGACATCTGAGCTTCCTCTGAAGAGATCACATTTAACTTCCCCTTTCCTTTGTCCACCGGCTGCGGTGGAGGCAAGGCCTGGAGTGGTACGGGGTGCAAAACAGGTTGGATCTGCGGGCACCTTACTCTGAGATGTCCTTGTCTGCCACACTGATAACAAGCTTTCTCTTTGGCCCAAAAACGGGCAGTCTCATGCCCCTTTCGACCACATACTGCACACTCCAAATCTCTGGTTGGAGCACCCTGAATGGCGTGCACCTGCTCCATTTTCTGCATTCCCAACCGCTTGGAACATCTCTCAAACGAGTGACCTGACCGGCCACAGAAGCTACAAGTCTCCTTATTCTTCTTTCTCCCAGCAACTTCTTGGGAACTTTTCCCTTCCACCAGCTTTCTCTTGTCCTTCCTCATCAGCTGCCCTCTTTGTTTTACAGTTTTTATAGCTTCCACCTTCAAAGCAGCCTCAACCACACTGGTGTAACTCGTCGCTCCATAAGCGCTTGCGAACTGCTGAACATCGCTCCGGAGTCTGCCAAGAAATCTCTTAACTCGGTCAGCTTTCGTAGTCACCAAGCTCGGAGCGAACCGACTTAGCTTGCTAAACTCAATTTCATACTCACTAACTGTGAGTTTCCTCTGCTTCAGGTATAAGAAGTCATTCATCAGGCGGTCTCTTTCGACCGACGGCAGAATTTCACGCACCAAGTACGTGAAATTCTCATCAAGTCCTGCTCAACCTGCAGGAGCAAAAAGGCAACATATAAGCCCATTCCATCATCTTTATAACAAGAAACAACTATACTAGTGAAACATAAGCAGCGGTTAGGTTCGATTCCGCAAGGGTCTTTTGGTGGCGGCCCTAAAGTGGAATGCACCAATAAAAGCCAGCCCAAATCGGGGCAAAAACGGTGCTCTACACCACAAAACAAAACCCGGTGGCCACCAAGGCTGAAACCACACCACCCCTTATAGAATCCTCACACAAACGCTCCTGCCATGGTTCACAATTTGCCTCACAAAACTCACCAACTTTTTGCCAGTCCTTTTAGTTAGTAGGCGGCAAGCATCACCTTCGGGTCCTCGGTAACATCAGAATAGACAAACATCTCTTCCAACGTGATCACCCAATCATCCAAGATCACAAAGTCCGCTTTTCCATCATAGGTAGGTGGTCCAAGTCGCTGAAACTGCGAGATAAAAGTCATGGCAGGAGGAACCACAACTGGGGGTAGCAACGCCACGAAAGGAGTAGAAACAGCGGGGCCTCTGACAGGCTCTTGCACTCTTGGTGCCAGCCCAGACATCACTGATGACATAGCTTGGAGCTGGGACTGCACATCATGCACTTGCCTAGTCAAAGCATCATTACTTTGTCGTAGACTATCCATCAGGGCATTATTTTGCGTGCCTGAAGACTCGCCCTCAGATTGGGGAGTCTGCCTTGTCACTGGATGCTTCGACATCCTATAAACCATTTCACTCTAAATCAAACTCAAACCCAACAATCAACACATACCGACGATGTATAGACAATACACATATAAATATGAACATCAACTGCTAACTTGCTCTGAGAGTTTGAGAATGATGTTATGCCTAGCCTAAGATGACTCACCGTCATCCCACTAACTTGTGCCTAAACTGTGAATACATGAATTTATTTGACCCAAAACCATGTGTGTACAGGTGTCATCATGTAAATCTTTAGCTTGGCACGTTGTGCTCATGCAATGTTATGTTATGCATGCTGTGCTATGCATTCTAAAAAAAGGCCTTAATGCATGCCATGAGCGGTCATACGCATCACAATACTATGCATCCCATACTACATAACATTGCATGAAACGAATAAAAGAAAACGTGTTAGTCGCATCCATGTGGTGAGGTTATGCATCCCATACTACATAACCCTCACATGTTGCCCCTATGGTGGATCCATATACAACCACATATTATGCATCTCATACTACATAATATGCCCTGTATACTTCTGTTCATGTCATGCGTGTAGTGTTCGTGCTTCAGCCAAGACGTACTGATGGCACCTCGGTGTGTGTATCATATGATGATGATTAATACTTTTTTTTACTAAAAGGAAAGTTTGCCTGACCAATTGTCAAGCAAACCTCCCTCTGATACCAACTGTCACAACCTGCATTTCCTCAATGAGCACGCCGTATCAGAGCAAGAGGAAAAACGGGTTATGATGCCACGTCGTGCAGGGGATAATGACACACGCTCAGGCAAACCTTTACACTTACTAGACTAGATTAAAATCATCAGTTATATGCAAGAAAACCATTGAGTTTGATGGCCGTATCCCTCGGTCTAGTAGAGCAAAATGTGGTTGTACGCGGCGGAAAATAATTTACGTTAGTTGTGATTTTTCCTATATGCACTCTAGATTTATTATACCATAGGAAATCTTCTGTTTTTACGTGTTTTGGAAATACGTCTTAGTTTACCAAAACATGTATGCATGACATATAATAGTAGGTTTGTTTTAACTTTAAAATATCTAATGCAACCTAGCATAAATCCTTCCCAATAGCAAGTAGGCATCATCTCATCCAAATGATTCATATTAGCAGTCTAGCATTCATATGTAGCAAGTAAAGAAAGCCACCAATGGGCACCAACAAGCTGACACGAACCCATTGGGGCGTATGTATGTCTGTACAATAAAGTAAAGAACTACCTCGCCCAACAAGCTCGGCAAGCTCCAAGTTAATTTAACCAAACTCTAGCCGCTCAACCGGCTACAACCTGCACCTGAGGCATTCAAGAAATAACACCTCAACAATCATCAAGGCTACAACATAGAGCATTAAGTTCATAAAATATGACGAAGGGGCTTACCGACCCCATAATAATTTTCATATAAAACAAGTGGAAAGAACAGGGTGGAAATAAGTGTCGAACACTGCCAACCCAATGAATAAAACACACCAAGACGACATATGCCAACACCATAATCGTATAACCTCACACCAAGACGACGTATGCCAACACCATAATCGAACACGTGCACTTGTGGTAGTGGTAAGTCATCAGTACTCAAGGGCTCAACGGTGGTAGCCCAGAAGTGCAACGCACCGGGCCAGATCGGGCCAAAACAGGTGCAATGCACCACAAAGCACAACCCCCCTCTGGGGAAATAAACGGTGGACACCAAGGCATTACCACACCGCCCCTCACAGAGCCAGCAAATGATACCACACACCAAATGCACGACGCGAGCTCAAAACGCTTCATAATCCAACCTCAACACACTCACTACATTGTTCCCAAACATGACCACAAATCACCCAAGTTATATCAAACTTGATAGAGTTTGGGTATCTACTTCACCATAAGCGAACTCCACAAGTAACAACGCCGACCAACCCAACAAGCTTATCATAACATGACTATGACATGAACAAGAAGGGATCACATGAACAAGCAAAAAGTACATGAATGAGAAAGGTAAAGCTACATGAATAAAATTAAGAATTACAGGCATAAGAAAGCATTGAGCATAGGGAAATTAGATAATTAGGCGGTAAACATATAATACTTGAAGGAACAAGAGGATTTATGCTTGTGAGTACTAAAAAAAAGTAAGAGTAACAAGACTAACATATTTAGACAAAAGTGAGGTGCAAAACAAGAAGAACAAGCTAGTAAAATTGAAAGGGGAAAGCTAGCTAAACTTGCACAATCAAAGAACAAGAAAACAAGATTGGCAAGGGTGAAGAACACCGCTTGCCTGAACCGAGATGACACCGCGACGGCTGCTCCTCTCTTTCCTTCCCTTGCCTTAGCTTTTCTCCCTTGCTTTCTCTTTGAAATGGGGAAGAAGATGAAGAAGGGATAAGTGAGGAGGAAGAATCTCTCTCTCGGCCTTATTTCCTCCAGGACAGAGCTGGACCGCTTGATCCAGAATCAGAGAAACGAACGGCACAAAAAAACTAAAAAAGCCGATTTTCGGCCCTGTCACGCCCAGTGTCACGCCCGTGTCACAAGGCGTGTACCTTAAGCGGCGTAGAATGTCGGCAAATTCAAGTTTATCCACAAGGTACACGGCAGGGTATACGCCCGTGACGGGTCGGTCACGCCCGTGACCTAGGGCGTGTAACCCGTGTCTCGACATTTCGTCGACCAAAAGTGTCGACACTTCGACAAAGCTGGACACGCCCATGTCATAGGCCGTGTCCCCTCTCTCGACACTCGACACCCGACACTCGACACTCGACACTCGAAACTCGACATTCGTCGACTAGACTAGATTAAAATCATCAGTTATATGCAAGAAAACCGTTGAGTTTGATGGCCGTATCCCTCGGCCTAGTAGAGCAAAATGTGGTTGTACGCGGCAGAAAATAATTTACGTTAGTTGTGATTTTTCCTATATGCACTCTAGATTTATTATACCATAGGAAATCGTCTGTTTTTACGTGATTTGGAAATACGTCTTAGTTTATCAAAACATGTATGCATGACATAGAATAGTAGGTTTGTTTTAACTTTAAGGGAAATTAGATAATTAGGCGGTAAGCATATAATACTTGAAGGAACAAGAGGATTTATGCTTGTGAGTACTAAACAAAAGTAAGAGTAACAAAGCTAACATATTTAGACAAAAGTGAGGTGCAAAACAAGAAGAACAAGCTAGTAAAATTGAAAGGAAAAAGCTAGCTAAACTTGCACAATCAAAGAACAAGAAAACAAGATTGGCAAGGGTGAAGAACACTGCTTGCCTGAACTGAGATGACACCGCGACGGCTGCTCCTCTCTTTCCTTCCCTTGCCTTAGTTTTTCTCCCTTGCTTTCTCTTTGAAATGGAGAAGAAGATGAAGAAGGGATAAGTGAGGAGGAAGAATCTCTTTCTCGGCCTTATTTCCTCCAGGACAGAGCTGGACCGCTTGATCCAGAATCAGAGAAATGAACGGCACAAAAAAACTGAAAAAGTCGATTTTCGGCCCAGTCACGCCCTTTGTCACGCCCGTGTCACCGGACGTGTACCTTAAGCGGCGCAGAATGTCGGCAAATTCAAGTTTATCCACAAAGTACATGGCATGGTACACGCCCATGACGGGTCGGTCACGCCCGTGACCTAGGGCGTGTAACCCGTGTCTCGACATTTCGTCGACCAAAAGTGTCGACACTTCGACAAAGCTGGACACGCCCGTGTCACAGGCCGTGTCCCCTCTCTCGACACTCGACACCCGACACTCGACAATCGACACTCGACACTCGACATTCGTCGACCCAGCGGGACACGGCCTGTGACACGCCCGTGTCACGGGGCGAATACCCCATTCGTCGAGCTCAACTCGACACAAGAAAATTCGTCGAGTCAAGGAGGTCACGCCCCAGGTCATGCCCTGGGTCACGTCCCGACATGCCCATGTCGGGGGGCGTGTTCCTCCCGCAACTTCGTCGAACGAAGTTCGACGACAACAAAGCCAAAACGCATCCCGAGCTGGACACGCCATGGGACACGCCCGTGTCCCAGGCCGTGTCACTCAAAAAAATGACTATTTGTCATTGTTTTGAAAAATGTTCCTTTCTCGGCCTAGACCATTTCTTCCTTAAGGACTTTTACCCTTTTTTGGTGTCAAATCCAGGAAACATGCTTTCATCTACTAACTCCACATCTTCCATACAAAATGCCATACAAGCAACTAGACTCAGGCTCGAGAAAGTACATGCATTCCCTAAGAGGCCTCACCGAGTCCCCAAAAATAGACTTCGGCTTGTTGGGGAACCGTGCAACTAGGCTACCAAAACAGCCACTCGAAAGCCCGCGTGAAAACCATGCTCGAACAACGGTCAAAGCCAACGTAACGCCCATCAAGCGTATGCAATCATTCAACGAAAAATCCGGGGCGTTACAGGCTCCGCCCTGGTGGCTTCCATTCCGCACTAGTACAAGAAACTATACCCAGCTATTCTGATCTTGTTCAACAGATCGATGCCCAGATCGCCGCTGACGGTGCAAGCGAAGCACACCGCCAACAATTCAAAAATAATTCAAAGAGACAGCGAGAGAAGGGGTTGCCACCTCTGTCGGTTCCCAAAAAGAGCAACTCGCGCCATGTCAACTCTCGAGAGGTTAGGGGGCATCACCAACATCAAGTCTTCACTCTCCACAACTCTTCGCGAGCGGGAGTGTTGCTCACCATACGCAACCATCCGTCTCTCCAAAGGGCAAGGGCTCTTACTCCAAATCCATGGGACCAATCTAAGTATTGCAACTTCCACCAAGGTCAAGGGCATAAGACATAAGATTGTTCAAGACTGAAGACATAAATCGAATGATTCGTTCTCCTTGGGTACCTCGAGAGTTCTCTCTAAAATAAAGGCTCTGAATCAACATGTCAAGAATGATCCGACACTGAAACGATCCCCAGGATGAACATCTCAAAGAAGAGTTTGCTTTCTGCCAAATGAGCATCCAGAGCTCCATCATCACTGCTTGTATTTTGTATTTTAAACATTCGTGAGACGAACAACATGTGTTGTTTACAATCTTATTGATGACTGCATTACAGCGTGTTCAGTATTCCCAACAAGGGACTCTGGCCTCTCCTTTTACAGAGTGTTCAGTATTCCCAACAAGGGACTCTGGCCTCTCCTCTTACAGAGTGTTCAGTATTCCCAACAAGGGACTCTGACCTCTCCTCTTACAGAGTGTTCAGTGCTACCAACAAGGGACTCTGGCCTCTCCTCTTACAGAATGCTCAGTGCTCCCAACAAGGGACTCTGACCTCTCCTCGTACAGAGTGTTCAGTGCTCCCAACAAGGGACCCTGACCTCTCTTCTTACAGAATGTTCAGATCTTCGCAAAAGAGATTCTGGCCTCCGGCTCATAGCCAACTAAGTCGCGAGCAACCCTCGTGCAAACTAAGCCGCGATCCAGCCTTGTGCATGCAAAGATGCGAGCCAGCCTTATGCAAGCAAAGCCGCGATCCAGCATCGTGCAAACTAAGCCGCGGTCACAAACCGCGCAAAATAATGTCACGAGTCAGTCTTATGCGAGCAACAATCACGAGCCAATCTCGTACAAGCAATAGTCGCGAGTCAGTCTCACGCAAAACGGCGTTGCACGCCAAACTTACGTAAAACAGCATGAACCTCGTCAACTGAGGTATCATTCGGCCCCGATAAGAATGGAGGCGCCGTGTCTGTATCCCTGTATTACGCGACAACATGTATGTTCTTCCAACCATAAACACGAGGTACCCCAGTGACACACTTGGGGGCACTAGAAACTCCGCATCTCAGCGACCTCTTCCCTTCCATAGATGAGTGCTCAATGCACGTTACATATTACACCTTGCACATATCGCGTACGCAGCATGCATTGCCCGCGCGACACCCGTTATGCACCATGCACATCACATGTTGTGTACATCACACCTCGTGTACATGTCACATGTCATGCACTTTGCGCACACACAAAGCATGATTGTGCATATCGCGCCAGGCGCGCATACTGCGCCCACCACACGTATCAACACGGGCATCGCCATGTGCAGGATCTTTATCTCCAGTCTGGCAAGTGTATCATACCACTCCTACACATTGCGCGCATTAAGCACACCTCGTGCACATAGCCTCATGCATGCACAATGCACATTACGCGTCTCGTGCATGCAAATCCTGGCACGCAAGGCAACCCCTATACGGTTTAACCACTTCACATCCCGAGCACTTTGTTGTACGCACAAACAATGCAATATGGCCTCATTTCCTAGAACCTCGGCCAAACTACAAGTACGTAACTGCGCTGGCCTGCAATCGCTAGACCTATCGAAGGAGCATTCAAAGACTTGCTTCGAAAAGAAAAAAATATAATAATTTTCGTGCCCATTCTCCAGCAGAATGACCTCCGAAAATTCGGGGGCATATGATGGGCTCCCTGTTTCCGCTCCCGGTCGAGCCGCAGTACGTGCAAGCGCACCCCGATCGTCAACCACGCCAGCAACACGTTCTCATATGCGCAGGACGAGCGCCACGCTCGGGCACGTTGAAATCCTCCCGCGGCATGCGCACGCGCGAGGTTTATGTCGTGCGCGCCTGCGCTCGAATTCCTGCGCGCGCTCCAAATTCCTGCGCGCGTAGGAATTCCTGCGCGCCGAAATCTCGATTCCCGCACGCGCAGCGCAGTAAGATTGGTTCCTGCGCGCGCGGGATGATTTCCAGCCAATGGAGATTAAATCCCCATTGGCTGGAAAAGGACGCTGACCAAGTCAGCGCCAGTTTTATGCGCTGACTTGGTCAGCTCCTATATTTGGCCTCCCTGTCCGGGGCAAGCTGCCGCACCGCCCCTTGGGGGTGCGACAGTTTTCGTAGGGGACGCCGGCTCGTGCCGGCAGCGCGTCCCCCCTCTTCTCTCCCACGATCGTTGTCGTCGCTGCTCCTCACTTTCTCGCCGTCGTATCCAAACGGCCGCCGTCGTTGTCATTTCCTAGCGTCCCAGCCGCTGTCGTCATCATTACTCAACTCCGAGGCCGCCGCCGCCGTCGTCACCCAACGTCGCGGCCGCCGTCGTCACCCAACGTCGCGGCCACCGTCGCCACCATCATCTCCCAACATCACGATCGTCTCCCCTCTCTCTCGCGGACATCGCGGTCGTCGCCGTCGTCGCTCCTCTCTCCCGTGGCCTCCGTCGCCACGTCTTCAAAGGTTGCGGCCGTCACCGCCATTATTTCTAAACTTCACGGCCGCCGCCGGCGTTATTTCCCGACTCCACGACCGCCGTCGTCGTCCGTTTCTCCCACGACCGCCGTCGTCATTCGATTCTCCCGCGGCCGCCGCCACCGCCGTCTTCCAACACCGCGGCCCCCGCCGCCGTTATTTCCCGACTCCACGACCGGCGTCGTCGTCCGTTTTTCCCCGCGGGCGCCGCCGTCGCAGTCTCCCAACACCGCCGCCGCCGCCGTTATTTCCCGACTCCACGACCGCTGTTGTCGTCCGTTTCTCCCACGACCACCGTCGTCGTTCGTTTCTCCCGCGGCCGCGGCCGCCGCCGTCTCTCAACACCGCGACCGCCGACGCCGTTATTTCCCGACTCCACGACCGCCGTCGTCATCCGTTTCTCCCGCGGCCGCCGCCGCCGTTTCCCAACACCGCGGCCGCCGCCGCCGTTATTTCCCGACTCCACGACCACCGCCGTCGTCATCCGTTTCTCCCGCGGCCGCCTCCGCCACCGTCTCCCAATGCCGCCGCCGCCGCCGTTAATTCCCTACTCCACGACCGCCGCCATTGTCGTTCGCCGCCGCCTCCGTCCGTCATGACTTTCCTCCGCCATCCGATCGCGCTCCCGCGATCGCCTCCATCGATTACGTGGGTAACCACCCATGTAACTACCCCATGATCTTTCGTAGAGGGGAAATGCACGGCTAAAAATAGACTGGCCTACGGTTAGTATTATTATTAAATATTGTATGTGCATGTTATGTCATGAGTAGACCTATTAATAGCACTCATGGTGGTTATGGGCTGCGAATAAGCGCATGACCTCCATAACCACCCATGAAGCTTATAAATTAGACCTCTCTTTCCCCTTTTTATTCAGGATCTCCTTCTTGGAAAAATTCTCCTACGGATTCCCTCTCTCTCCTTCCTCCTTCATCTTCTTCATCTCCTTCTCCCCCTTCGAGGATTTTCAAGCATTCTTTGAAGACCTCCTTCGTCTTTGAAGATCTTCATCTTCTCCGCCCGGAATTTCTCTCTCCCCCGTCGCCTCCTTACGCGCTCCCCCGCGCACATAGTACTTGCGCGCTCCCGCGCGCGCCGCTTCCTCGTGCGATCCCGCACGACCACCTCCTTGCGCGCTCTCGCGCGCATTTCTCCCTTACGCGCTCCCCCGCGCACCTAGTCCATGCACGAACGTGCGCGCCGCCTCCTTGCACGCTCTCGCGCACATTTCTCCCTTGCGCGCTCCCGCGCACGCCGCCTCCTTGCACGATCCGTACGCGCCGCCTCCTTGCGCGCTCCCGCGCACGCCGCCTCCTTGCACGTTATCATGCCCGTCTCTCCCCTGCACGCTCCCGCGCGTTATCACATAAGTTGCTCACTAGCACGGGTCTCTTCCCCCAGCGCTCCACGCGCTCTTCTCCAACAAGCGCCCAACGTGCTCTCCTCTAGCAAGCGCCCTACGCGCTCTCCTCCAACAAGTGCCCGACGCGTTCTCCTCCAGCAAGAGCCCAGCAAGCGCCCTACGCGCTCAAGAACAAACGCTCCATCTACCGATAAGATAACCAAACGACGCTTCTTCACAAGACAATCAGAGACAAGAAGCAGAGAGTAAGGCGTGCTAAGCGCGCCTCCGAGCCTCAAAGCTCCAGACATCAGAACGTGTACATCAAGCTACTTTCGCCTCCCGGAGTTATTAGAAGACTGCAGAATACAACAAGCGCATCACTCCCGCGGCACTCAAAGAGGTAATTAGCTCTGTGAGTGGTGACCTGTCACCCTCCAGGATCTCTCTCTCTCCCAAATAATTGTAACGAGAGGCAGCATGTAGCACTCGAGTTCTTGAAAAAGCCCTATAACAACACTCAGATCTAGTGGAGGTTTGGTCGGCATAGATCCGGCCACGTGATTTTTCACCTATTTCCGGGATTTTTCACGTCAAAAAAATTAACTTGTCAACTTTTTATTTTCATTGGCTGTGTGCGCGCTCGACCGTTCCGAGAGATAAGACGGTCCAAGAATTCTGGTCCGACCGGGACGTCGAGTTAGTCCGCAACAATTTTCTTAAAAACGCATTTACAAGACGTACTTTGGAAATATGCCCAGGTTTTGCGTCTTTCAGAAATTCGTCTTGCACATGAAATTGCATGTACAAGACATTTTTTGAAAAGACGGGAAAATTTAGGAGAGTTTGGGGTGTGACTAGTCAATAACGGGTTGCGGTTCACAATCGGCTTAAAAAAAGGACGATTGTTAACCACAACACGTTATTGGCTGTCGCACCCCAAAATCTTTTAACTTTTCACGCTTTTTCGAAATACTCCTTGTACATGCAATTACAGAAAAAGTGTTCAACACAAAAGTTGTAGATCTCGTCGAGATCTACAACTTTTGTGTTGAACACTTTTGCTGAAATTCCATGTATAGGGCGTATTTCTGAAAAGCGCAAAACCTGTGCATTTTTTTAAAGTATGCTTTGTACATGCAATTTTAAGAAAAGTGCACAACACGAAAGTTGTAGATATCGACGAGATCTACAACTTTCGTGATGATCACTTTTCCTAAAATTGCATGTACAAGACGTATTTCAAAAAAGTGCGAAAAGTTATCAGATTTTGTGGTGCGACTAGCCAATAACGGGTTTCGTTTAACAATCGCCTAAAAAATTATGTGCAAATAATGTTTGGCAATTGATATTAGCACTCAGCTTTACGCTATTAGCACTTAGTTTTTAGGTTTTTTTAGAGCTTTCTAAAAATCTACCCGCACTCACTTCTCCCAGCCGATCTCTGTATCTTTTCACGATCGGGAAGACGCCCTTCCTCTTTCGCTTCCATCCCCGCCCATATCGCCGGCAACTGCCTCAACTGTGTTTCGCCGGTGATTCCACATAGGTCGCCGGTGATTCCCCCACGGTCTTCCTCCCTATTTTGCCGGCGGCTATTCTCCGGATTTTGTTGGTGTTTTCGCCCGGATGCCCCGTACATTGCCAGCAGTAGCTCACTCGGACCAAAAACCTTATTCTTCCTTCCTATTTCACAACTATCCTCTTCTCCCTTATTGGACTGCCTTTTCCTGTTCTATTTCACTGTTTTTCTCTTCTTTTCACTGTTTTTGTCTGTTCTAGTTCACTGATTTAGTGTTCTTTTCAATGCTAATTTGTAATGCTATGTGGTAATTTATAGTTCAATGTATAGTATTTGTCTGAATTGTGTTCTAGTTCACTGTTCTAGCTTTTCAATGCTAATTCTTAGTTCACTGTTTTAATTTTTCCAATGTTAATTTCAGTTTTGCTTTGTTAGGGGGGATAGGTCCATTGAAAATGTTTCGTGTAAAACTGTCATGAACGTATTGTCTAAACTGGTTCAACAAATGCACAACGCCGGTGTTAAAAAAAATTAGAGTCTATTTTTGGCACATCCAGATTCAATTAAGTTGACGAATATATTTCCCACTATGTTTCAATTGGATTGTACATATAAGACCAACAAATATCTGATACCTTTATTATGTATTGTTGGAATGACCTCTACATGTAAATCATTCAATTCCCGTTTCACTTTTTTGTTAGTATTGTGAGGGGTAAACTCATATCCTTGAAGTTATAATAATCAAATTAATCATTTTTAATTTGTTTTTTAATTTTTGAGTGCGGATAACTTATGTGCTTGCGGATAGTCAATTTTTTTTAAAAAAATAATTACGGATAGCCGAAAGTGCTAATAGCCAAAAATGCTAATAGCCAAAAATGCTAATATCTAATATCAATTGCCTAACATTCTGCTTGTGGATAACCACTGTCTCAAAACATTACGTACGAATATTGGTTAGTGCTGAGAGTCAAAACTGGTAAATGACCCCTAATAGTAATGATCACCACATGCACTGATGCACACGTGTTACTTTGACTTCATCATTTAATTAAAAAGTGTGATCTGACTCTTAATAAACATTTAGGAAAAAAATATGATTTTTGTCCACAAACACTATAAACTTTTGGAAATTAGTCCCTTAATTTAAAATGTAAGATATCAGTCCTTTAATTCTATAAATTAATGCAGTTCAGTCCCTAACCCCACAATTCCGTTAAAGGCAAACGGAAAAGCTAAGATGTAGGCTATTTTAGAAATAATAAGATGAGTAAAAATGCTACAATTAATGTACCATCAAAGCATCAATGCAATTGTTGCGGATCATCCGATTTTTTTTTGGTCCAGAGAATCAGATCGTCTTAGCTCGGAGTCAGACTGAACGCGCAAACAGTTAAAGAAATATCAACAACAAATGACAGTATTTTTTTGACGTGAAAAACCCGGAAAAGATGAAAAATCACGTAGTTGGATCTGTGCCGAGCTAAAATTCACTATATCGTTAGAGATTACAAAAGTATGAGATGATTTCTCGGAGGGTGACATGCCACCTCTCCGTTACAAGCACAAAGTGCGAAAAAAGATGAAAAAGAATCCAAGAACTCGGAGACTCGATGAAGGCGCATCGGCCTAGAAGTTTGGCAAAATCCACGGAACCTCGATGAAAACGTTCCGGTTTGGAAATTTGGTCAAGTCCATCTCTGCTAGGGTTTAGGTAACAGGTTAATGTCTAGGCCATAAGGCGATTGTTATCTGTACTTTAGGTTTAGGTATTCCCTCATGTAGTCCCATTGGAAACCCCCTTCGTCGGCGCCCACGACCACCCCGACGATGTCTCCACTTCGTCGGCCGATTAGCCCCGCCTACACTCCCTCGTCGCCGCCTGCTCCAAGCCTGTGTTTTGTCTAGAGTTCGATGGAGACAAAGTTAATGTCCCCTCTCCGCTAGGGTTTAGGCGCCCTCTGCAAGCTCGATCACCCTCATCGATGGCACCCTCTCCAACCCCTGTGCAGTCCCTCACCGGTGCCCATGCTAGCGCCCTCTCCAATCCCCACCTACAGTCCCTAGTTTGGTATTAGGATTGGTAAATTTTAGTACGTGGGTGAGGAGGGATCATTGCTTGCGTGAAGTAACAATAAAACTTCAAAAAAATTAAATTTTGAGTGTGAATAGCCTAAATCGCAGTCCCCTAATTAAAACTGGAATCAATATCAAAATAGAGAGAGAATCACGTGTTTCCATGAAGGAATCAAGAAATCTAGGCCATTAATTAAAACTGGAATCAATATCAAAATAGGGAGAATCACGGTTTCCATGAAGCATGAAGGGAACACTGCTTAAAGAGAGAAAGAGGAGTGAAATTAGACTCGCAGAGCAATGCAACTTTTTAAACATCTTATTATTTTTAAGCAATACAGAGCAGGGACTGAACTCCATTACTTTATAGAATTAAAGGACTGAATTCTTACATTTTAAATTTGAGGGACGGAATTGTGGGATTAGGGACTGAACTCCATTATTTTATAAAATTAAAGGACTGAATTCTTAAATTTTAAAATTGAGGGACTGAATTCCAAAAATTCATAGAGTTTTAAGGGCAAAAATCATTTTTTTTGCTTATAATTTATATTAGTACCCTAAAGAGGGATATATTTTCATTAAATCTTAAAGTAGACACATTTCTCACACATCCACATATGTGGAATATATTATGATAATGTTATATGCAAATCAGTAATGACTATATACAAATCTTTATTATATGCAAATCAATACAAATATTTTTTTGTTATACACAAAACTAATGGTTATATACAAACAAATTTTTTTTAAAAAATAAATTTGTTAAACCAACAAAAAATTAAATTTAAAGACAACCCATTAATATCATCTTTTCAAAAACAAATTAGTTTTATAAAAATCAAAATTAACCGATATCAATTATATTAGTCTTTCAAAACATTCTAATTACAACCACCAAAAAATTGGAATCGGCCACATGCTACATCCAAACTATTCTGGATATTCTTCATGCCTCAAAATCAGATATACATGTACAATGAAAATTAGAGAGTCGATCAAAAACTTAAATGATCATTTTAAAATAATTTATCGTTCTTACCTCTTCATCCAATAAGTGACAATATTTGGCCGTCCATTTCTACTCCTTTCAACCAAATAATTGTTAGATCATCCTGCAATGACCCCCCACCAAAATTAGATAGATGCAATTATAGTAAATTTTTAAAAGAAATTTTTTTTTTGCTTACCTTTCGAGTTAGAAGTTGTCCATATTTACAATAACCCTTGATGTGTCAATTTGTTTGGTAATCGGAATTTGTATATATCCTCACATGTGTTTGCTATTAGATCATGATTTTGTCTCTAATAAGAGACAATATGTGGTAGAGGACACCATTCATGCATCACCAACTGTATGAAATGATTTCCATATATATAACCCATTGCAACTAACTTTTGTGAAGTCGGCGACGGAGAATTCATTGGAAAAAAGGTGAGACTTTGAAATTTAGAAATTAGGACAAAAGCTATATTATAGCATGAAGCCACAACAAGCCCCATGTCCGACATAGACATCCAATTATTTTGGGGGGAGGGGGGGACGGTACCTCAGTACAATCATGAGAAGATAATAATTCTTGCCACCTCTCTTTGTCGATAAGATTAATATATATGCTCTCTTTAACCTTTAATTCGTTGGAAAGATCCAACAGTACTTGTGCCCAATTTTCACCCATATGTAATGCACAATCAACAACACGAAATCTGCAATGTCCATCTCCAATGACATTAATCGCCTCTTTGATGTGCTCTGCTAAATGAGATGTCATTTGCTTACAAACTTCAATGTAAAACCACTGACTTGAAATTAGTGTTTGTGTTCTCATAAGGTAGCCTGTCTTCTTTTTTGCTATTGCCTTCTTTGAAATTTTTTTTGGGCTTGTGTGTTTTCTTCCTCCATAACAAGTTCAAATAAAGAGGGATCACGTTTTGTAGATTTAGGATCATCCTTCAACCTTTTATAGCTTCCTTTTGGCCTTTCCTTTAGAATTAATGATACTTTTGGCTCTCTTGTTTGTGATGAAGTTGGATCCATTATCTCCCTTAGTTTTTTTTTATTTCTTGTCTTTGTTCGGTAGACGTTTCATTAAACCTTCTATTAATCCCCTCAAACTCATGAACGCAAGGTAAGCCCATCGAATATCATATCTTGTGTGTACAATCCCATGTTTGGCAATAATTTGTGGCCAATGAGCAGTAAGTTGAACACCAACAAATTTTTCTTCATCTTTATCCAACCTACCAACAAAGGAATATGCCTCTAAATCTACAGAACCATGATTGTGTTTACCACACAACACCTCAACTGTGCATTCATCCACACATGTCCTTCTAACCTCTGATTTGAAATGGACACCCACATTTTTTTGAAGTTGTCTTACACATGTTTTTCCTCACTTGTTTAGGATTGATACAGTTATTCCCGGCTCTATCACATCCCAAAAGAACACGTGGTTGTGGTCTACCAGTTACTTTATCAGAACCTAATATCGTCACAACATAACTCAGACTTATACCAATTTTACGTGCCAATTCAATTAATTCTTTCTTAGACGCAAAAATTGATTTCGTTTGGAAGAAAGACTTCACACCTACAAAATAAAACACAACTAAAAAGAATTATATTTTACCCAATCTACACAACAAATATACACAAAATTAGGATATAGTCTACAATACCATATTCCAGAAAAGTGCAAAGAATTTTCGCATCCTCTTCCTCCTTTAATCCAAGTGATAACGTTGTTTCCTAAAAAAAACACAACTTGAACAACCTAAATTCAACTCCTATAATGAAAATTTTCAAATAAAGCAAAGAAAAACTCACCTCTTGCAACTCAATGTTGCTAGATCCATCAAAATCTAAAGATAACTCCACTGATTGAGGGTAGATCGAATCTTGCAACTCAACACAGAGAGGTACAACCACATGAGGGATACAAGATAAACAACAAAACAATGAAATACAAGAAGATATTAGAACACTCAGAGAGGAAGTATTAGAACACTCGAAGAACACTTCAAACTTTATTGCTTAGAGATATTGGTACAGACTAAGATGATTTAAATCATTACACTGGACCCTTATTTATAGTTGTCCTACAGGGGGATAACTTTCATCACACGCTACATAAAATTCCTTTCTCACAAACCAAGTTATTCTTTTCTTGACTTATACGACACACCAGAATAACTTTAAATCACATCATACACTTTATATCACATCATACATTTATATCATATCTTATCTTAAACGATAAGATTCTTTCTTGACTTCTATGACACGGCATAATAACTTTATTTCACATCATACTCCAAGATATTCTTTCTTCCTTTCTCTTGGTGAAAAAAGGTGATTGCTCCACGTCATTTTTACTACTGTTGGTGTAGAATGATTGCTTAGAACGAGCTTTTGGTGGAGCCTGGAATCTTGATGGTATGGAACCTTCAAACCAGTGGTGGCAGTGCTGGATTTCTTCAATATACTGTAGAGGAAAGATCAAGGGATTTCGCCAGTAATCCGGAGGCAGGTTTAGTGGGACATCAGTGATGGGTACACTATTGATAGTATAGATGAGTGCCTTATGGGCGAGCGTTGGAACTGGGCTGATGTATTCGTGATCATGCCAGAAAGCACAAGAATATTATTTGTGAATGTGGAGATAATTATCCAAAACATTCAGAATCTGTTGGCATTGGAAATGGATAAGAATATGCTTCTGTTCGCGGACTCCATTAAGACTATTTTCTTCAGGTCGTAGTTTTTTGCACGAAAAGCTGGTGTTGCCAAATAAGTGAAGCCACTTTAGGAGTTGTTTATGCCTCTGTTGGCATGGATGGATATCAACTTGGGTGATATACTGAAGGAGCTGCCCTTTGTCAAATATGATGCCGAATGAGAAGGTTTCGAGAAAGTACCATAAAACCATATAGGCTTCCTTAGGAAAATTATAATAAAAATCTTCCCTACATTCAAGTATGGTTAGAAAAGGAAAACTGAGATGTAAGGTAAAACTAGCTAGAGGACCTTCACTCAGGCCGTATTGCCTGATATATATTTTTTGAAAAATGAGTAAATAATGTAGAGATCTTTTTTGGAGGACGAAATGCAGTAACTGGACTCTAATGTGGACTGGAAGGTCCGTCGGCTGAAAATAGTAGATGACTGGGAACACCACAAATATCGTCCACTGAGTTCGAGATAAGAAATCCGGGAGTAAATTATGTTTGCCCTTGATGTGTTGGGCTTCAAATTTCCACCGAGAGAACCAATTTGCCCATCGTAGAAGTTGGGCTTGGGGTAGCATCTTTTGTTTAAATTGTAGCATTTTTGGAAATATCGACATATCCATTTTGATGAGGAAGTGCTGCCCAATAAGATGAAATTGAAACTTTTCAATACTCTTTTGACGGCTAGGATTTCCTTATAGGTGGAGTGATAATGAAGCTCGCCATTTTGAAGGCCCCACTTTTGTATCCGCAGATTTGACATTTCCTATTTAATTCTCCAAGTAGTATGGTGCCCGATGATGGAATTTGGAGTAGGGGAAGGTATTTTATTAGTGACTTTAACTTTTTAACTACTTTAGTACTCGCCTCATTCCATGACGACGCTTCTTTCTTGAGTAGATTAGTGAGAGGAGTCCTGAGTTTGGTCAGATCATGAATAAATCCTGCCATATAATTCATAATCCCCAAGAATTGTTGTACCTACTTGAATGTTAGGTTCTCATCCGGAAAATGATCTAATTAGGTTGCTATGTATGGTTGGAGTTGGTATTGAATATCTGATATATGCATACCCAAGAAGTCAATGTCAGATTTTCCAATAATCATCTTTTTCTCGGATAACATAATCCCATATAATTTGACCAAGTCATGAAATTGTGAGAGTAGGGCATGATGGGAGCCAATATCTGGAGAGAACAATAAGATGTCATCAATATAGACCAAAGCATTTTCCATGATGAGCTGGAAAATTTTTGTCATCGCCTTCTGGAAAAAAGAAGGGGCCAATTTTATTCCGAAGGCTATGACGATCCAATGGTAGTGTCTTTCATGAATGCAGAAACCAGTATTTTATCTATCATTAGGGTGAATTCCTAGCTGCCATAAACCTGTTTTAAGATCGAACTTGGAAAATATTTTTGCCTGTGGGAGTTTTTGAAATAAGACTTCTTGCTTTGGTAGAGGGAACTTATCATCCTCAAGGAAATGGTTGAGAGGCTGGTAGTTAATTACCAGTCTCATCTTTCCTTTAGCCTGCTCTGTCCTTTGTTCAGATAAAAGGCTTCACATGCCCATTGTGATTTTGTGGGTTCAATTAACCTTCATTTTGCAGTAGGTTGACTTCTTTTATAGCAAGTGCATAATGGTATGGATTCATACCTTTGTGACTTGCCTTTATGGGATTAATGACTTCATTCCTCTTAAACGGTAGAGAGATGAATAATTGAGGATTCTTCCAAAGAGGGTGATCGTTCCTATCTAGGAATTCTTTATGTGATTCGACACGGGAGGTGCGGGCAATGTCATCCCCGATGGGGCTTAGAATTTCAATTGGGTAAAGATGTAGAGTTTTTATACATGACAACAGATGATTTTTATATTGTAATCCTTCTTTGTTCCATGTAATTCATTTTAGCAAGTGCAGAATGTCAAACCCAATAAGCAGATCTTTGGCAGGAAGTTCTGATCCATAAACTTGATGTCTAATGACATATCCTGGAAAAAGTTGGATATTGATGAGTTTTCTCATCAGAGTGATCATGAAGAGATCGCCATTGGCTGCCCGAAATGATCTGTAGCAAGAATTCCAGCATTCTTTTGGCAGGATGTTTGGCTTCATGATGGAGGATGCTACTCCAGTATCAAATAATGCTATTACTGGAATAGGTTTATGCCATTTTCCTGTGAAAATGTGGATCTTTGGAGAAGGGGTTGATTGACAAAGAAAGCTGTCGCTGGTCGTGGTGGTATAAATATTATAAAAAAGAATGATATCTTCATCTGATTCAACAGATGAATCTGATAGGTCTACTCCCACGGCGCGAATTGTGTCAGGCCCGACTTCATCATCTATAGAAAAGAGTGACTCAATGTCGTCATTGTATACATCCTCAACTTGAGAGAGTTTCACAATGAGTCGTGAACTCTTCTCTTTGTCAGGACATTCTTTTGCAAAATGTCTCTTCTTTCTGTATATATAACACCTTGAAGACTTTGTGTTTTCTTTCTTCTTTCTAAGAAATCTCCATTTCTTCTGGTTCATTTTAGAGAAATAATATTTTCCTCCATATCTTAATCATGTGAAAGGTCTGTCCTTTTTTTCTCTTGTTGCACGTACAAGATTTGTCTTTTCAACACTTGATCTAGAGGTCATGACGATCATAGGCTGAGCCAAGGTTTTTTACTTTGGTCCTCGATTTGCTTGAGGAACCTCTTTTGGTTGCATAACTTTTCAAGCGATAGTAACACATTCTGGTAGAGCTCTCTAATAGATGTATGACTTATATGAATGTTTTTTACCTGGAGAAGCCGAGATGTTTCATTCCCATGAGGTTCTGGAAGCGAATTTAGGAAAGTTTGCTTTAAATTGACGTCATCAATCCCATTGATCGAATAAAATCTTTTTGACATCTTCTCATAATGGTATTCTAGGTCTTTTATTTTATACGAGCAACACCTCATGCTCAAGTATTCCTCCCTAGCTTGAGTTGTATAGTGATCCCATGCTCCTAAGAACACATTGTGGACATGCATGATCAGGGCATCCACATTTGGGCTTTGTTTGACCATTTATTGTCTTTATGCTCCTAGAGCAATCCACCATTGCCTTAGTCTGCCATGAAACTTTAATACACATCTGACCTCGATAACAGGCATTGTTACTCCAGGTTGTAACAGCTCATCAGTGCAGCAAACATGCATTTCATAGATTCCATCTCGCCATTTTGATGGTGGGATGTTATCAAATGAAAAGCCACTTGATGGATCATTTGAAATTGGTCAGATTGTTCTGGTCCTTGATGGGGTGCTTGACCAGGGTCATGTGCTTCTTAATCTTCAACAGTAGGGTCTTAGGTTGGTAGATCTGCCATTAGAGTGTTGAGGGATAGGTCCTCAATATCTGAATCTTCAGAGTACATCTCTTGTATATGTGATATTTGTGGTTGTGTAGCTATTTGTTTTAATAATAAGGAGATAGGATTGTCAACCATGAGCTGAGAAGACGGTTGAGTTGCAGGCAACTCTTGTGGTGAATATTCTTTGGATGGATATGTTTCTGGTTTTCGTTTTGAAGATTGTGGTGTTTCATAGCGCATTTGTGGGAGGAAAGCTGCACTATTGAAAGGATTGGGATCAAACAGGGAGATAGTGGATAATGATTGAGAATATGTTGGAAGTGGAGGTAAATAAGAGGAGAAAGATGGGGTTTCATAATATCCTGGGGAGTGATATTGTTTTTGGGTTTGGAGAGAATGCAGTTGTGCTTTTAGGCCTTTTAACTATGCCTCCTTTTGGGCCAGAAGCGATGAATTGAAAGAGACGGTACTAACCAATTTGAGTAGCTCAAGATGCACCACCGTTATCTCATCTTGGAGTTGCATTGTGACTCCGGTGATTGTCAAAAGCCCGAAGTCGAGCCTTTTCTCCATGGTTTGTTGTCTTGCTGCATTTTGTTTTAAAACTCTGTTTTGTGCCATGATATTTTCAGACTGCCAATTTAACGTAGCTTCGGCATGAGATACATGCCTTGTTGTTCCATCATGATTTTTGGTACTTGTATTTTTTATCTTCCAGCTATGGGAAATTCTATCTTCATCGAACTCCATTGGAGGGAAATCATCTTGATAAGAGGTTGGCTGGAGCATGTTGATTTGTGGTTCTTTAGGATAAAGAACACAATAGTCAAATTTTCCAGAATGTTCTCCTAGCAATCCAACTGTTGGATCTCCCTTTTCGTAACGTTCTTTAAGTAGTTGTTGTGTTGACTTCCATTTGTTCTTTCTCCTTCTGGGATGATCATCTGTATCATAGTCATCTTCTTTGCATTTAGCACACGTGCAGACGTCAAAGTTTTTATGACCATCTTCGTCCTGAAATTGATATATAGGCAATCCATCTGACCTGAAGGAAAGGATGAGCGCATCAAGCCTGATTCCCTTCTCTTCAATCATGTTTATCTCTGAGGTGAAGATGAGATTCTTGCTAGAAGAGGGGTCTTCGCCGTTGAGCACAATTTCTACCGTGCCGTCTTTCTTTCTGATAAATGAAGACTTGACAGAGTGGATTGACTGATTATTGCTTCTTATTTTTTCATAGTGCGTGACCAATGATTCAGGGAGAAGTTTGATAAGCTCACCTTTTTGGAAGTTGCTTTGGGATGTGGACGCATGAGGAGCCCTAGTGAGCATCAATTTCCAAGTAGAGCGCTTCATCAGTGTCTTGAGGAAGACTTAAGTCGAACGAATGATTTTGGACCTGATAAGCATCTGGTAGTGCAGCATTGCGACAAATGTCCCCATGACTTGAGGTGCTCGAACAATCTGAAGCTGGAAGTTAAGGTTGTTGTAGATATGAGGATCATCAAGCCTCAAGTTGAAGTTCAGAAATAATGTTATATATACAGTGCCCGCATTTAAGGTAGTCTGGACAGTTGCGCTGCATGCATGACTGTATTGTTGAAACCTTGTGTCCAGGAGAGCTAATCTAGCTACCACCAGGAGTCCCTTCCTTGCGTGCAAAATGAGAGCCATTCTTACAGCTCCGAAATGTATGTGGGAATTACCGTGAGCCTTCCATTGTCTAAGCAGTGCCTCTTCCAGTTGTATAGGAAATATTTGTTTTGCTCTATGGCAGGGATATGTAATTGTTCAAGCCTCGAGGCTAGAACGAGTTCTTTCACAGTGAGTGTCCTATTGGGAGTGAGAGAATGTCGAAAGACTCGAGAAGCTGGATGATATTTTTTGGTGAAGGTTTTATATGGATTTTGTAAGGGGAGGTCTGTTACGAGAATAGAACTGTCTTCAGTAAGGTAGTCGACTTTATATAACAAATCAGAATTTGTTGAGGTAGAAGATGAACTGTAGGAATTTTGGGGGTAAGAAAAGGAAGATGAACGGGTAACGGGTTCTCAAGTTGCTATAGATATAAGAGGCCTTATTTCTCAGGAATCTCCTTCGGTGTTAAGCTGGCTTGCTATCATACGGAATGATACAACTGTTGCTTAATTCTTGTGAAAACCAGAGCATATACCCACAGCCGCACACCCAACAGCTTCAAAGGCCACAACTTCATTATTTTCACAAAGAATTCTGTCACTAGTTCTGGTAAAAGATTTCTGATGTGGAGGATCCCTAAATAAGGGCAACCACAGAGCATACTATTCTCAACCAAATGCAAGCCATCATGAACAAATCATGAACACCTATAGATCATCAAGAGAATTAAGGGGAAGTTTTTAAAGCTTCCATCCCTCTGATAAAATCGGGTCTACGGATGAGGGAATTTTGGGATTGTCTAAATGAATAAAATACACATTATTCTAAGAGATCTAAGAGTAAATCTAAGGTTTCTATAGGAAAAAATGAGAGAAAAAAATAGTTAGGGTTTAGGGTAAACCTGTTTCCTGTCACTAGGAGAGATATTTGTTGAGGGAGAAATGGGGCCGACCATGGTGCCATCGTCGGCCATGAGAGGGGTTCACGGGCCACCTGCAACATGCCGGAAACAGGAGGAAATGGGAGGCGCTGGGTGCGAAGGGCTTCCGCTCGGATGCGTTCCAGCCAAGTTCGGGAACGGGAGGAAAAAGAGTTGCCCGGATCGGATGCTTGGAATGAGAAATCAGATTTTTTAAGGGTTTTATTTAATTTATGTATAGTATTTTAAAACACCTAAAAATTTCTAAAATATTGGTTTGTATATATCCATTATTGGTTTATATATAACATCACCCATATATTATTCTCATTGGAGTTAAAAGACGCACATAATTTATATTTCTAAAGCTTTTTGAGAATTATAATCATTATTTTATATTTCACATGCCAAATTACTTCAAACCTTATAGATTATTATTTATAGTACACTTTCATTCAATAAGGAACTTGAATCCACAATTATGATTGGGTAGCTTATAAGAAATGCGACATGTCAACTGCCCAATGGGGAATTGAGTTTTATAGCTTGACAAATAAAAATACATGTTATGGAATGAAGGATATACAGAGGGTTCTTAAGGGGCAATTTGAATCCTGCATATGTATTAGAAACTGTCAGTAAATATGGAGTCCTGCTGGTCTGGCGGACAGGAGTGGCAGACATGTTTGGAGGATAGGTTGGCGGTCTAGTTCCGGCTGACTGCCTCTCTGGTATTTTGGCTGTGTTACCGCTTGGATGATAGAACTGTGGTTTTGACGGTCTGGCGACATTGTCTGGACGTTTGGCATTGTCCTCTATAACCGCACCAGATTACAACAGTGTTGTCTTGCGATCAGCAAGGGTTAACCACAATGCAGTCTGGCGGTGCGGTCTGAAGGCTGTTAAGGTCTACCTGCTATTTTGTTAGAGCTGAGTTTGGCAGATAGCTGAGGATAGTCGCAGTTGCGGCCTGGTGGTTAGTACCTGCCTAACCACCCCTAGTAGCCCTGTATGATAACCACAACTGTCTTTTGGTGATCAATAAAGGTTTGGTCGTTGTTGAGGTTTGGCGGATTTTAGGTGATATCTCATTTGATGCTTGGTGGTTAGAATCAGTCTAACCACTTCTCCCAGAAGTAGTCCGCTGCATCCAGACGGATAGAGACCAAAGCGAACATGTTGATATCTCAAGCTATGTAACTGTGCGATTAGCTTGTCTAACCGCACATCCCATGCGGACTATTTTTTTATCTATCCTCCTAGTCGCATGTGATAGCTAGGGGTTCTGTATTCTCTCTTGTTTCCTCTCTCTATCCCTCATTTTCTATAATTAGGGGGCGTACCCTTGTATTATTCATCTTTTGGAGCAAAAAAATATCTTTTTTTACTCTTTTCTCACATGGTATCAGAGCAAATCAGTCCATTTGCTCCAGTTTCTTCTTTCTCGGGCGTGAGGCAATGCAAGTGGTCTCCTATTTTTTAACCGCCTGCTCTTCTCTCTTTACTTCCCACAGTTTTCTTTCTTAAGCGCACCTTTCTCCTTTTCCCTCCTGCCCTTCCCCTTGCTTGTGTCTTCTATGACAAGTTTTTTTGCCGGCCTCTCCCTCTCTCTCTCCAACCGTGTGATTAGAGGTTCTTTGTCGGCCTTGGTGTATTTTTTAGCGGTTTCCTTGTTTAGCTGTGCGGTCAGATCTTTCTGTCTGTTTTCTCCTTATTTCTATGGAGAATCCGACCCTCTCTTCCTCTACTCTATCCGCGCCTCCTGCTCTAACTACTCCTCTCTCCACTTCTTCCGGCAATTCAGGTACTGTTTCTAAGCTCACTGACCCAAATTATCCTGACTAGAGTGTTTCTTTTGTCTTTTTGTTATGCTCTCAGCATAAGCACCATCATCTAACTAATGACTCTCCTTCATATGGGTCTGCAACATTTGATGACTGGGATGCCATTGATGCTCTGGTGAGAACATGGCTTGCTAACAACCTATCTGATGAGTGCCTTCCCGACATTCGACTTGATGTGACGGTTAAGACTGCCTGGAATCATCTTGGTGCTTTGTACTCCAAGGGAGCTCAAACTTCACGCATATATACGTTATATGTAGATCTTTTTGCCCGACCTATCATGACTTCTGTTGCTGCTGCTTATCAGGAAATGCAAGCTATTGGTGCAGAGATTCTTCCGCAGCGCCCCTTTTCTTCTAATCTAGCTGAGCAATATAAACACTTCCAGAAACTTCTGGTTGTGTGCTATTTGCTTCGTTTACCAGAATCTTATGATATGATTCGGCAAAAAATTCTTGAGATGCTAACTATCCTACTCTGGATGCCACTACTACAAGCTCCACGACATTCTTAATAGTTGTAGAGGCCACCCTGGTGGATGTGGTCCCTCTAGATATCTCTGCTCTCACTATGACAAGACCGGTCACCTTGTTGACCGATGCTGGGTCAAGCATCCTCATCTTCGACTATTGCGGGTGACACTACCTCAAAGAAGTCCCCTTCTCTTGCTACCTCTTCAGGTAGTACACATTTTTCCATTACGGGTAAGTGACTCATTGACTATGGTGCTACTAATCATATGAAAAACAATCCTCGTCTTTTTTCTCGTATGGACAAACATAACCGGTCATCTACGGTTTTTATTGCGGATGGTTCTCCATCCCCCGTTCATAGATCTGAAATAGTACACGCCACTCCATCTCTTCAACTTGAGGACACACTCTACATCCTAACTTTTTTGTGCAACTTACTTTTTGTTACCTCTATATGTAAACAACCAAATTGCACAACTACTTTTATCTCAGCTACTTTTTCTTTTTAGGATCCTCACTCTAAGGAGACGATTGCTACTGGAACTGAAAGTGGCGGCTTATTCTATCTTGATAATGTGTCTGCCTTTTCTGCTTCTACTTCTCTTCTACAGTGGCATCTTTGCCTGAGACATCCTCCTCCTCGCCTTCTTTACCAACTCTTCCCTGATATACCTCATGAAGGCTCTTCTCTTAATTGTGAAGCTTGACAACTTGGCAAATACTACAGTTCATTATTTCAAGCAAAATAAGGACATAGTTTTTCTCGTCCTTTTAAACTTATTCATTCTGACATTTTTGGGTCATGTTCTTGCAAAATCTGTTAGTCAGGGTAGTTTGTATTTTGTCACGTTTATTGATGATTTTTCTAAATGTACTTGGTTGTCCTTTTGAAAGAACGTTCTGATTTTTTTTGTTTTCAATAAATTCTATAATGGGATACGTACTTAGTTTGATGCCTCTATTAAAGTGTTTTACATTGATAATGCCAAAGAGTATCTTAACCATCAATTCTCAGTTTTTATATGCATTGTGACATTATACATCAAACTAGTTGTCCTTACACCTCTCATTAGAATGAGGTTGCTGAACGTAAGTACCACGATCTCCTTGATGTGGCTCACACTCTTCTCACTCAGATGAGTGTTTCTCTGTCCAATTGGGTCATGATGTTCTTATTTCTTGTTACTTATCAACTAAATTCTTTCTTCGGTCCTTGATGACAAAACTCCTTTATCCATTCTATATCCCGATATCACACCATTTCTTTTACCTCCACGCGTCTTTGGTTGCATAGCGTTTGTTCACTCTCCTTCTCCTAATCATGGAAAACTCTCTCCCCTCTCCATTAAGTATATCTTTCTTGGTTATTGTCCGACACAAAAAAGATATCAGTCATATGATCCTCTTCTCAGAAAATAGCATGTTTTCGCAGACATCACTTTCTTTAAAGATGCTCCTTACTTTTCACACACCTCTACTCTCCTACCGTTAGATGATCCCTCTTTTCTACCTACTATCTCGGCAGCTCTACCCGAACTTGTGCTTCTTCCTCCTAAGCCAGTCTATGCTTCTCCTTCTTTTGCTCTTGATATTACTTCTCTACCCGAGACATTGCTGACAGTTCCCGGACCAGCAGTCTCTCCGACGGACGGATCTGATACTACAAACAAGTCAGACCTTGATCTTTTGATTGCCCTTCAGAAAGGAGTTTGAACATGCACGTAACATCCTACATGTTGTTTCTTATGCTCTGATATCTCCTTCCTGCAAGAGTGTTTCTCTTATGCTCTGATATCTCCTTCCTACAAGAGTTTTTATCTTATGCTCTGATATCTCCTTCCTGCAAGAGTTTTTCTCTCACTCTCTCAGCTAATGTCATCTCTGTGACCTATTAAGAAGATCTTGTTATTACTTATTTGAAAGCCGATATGGATGAAGAGATGAAAACTCTAACTGCATGGGGGTAATTGGACTCTTGTTGCTAGCCCTACTGAAGCGGTGTGGTTGGCTGTCACTGAGACTTTTGATCAAATGTTTTTTCTGATGGTACTATAATCTCTATGAAGCTCGGCTAGTTGCCAACGGTTTTACTCAGATCTATAGTATGGAATCCTTTGACACCTCTCCAGTTCCTTGATTACAACGATCTATGTTCTCTTTTTTGGGGCCATTAATAGAGACTAAGAGATGTCTCAGTTAGATATCAAGAATGACTTCCTTTATGGAGATCTACAGGAGATAGTGTACATGGTACAACCTACTGGGTATGTTGCTCATAGGGATTCTCAAGTGTGTCGGTTGAGAAAGACAATCTATGGGCTTAAGTAAAGCCCACGAGCCTGGTTTGAACAGTGCAACAAAGTTATCTTAGTTATTGAGTTTACTCGAGGCGCTGCATATCACTCCCATTCATACGCAAGACTTCTATAGAGCTAGTTATTATTGTCATTTATGTGGATGTCATTTTTCTTACAGAGGATGATAAGAATGTCATTGACCTAATAAAGAAGCATATTTTTCAACATTTTGTTACAAAGATATGGGGTTTCCCAAGTACTTCCTAGAGATTGAATGTCATTGACCTATGATTGCTTTTTAGCAATCATAGGTTCCACTACGCCAAGCGGTACGTGACCTAATCTAGGAGCAGGAGGCTGCACTTGCCTCCCTGTTGGACATTGATCATAGCGAACACCGCTTCAGCTACCATACGAATGGTTTCAGCAAAAAGGAGGGGTCGCAGGCATATCATTGGGCGTACTACTCTCCGCAGAGTGCTGATGTTGTGACTGCTCTGCACCACTCCTAGTCACCTATAATTGTGAAACACTCATTAGGTGACAAATAATTGCTAAAAAGCAATCATAGTAACACGCAAGTTCCTCAAACATATGTATTTTCATTCCTAAGTGGACATTCATGAGTTATTTTATGTTATAACGGTAACGTACATACATGTGCTCAACACCCGTTAAAAAATTTGTCCATGAATTCGAATAAGAAAGACCGACACCAGAGTCTGATAGTAACTTTGTAACATCCCCATCCATCACATAGCATATAATAGAAGGTTTGACCAGGGCCCGACGCCATATACTAAGGATAGTCAAGGAGTTACTAATTGAAACCATAATCCATATTATATATCCTAACTCAGAGTGCATTCTAGCGGAAGTAATTTAAAGGTTAACAGGAACCTAACCAATTGAATGTCCCCTAACCCAAAACATGAATGATAAACCAAATACACAAATAGCCTTGGCCTTAAGGCCTTACAGTGCTCAACTCGAATTAAAATGTCTTGCATACATCAGCACACAGGCCGGCCACCCATGAATGATAAAGTAAACGAGTAATTCGCTTTGTCCTTCAATGACAGCTTAGCAGCCATGGGCTCCAGCCCGATATTTCTCGTATGGCTCTGCTGCACCTGCAAGAGACATTCTACCGCAACAGTGGCAAACATAGGAATGGTCAGCATTAATAGACCAAATTTTAATGACCCCACCCCTCACCCGGGCTGGTGGTGCTCCTTCCATGTAGGCATTAACATATACAAATATTGGCAATCAAAACGTGCAAATTAAGCACCATTCGCCACAGATGTTGGCACGGTAGTACAACACCCCGTGCTCTCAGGGCACATCTCAGTGCACAGGACCTCAAGGGTCACACCTTCGTTATTTGCGACGGTCAGCAACATTTGAGATTTTAGTCTTACAGGGCCAATTTAAAGACAACGCCCCTATGACTACGACCACATCATGTGATTTACACTTTGACTCACTCCAGTCAATGACATAGGGTTGGGTACAGTTCAGCTCTTTTCCGTGCTCAAATCTTCAGGCGCGCTATCCATGACGCGGGTCAACATCCCCTTTCCCATTTTCATATGATCCACAACCCCGTTATGATCCTAGGCTAGCACTCATGGCCGCCTAAGCTGGGCCACACAGGCTTTCACTCCACAAACTAACCCAAGGTTTTCACGAGACAGACCTCACCAAAAGATCGCCCATAGGTCTCCCCAAGACAAGCCTCAACAAACGGCCACAAGGTTTCCAAGAAACGAGCCTCATCAAACTGCCACTATGTCTCCAGAGACATGCCCACTATCAATACATCGCTCACTGGGAGCTATCGTCGGCGGTAGCGCTACAGCCACGCGGTAGGGAGATATACTATCGATTCTTCCCTAATTCGGGTGTTTTCCTGGATTCTACCTCCAGTACTCTCAATGTAGCCATCTACACACCCCATGACTCCGAAATCTACGCAATTACCACAGAGTCTTCTCCTGCATACAAAGCATACAACATCACCAATCCAGACCAACCTGTCCGGATGGGCTTCACACAGCATGCTTATTCTGTACTTCGATTCCATATCTAAATGCAAAACTAACGAGGATACACAGATCTATCCGTCGGGAGAACCACTTCCATGTCGTCGTGGAGTGTCTATCCTCAAATGCCAAAAAGAAGGACTTCACAAGTTCAAGGAAAAGGATCATTACAATAGAAGTCCGCTTCGGCGCCATGGAAGAGATTCCAGTTGGAGGAAAACGACTGTTTTGACTTTGCCTCCGTAGATCCGAACTCGCCTCGCGAATCTGAGCTCTAAATCTCAAACGGTGGCGAGATCTCCTCTCTTCAGTGCTGCTTCTCCTCCACCAAACGTCCAGCCCAAGTTTCTCAAACTCCAAAATAATTAAGTGAAACTGGCCAAACCAACAATATAAACCGATCTACCGACGCGTAGTACCGTTACTCAATGCCTCATTTCGTGTGCCACCGCCCAAGCCCTCCAACCACAGGTCGACACGTGGCCATGCTGTTATAGTTTTGCTTTCGGTACTCGATAGGATGCTAATGCCTCGTGGCAGCTAGCGACGGTTATGACACAACCACTCCTACTACCACCACACGTTAGCTACTACTGTCGCGCGGTAGCAACCCGAGAGCTTCGACAATAAATAGCCAAGCTACCGCCTGCGGTATCCCTACCGCTGGACGATAACTTCTCGAGAGCTCGAAAAATAAACTGACTAACATCGTGCAATAACAACCTACCGCCGCACGGTAAACTATGTGTCGAGTCAACCCGCCTCACTTGAAGTTTTCGACGCCTGGCACTACCGTCACGCGGTAGCATTAACACCACGCGGTAACTCCTTTTCCTGCCTACGAAAACTTGGGGCGTTATACCCGTCCTCTCAAAGACCGAGAATAAATGGGAAATAATGTTTATTTTTCATAGCACTGAGCATACTTTGAAAGATTGTGTTGCATTTCAGCGCCAAAGACATGTGGATAATAAACCAAATATCCAAATCTTCTCATCCTCTTCTCATTCTAGTATTCCTTCTATTTTTGGTGATATATACACATTACAAACTTGTCTATGAGGGACTATTATGGATATATCCATCATGACCGTTGATGATCGGTGTGATGATGTCATAGAGTTGCCTCTCCCTACACATTTGTTACTTATTTTGGATTCACCCATGGTGGAACCAACCCATATATTCTCTAATAATGCTATCTCCACGGTTCGTCCACCTTCTTTGCATGAATTTTATACACGTATGTTTTTCGATCATGTTGAAGATATTATGCAGGGTGATAATCCAGAACCTGAGGTTGCACCAAAATAGGACGAATATATTATTCTATCTAATGGGGGAATGATTCTTTGGAGCATGATGACGTGTCATAGTGGGATGGAGAGGATATCCTAGTTAATTAGAAGGTTTGCACTTCTTCATTGGATGAGGAGGTCTAACTCGCCATCAAGGTGCCCTTACCACGATTCTTACGATACTGACAACGATCAATCTTTGGAACTTACTGGGAGTGAATCCAGGATCACTCCCATGATTACAAATTATTTATGACTTTCTTCTATTTTGTTTCTTGATCACCCTTCTTTGCTTGAACATGTGTAGGGAGATTCAGCCGTGACAAATATTTTGGAAGCTAAATCTGAAATGCAAATCATGGTGGGGAGCTCTTCTTTTTGTGATTGGGAATATTTCCCCTCATAAGAGGAAGCCCAACCCTATGTTCTTTCCACTTGTATTACCCCTACCACTCTCGATCCACCTATATCTTTTCTTTTTAATTATTTTAATGCATCCCTGTAGAAATTTGAGTTTATTTACCCGTATTTGGGTAATGTTGAAAGTCAATTCTAGCAAGGGAAGTATGTTGCAGTGACATAATTCATTCTTTATTCCACCACACCGTCATGACTTGTGTTTCCCTTGAAGGATTGGCTGTAGGGAGGCAATATAAATTCATATATTGACATAATGATGGAAGAGAAAAACAAGTTCAAAAAAATAGATTTAGGGATGGAGGATTGATCCCCCTTTCTACCCCTATTGTCGGGTCTTCGAAGCATTTAATTTTATCTCTAGTTATTAATTTAAAAAACATATAATTAATCTTGTTGTTGTGATAAAGTAGTAATTAAGAGTTTTAGTTATTTACTTAATTTAGTATCTATATTTTGGATAATAATAAAAATGCTACTGGGAGATAGCCCAGATTTGTGTGATATTCTCTTTTCATGTTTGTTCATTTGTTCTTTTATTTCAGTTTACCCTTATAGTTTACTATTTGGAGCTCACTACTGTAGGTACATTTCATTTATACATATTAACAGGATCTTTAATCTCGTTTTGCCTCATGCGTATATATGAAAAGAAAGAGATTGGAAGACGCTTCAGATTATAGATTTCAGGGGAGTATTCAATTTCAGTTCTATTATTATTATTAACAGAATGTCACCTTTTTTAAATGATTAAAATTGTTTTTCATGCTTAAAATGATATCTTTGCTAGACTAGCAAAAGTATATGTATGAGAGTGGTTTAACACCTACCAGTTAGGTGAAGAATAATTTGATTGATCACAAATTATAATGATATTAATTCTTTCTTTAATCAATGAATAAGTTATTCTAGTTATTCATTGATGATTAATTGGTACGACTAGACAATCCTAATATTTCAAATTAGGAATTTGAAGTTAGCAAGATTTTTGGATAAACCTCTCTTAAGCATTTATATTATACATAATTTTCTTTGAAAAGTTTTACTTCTTAGCAATCTTTTGCTATTGACTTCTAAAAAATAATAGGAAGGGGTGAGCAAGAACTTAGTTAATAATGTAAGTCAAGACAAGAGATTGAGTAGTTGATCCATTTCGATCATCTACTAAAATCTTTGAGCTTGAACCTTTTCATTTTTATACACATTACTACATGCATAAAATCCATATATTCTCACTAGTTGTATGTAAGTGAATTAGTCATTTATGAGTGATTAATCTCAACTAAAAAATGATTGAATGTCATAATGATATGTGGCCTAAATATGTGTACATGTATTTGGAATGATGCCAACTATGATTATAGAAAAGAAGAAAAAACATATAAATGTCATAATGATATGCGGCCTAAGTAAACATAGTTAGAATGATCCCAACTATGGGCATAAAAAATATGTTTTTTGATAATTAAACCACATAGTACAATGAATTATTAAGATTATTAATTAGGGAAATATCATTCCACTCTCCAAACTTGACCATGAATGCCTAACTATGCCCAAGCTAGTCCTTCTAATTTTCTTTCAATTGAAATACTAACTCTTATGGATGCTAAATTAAAGAATTAGCTTATTCTTATCCTTTCATACTAATATAGAGGTCTAATGTGAAAAATTGCATGAGAGTAAATTATTTCAAAAAAAAAACACACACAATTGTATAACCTATAGTTCGTCGAGATAAAAAATATCCAAGGAAGACACTATAAGAGAGTACTCATTGGGAGTACTTGGCGGGACTACTCGTTTGGAGGACTCGACAGAAGTACTTAGCAGCCTTCAAGAGAGTACTCAGCAGGAGTACTTGACAGCATCCAAGAGAGTGCTCCAACCCCATCCGGGTCTGGAAATAACACTCTGGTTAAGGCGGGAGCGGCTATTTGCAGACCATACCCCATCCCATTAGATTTTTCTATAAATAGAACTTTGACGCACAAGTAGAAAAGACTTTGACCCCCCCCCCCCCTATGGTGGGCGAGTTCAGTGTCCATCTCCCTTGTGCCGATCTCGATAATGGCTTTAAGAGGGGAAGTTCATATAGACTTTCGGGTGTGTGGTGGACCTCCTCGCTATAGCACGCGAGTTTTGTTTATAAGCAATCCAGAGCTTTTCTTTGTGCTCTTAGTTTCTTCTTGCCTGGTCTCACGTGGATCCACCACTAAACTAGTAACCTATGGTCACCTCCTTGGTACAAACAGCGCAGACCATATTCTTAGTTCTAACAACAATATTATAATTCTAAATTGAGCTTTATCTTCTATCAAACTAATGGATTTGTGAATGTTTGAACTCTTAATAATTGACCAGCTTATCAGTTGAGTAAAGCGAAATTCTTGAGTACACTTTGATTGATTTTTGTCAAGAAAAAAGGTCATTTGAATATCCATCTTAATATTATCTATCCACTCAATTATCTTTGTTGGGGACTAGTGATAGAGAAAAATCATTTTCTCCAATCTATACTCGATTAAGGCAAGTGTACATATCGAACTATAACATAGGATATGAAAATATCAAGGTCATATTAAAACTCGAAAATGTTGAGTACTGCTACTTCGAGAAACAACTATTATCTTACCAGTGAAAAATTTAAGATAAATTTATAATTAAATTAAAATGCGAAATAAGAAACTTATTTTTGAACAAAGCGCATTTTGAATGAAATATAAAAGATATTTTATAAATTTCTAATCCGATGCTTGACCGTAGAGATTCCCGAAATATGAACACGTCTCTTTCGAGGACAGAGCTCAACTGAGATTAATAATATTGACCGAACTCTCATTCTAATCGATAACTTCATACTTGCCTTATCGAGGTGAATCCTGCTATAGGATTTGACTCATATGCAGAAGATTTTTGTCATCCACTATCGAGGGTTGCGATCAAAACTTTTTTATTCCTGAGCGATCAATTCGTACGCATGATCATCTCGGCTACTAGAGTACAAAAACATATATCGAAATTTATAACCTGAATATGAACCCGACACATTAAAATCAGGAATAAATCGAAGGTAAAAAAGAACCATTATAGAGAGAATGACGATTTCATAACAAAGTTAGCAATGTTCAAGACCAAATATTATAACTACTTGCTATGAAATAAAAAAGACATGAGAAATAAATAGAAATAATATTTATGAAATAAAAAAATAAACATTATATTACATAAAAGAAAGATGTACATGAAATAAAAGAGAACTACATTGCGTAAAATAAAAGAACAAAATAAAACTAAGCTAGAAATGAGAAAATAGGACATGACATGACCAAATGGGCAATGAGAGAGAGGGGGAGCATGCTTGGAATATGACCTCTATTTATAGGAAAATGAGAGGATGAATGAGGAAAGCTATATGAAGAGTTTGAATAATGACGTCATTAAAGAGAAATATGAAAAATTAGAATGTCAAAAGGAGAGGAATGACTTCTCATGGTTTAGTAAGAGGGGAGATGAATAAGAAATATTAATTTTAAAGTTAATAGGATGGAGATGAATAGTGGTTGGTTGTAATTAGAAGGTGACAGTTTAATGAATGAATAAATTAATAGAGGGCATGATTATATGGAATAAAGTTGGCGGAAATGAATAGAAAGATGGCAGGATTTATTAAAGGTTGTACAATCCCGTATTCGCTGAGTGGGACCCCCAACAAAGTCAAGGTTCCTCAGGGTCAAACTGAACAAAGTTGGCAAGTGGGGTAGGCAGACCCACATTCACCTAGAGGGAGTGAAGGCCTTCCGCCAAGTCGGGCAAAAGGGCTTTCGCCTAGGCAGCCAGAAGGACCGTATTGGTAGACAAAAAGGTTCTCGCCAAGTCAAGGGGATGGCGCACTCTCCCTTTGGGGGCCACTCGTCCGATGAGATCCAGAGGTGAAATTACTTGGATGCCCTTAGGGGATTGTGTATAGACTTTCAAAACAGTGGAGTTACGCTATTGATAGACCAATTTGGGCTGTGTATAGCATTTCCAGGACAGCAGAGTTACGCTGTTTGCAAACCAGGTTCAGGACTCTATAAATAGTCCCTGTGGGCACCTTTGGAGAGCACAATTCATTTTTTGGCTTCCTCCTCCTGTGGTTATTTTGGTTTGGCTTTGTAAGCTCTCCAAGGTGCCCATCTTAGCTTTTTGGCTCAGGGAGGGGAAGCATTCTTGAGATCTTCCGGGTGTGTGGTGAGATCTCCACAATGAATCCACGGGTCGGTTGCGAGTTCCTAGCAACTAGTCGGGAGGCCTAGCTTGTGGGAAGTAGGTGTAAGCTGCACCCTTGGGTCTAAACTCTCGTTGAGGCCAAGTTTTTGCTCCAACTTTTTTGGTGCGGCGAGCGTGGACCGTAGCTAACACAGAAAAATCTCGGGCCCAGCTTCATTGCTATAGGCGAGGAAGAAGGAGCCAGCTTGGGTGGCTCGCCACCCCTAGCGAGTGGGGTCACGATTAGAATGCTAGAAGACTTCAAGTGAGAGGTCCTGCAGACCATCCAACTAGCATTTTCCATGAGAGGCAAGTGGGCACGCCTTCTGTTCCAGTTATCGCGGCTCCATCCCTAGCCGAGAACACTCCTAGACAGCGCCCAGGAAGGAGGTCCCGATCGAGAGTGGTGAAAGGGATCTCGCTTGGCAGGAGATTTTATCTGGGCAGGCTAGTCCAGACAGTGTCAGCGAGCCCAGGATGTGAGATGGGACCATTCGCCAGGTGGGGGGAGGGAGCCCTTTCAGCTGGTTGATTGTCTCTACCCCGGTTCCATATGGGTTCAGGGAGCTAGAGATGTCCAACTAAACGGGTAGGGATGACCCAATGCAACACATTCAGTGGTTCGAGGATGCCATTTCCATCTGACAGATGTCAGATGCCTTCAAATTCAGATGTTTTGCCATCATCTTGAAAGAAAAGGCCAGGGGATGGATTCACCAGTTTCCTTCGAGTTACATCTACTGGTTTGAGGACTTGAAGCGTGGGTTCTTGTTGAGGTTCTCAACGTCGAATAAGAGGAAGAAGGGAGCGGAATGACTGTTCTCGCTATCAAACAGAAGCCGGAGGAGATGTTGGGGAGCTACATAGTTCGATTCCAAGAAGAGATCCTTCTAGTTCAAGAGGTCCCGGGTATACCCTAATGCTCGCCTTTACCCTTGGCTTGAGGCAGAGGCTCTTCAACATGGAGCTGAAAAGGGTGCCTCCCCTTTCCTTCGAGGAGTTTAAGGGGAGGGCGTCGAAAGAGATAGAAAGTGAGATGGATAACCCATCGTTCACTAAGAAGCTAGCCAAGTTGGCTGAGGAAGAGGTGAAGGAGCCGAGAGCAGGAAGATAGCGAGAAGAGAGGAGGAGAGAAGAGCGCCGATGCCAAGTGATCTAGGGGAAGCAACAAGGTTGGGGGAATCGCGAGCCGAACAACTGGTTGGGCTGGAGGCCCCAAAAGGGACCTGTCCAATTGCAGGGGAGAGGATTCTAGTTTGGGGAGGGCGGTTCAACCCACCATCATGGATGCAGGTATAGAGGCCCCCCCCCCTCCTGCAACAGCAGGAAGTGCTGGCGATCGCCCGGGGAAGGGGAGTTAGAAGAAGAGCTAGAAGAGGAGTTATGAGAGAAGGGGGTAGGGTGTCGTTGCCCTTTTGTGACTTCCATCAGGAGGAGGGTCACATAATGACCACCTGCCCAGAGTTTTTGGAGGTAAGTGAGGCTAGAAGACAGGTCCAACAATAGCTACCAGTGAGGATAGAGGATGTTCTGCTAGGAGGAGAGGAGGACAGGTGCGAGGATAGGGTTGATGCGGGGGCCCGTGGGGGGATCAGAGTGATCCACAACGTAGTAGGGATTGAAGAAAACTGCAAGGGGAGCTTCCATACCATGTTCTGGAGGAGCTTCGCCTCGACCTCCCAAACTCCCCCCACTAGAAATAAGATCACCTTCTCGTCAAAGGACATGCCGGACTACGAAGACCCGTTCTGAGACACCTTGGTGATCCAGATGACCGTCGAGAACTTCACGGTCTCTCAGATACTGATTGATAATGGGAGCTCGGTGAATGTGAACTTCAAGAAGGCCTTTGATGAGATCAAGGTGGAGTCTAGGAGGGTATTGTCCTCGGATGGACCGTTGTTCGGTTTCTCAGGAGAGAGGAAGGAAGTTAAGGGGGGGAGTTGGACTCCGCATGATGCTGGGAGGGGGGTGTCGATGAATTACTGGTTTGTTATCATTGACGCCCCGAGTAGCTACAACGCCATCTTTGGGAGCCCCCTCATCAACGCCTTCCGCTGCGTCCCCTCCTCATTTCATCAGTGTCTTAAATTCAACAATGGGGGGGGGGGGGGGGGGTCCAAGTCCGTATCCGAGGAGACCCGAATGTGGCAACACCATAGTCTGGATGGTGGAAGCGAAGGAGTTGGAGAGAGGGTTAGGGTCCTGGGAGGAGGCACGCGATGAGATGGAAGTGACTGGAGGAGGAGCTGCGGAGAAGTCGGAGACTACAGAAGTGGTGGTAGAGGAGAAAAGGGAGGAGAAAGGAGTGGAGCGTGCCCTGGAGGTTGGGGAAGTGGAGCTGCAGGAAAGTCAGGTGGAGGCGATGGAAATCGAAGATGTAGAGGGGTAGAAGGTACTTGAGCTGGGGGAGGGGCCGAGAAGCGAGTGGGAGCAATCCAAGTTGGAGCCAACAGAGGAAGTTATGGAGATGGAGGTCTTCAGTAAGGAGGGTAAGGTGGAAATGGTGCGGTTCAACAGCGTCCTGAGCCCCGGGGACCAGGTGAGGATGCGAGAGTGCATCCAAAAGAACATCGACGTCCTCGCTTAGAGTATAGAAGACATGCCAAGCATCAACGCGGATGTGGTATGTCACCGCCTGAAACTTGACCCTAAGATGTGCCATATCCACCAGAAGAGGAGGATCGTCGCCACAAAGCTGGAGGAGCCCATCCGGGAGGAGGTGGAGAAGCTCCTCAAAGCAGGCTTTGTATCTGAGATCCAGTATCAAGGTTAGGTATCCAATGTGGTAATGGTTAGGAAGGGAGACAGGCGGTGGAGGATGTGTGTAGACTTCTCACTTTTAAATAAATCATGCCCTAAAGATTGCTACCCCTGCCCCGAATCGACGCATTGGTTCACTCAACCATCAGTTTTTCTATGATGAGTTTTTTAGATGCTTTTTCAGGTTATCATCAGATCAGGATGCATCCACCCGATGTCAAGGATGTCAAGGATGTCAAGGATGTCTATGTGAATGATGTCATGGTGAAAAGCAGGGATGTGGATTCTCACTTGCACTACTTAGAAGAAACATTCGCCACCTTGCAAAAACTGAAGATGCGGCTAAACCCCTTGAAGTGCATCTTTGGAGCGAGCAGAGGAAATTTCTTAGGCCATCTCCTCACCCCAGCAGGGGTAGAACCCAACCCCGATAAGGTAAAGGCCATAATGGAATTGGAGTCGCCACACAATACCAAAGAGGTTCAACGCTTGACGGGGAAGCTCGCTGGGCTGAGTAGGTTTCTTTCCAGGGCAGGGGAGAAGTGCTCACAGTTCTTCAGGGTATTGCATGGGAATCAAAATTTGAATGGACGAAGGAGTGCGAGGAAGCCTTCTAGACATTGAAGAGTCAACTCTCCCAAGCCCCACTCCTTCTGGGACCGAAAGAGGGGGAGGACCTGACATTGTATCTAGGAGTGGGGGCCAAGGCCGTGAGTTCGGTCTTATTTCGGTAAGAGGGCAAGAAACAAATACCCATCTATTATGTCAGCATGATATTGAAAAAGGCAGAGCTTCGTTACCCGATCCTAGAGAAGCTGGTCTTTGCCTTGGTAATCTCACCTAGGAAGCTCAGGTCATACTTTCAATACGATCAAGGTGGTGACAGACCACCCTCTCTGCAAGATCTTCGAATGGGTAGAGCACTCTGGAAGGTTGACCAAGTGGTCCATCGAGCTCAGCGAGTTTGATATCTCTTTTGCACTACGAATCTCAATCAAGGAACAAGATATAGCTGACTTCTTGGTCGACTATGTCATCGACGTCGAGGGAGAGGGGCCACCGCAGCAGGTTGCCTGGAAGATGTTGGCTGACGGAGCTTCGGGGAAGCATTCTTTGGGGGTTGGGGTAGTGTTGGTGAGCCCTTAGGGAGTCACAATAGAACAGGTCGTGGTCCTGCATTTACTGGTCACTAACAAACCATCGGAGTATGAGGTCATGATAGTAGGGCTATGCCTGGCCAAGAAGCTGGGGGTGTAGGATATGGAAGTGTCCACTAAATCATTGGTAGTCGCATTGCAAATCAAGGGTGAGTACGAGGTAAGGGAGTTTACCCTCACAATGTACTTGACCAATGTGAGGGGGATCATCGATGGGTTTCGAGCGATTTCCATTTGACATGTTCCCCGGGAG
The DNA here is from genome assembly GCA_039583875.1 of Platanthera guangdongensis. Taxonomy (NCBI): domain Eukaryota; kingdom Viridiplantae; phylum Streptophyta; class Magnoliopsida; order Asparagales; family Orchidaceae; genus Platanthera; species Platanthera guangdongensis. The sequence continues at coordinate 68,826,834 of CM077151.1, read as the reverse complement.
GAGAATGCTGCAGCCGACCGATTGACCATGTTCGGACCCAGGGACAAAGGTATTTTGACAGAACTATTTCACATGACAATCGAGGAGGGTGAGTTGCTGGAGGTGGATTGCCGCCCCTCATGGGTAGATCCCTTCATAACTTTCCTGACCACAGGCAAACTCCCAGAGGAGGTCAAGGATAGGAACCGCTTTATGCACAAATCAGCTCATTACCTAATGTACGAGGGAGGGTTGCACCGGAAGACGCTTTTGGGGCTCCTAGCCCAGTGTGTAACAGAGGAGGAAATTCCGAGGATCCTGGAAGAATTGCACTCTGGCGAGTGTGGGAGACACTCAGGAGACCGGACCTTGAAGGCAAGAGTGATGCGATGTGAGTACTTCTGGCCAACCCTGAGGAAGGATGTAATGAAATTTGCAAGGAAGTGTCAAAATTGTCAGTTTTATGCTCCACTTCAACTTCTACATGCCCAAAGGCTTAGGAGCATCGCGACACTTTGACCCTTCGCCATCTGGGGGATGGATCTGGTTGGACCCTTTCCCCAGGCAAGTGGGCAGAGGAGGTTTCTCTTAGTTATGATTGACTACTTCTCGAAGTGGTTAGAAGTAAAGGCACTGGTCAAAGTGACCTCCCAGGTGATCCATAATTTTGTATGGGGAGATCATATGCTGACATGGGCTTCCACATGCCATATTCACAAACAATGGACCCCAATTTGTCAGTGAGGAGTTCATCGACTTCTGCACTCAGCTGGGGATAGATCTTAGGTTTGCTTTCGTCCACCACCCTCAGAGCAATGGGCATGTGGAGGGGAAAACAAAATCATTATTAATTTGCTGAAAAAGGTGGAGAATTTGAGAGGAAGTTGGGTGGAACAACTTCCTTCGGTATTATGGGCTTTGAGGATGACCCCCCAAAACAGCCACCGGAGAAACCCCCTTCAAACTTTCTCATGGTTATAAGGCTGTTCTGCCCGTTGAGCTTGAGGTCAGATTGCCGCAAGTAGAAGCTGCCAAAGTAGGAGACGAGGAATGGATGGTAGAGAATGAAGGGGAGGTACATCTCTCACTAGATCTGGTAAAGGAACTTTGCAATACGGCCGCTATCAGGCGGGAGGAGATCAAGCAGCGAATGGCCAAATACTTTGATAAACATGTCAGAATCAAGCAGTTTACGTAGGGTGATCTGGTCTTAAAGAAGGTGGATGCCGCAGGAAAATCAACAATAGTGGGGAAGCTTCACCCAAATTGGGAGGGTCCATACGTTGTTAAGGTAGTGCGGAAGTTAGGGGGTATCGCCTCCAGAATGTGGAGCGGGAAGTCCTCAGTCACACCTGGAGTGGTGACATCTGAAGCGTTTCTATCCTTGAACCTTGTATGTAGTATGTTATTTGTTCTCATTACCAATCATTAATTTTTTATAGCTCAAAATCTTTGGCAAGTGAACTGTGTGGATGAACGAGGAGATTGAAATATTGACCCCGACAAGATCCCGCGGCCAGACTCCCATCAGCTGGCAGGGTTGGAAGTCGCTCAATGGTGGTTTAAAATGTTGACCCCGAGAAGATTTTGCTGCCAGTCTCCCATCAGCTGGCATGGCTGGAAGTTACTCAGTGGCGGTTTGAAATGTTGACCTCGAGGATATCCCACTGTCCAGGCTCCCATTAGCTGGCAGGGCTGGAAGAAGTATTCAGTGGTAAGATGAGAAATATTGACCCCGGAAAAATTCCGCTGCCAGACTCTCATCAGTTGACAGGGCTGGAAGTCGCTCGGTGGTGGTTTAAAATGTTGACCCCGAGAAGATCTCGCTGCCAGGCTCCCATCAGCTAGCAAGGCTGGAAGTCACTCGATGGTAGTTCCAAATGTTCACTCCAGAAGTATCTCGCTGTCATGCTCTCACCTAGTTAGCAGGTCTGGAGGGACCTCGGTGGACATGGTAGAACACTTTGGAAGGGATTTGGTCCAAAGAAAATGACACTTATCCAAAGCATGACAGGCGAGATCTAGATGCGTGAGTGGGGTCTACATAGCATGAAGACTCACTCGGTAAGACCAACTCAGCAAGACATACTCGACAAGGATTCACTCGGCAGGCTCACCCGGTGGATTGGCCTCTCGGAGTAAGGAATCGAGGTCATCTCGTCCCAGATTCTCCACATGTGTGAGGCCGTTACGGTCACCACCTAAGAGCCTAAGGCAAGCGCGAATGTGCATAGCGTAGATCAGGTTTTCACTATTGACTGTCTTTTAGGGGCAGGAGCAATCCGGTCGCAGCCTGGGAACTAAGGGTCGGCAACAAGCAAATGCGCAGGAGCCTTTGCTGATGGCCAAAAACAAAATAACAAGAAAATTTAACAACAAACAACCATTTCGGCAAAGACGACTTAGAAAATTCGTATTCATATCACAAAAAATATTCTTATAAAAGGGGGTTTCGCCCCGAGTATGACTAATTAATAAAAATGGAATACAGTTGAAAAGCAAAGGGTCAAAATGAAAGGTCTTCAGGAGGAGTCGTCGGGCTTCTCGCTATAAGATCCTCCGCTCTCGCTAAGAGGTGAATCAGTGTCATTCCTGTGCTGAAGTTCTTTATCCTCGGACGTGTCGAGAGGGGTGAAAATCCAGGGGTGGATGGTCCGCGCCGTGAGCCTCTCACTGCCTTCCATCAGAAACCTAGCAGCTCGCAGTACCTCGATCACGTGCTTAGCCACAGCCTGGGCATTTTCCTGCATCATCACCTTGATGTCGTAGTTGGAGTAATTGTGCAGTTTACCCTTCTAGTCGGGAGACGGCGGGACGAGTAGTTCATGTAGACATCTATTCTCGGTCTTCAGCGCCACGACTTTGCGCTCGAGGCCAACCACCCTCGTGCATAGCAATTCAGTATCCACGGGTTACATCATAAAGGGTGATAAGTTGGTATAAAGTAGAACAAGAGTAAGATATTCGTAAGACCTCAGTCACCCCTGCCACTAGATGACTGGCGAGAAGCTCCTCAGAGGCCTTCAGCCTATCCTTCAGAGAGGCAACTTCCGCTGAGGCCAGATCCCACAACCTCTGGACGTCGCCCAAGTTCCGCTCGAGACTGAGGCTGCGACGCGATGACATATGCGCAAGCTCGAGGGCTCGAAGCTGGGCCTGCACGACCTTATATGCGAGGGTCTAGGTTGAATCTGCATCGTATATACTGCCGTCCTCCTGGCTGTATAGGTCAAAGACGAATATGAAGTCATCACCGTAGGTGGAATCGTGTTCGATCCATGAGGGAAGGAGAGGTGATATGGAGCCCTGGTTGGCCTTGAGGCCCCACTGGAGCAGAGGTTGGCCTGCCTCATCCAGGTACTTCTCACTGAGGCCAAAATTCCGGTGCCCTCTAAGCAGCGACCCCACAAGAACCTTCTCTATTACGGTGACGATCCTGGTGGCACTCCTCACCATATTTGCCGCAGCCAGGGTCTCGACGGGAGCTTCGACGACGAACTTGCCCTTATCTGGCGCTGACATCTTGGCTTTCTTAGAAGATGTTGGGGGAGCACTCGGTTTTTGCTTCGGGGCACTCGGCCAGGACGAAGTGCCCAGCTCCTTCTTGAAGGTTGCAGCCGCATCTTGAGCGAGAGGTAGGCCAGAGGTAAGAACCTCAATTTCCTCATAAGGTTGCCGGAGGGGTACCTCCCTCTTGCCTATGCCGGAAACAAGTATAATCTCCATTTGGCATTCAAAGTAAGAATTTATAAGTAAAGAGGTCAGAATGGTACCTTGCCCGGCGATAACTCGGAGCAGAGAGTCCAGATTCCGCCGCAGATACCTGACATCAAAATTCTTCATGCCGAAGTAGGCGTGAAGGGCGGTCTTGTGGCCCACGAGTGTAGGAGGCCTGTAATTCGCCTCATCATACTAAACTAGCGAGAGGGGAACGTTGTCGAAGTTCCCTGATACAAAGACGAACATCTGGAGCCAGTAGTGGTTCTTGTTAGCGAGACCGCAGGTCTTGACTGTCTGGCCTGAAAAGAAGACAATCTCGTTCTTGTCCCTGAAGTTGAACAACTTTCGGAGGACCAAGAGGTTGAACTCTATTCACTTCTCACGCATATAGTAGGCGAATGCTATCAGAATGATGACGAAGTTCGGGTTGAGCTGGGCAGGAAACACTCCGAAGTACCGGAGGGCCTGGCGCACCTCCGACCAGAGAGGGATGCAGAATCCCAACTCGAAGTGTTCAAGGGGGATAGCGAGATCCCCCTCCGGTAGGAATTTGATCCTGTTGGAGCTCTCAGGATGGCACACGACAAACCCAGGATGCACGTAGTTGGCGATGGCGGAGAGATATTCCTCTTCGGTCAATTTGCATGGGGAAATCGTCATCGATGAAGCCTTACGCGCAGCGAGTCCGGCCATCAGTTTATCCTAGCATCTTGCGAATGGGGGAGGGAAGTTGGGTTTGCGCAAGTATGTAGCTCGGAGTACGCGAGTGCGCGAGAGAACAAGACAAAGACTTGGAATCGAAGTGATAGTAAATGGGGTAGGTGAGAGCCTATTTATAGATAAAATTCGGCAATAATACAATCAATAGACATTGGGGTGCGGATAGCAATTCCATTTTCCTGACGCCTCGAAATCCACCCCACCTTCCTGCTGCTCTGCCCATCTGCGAAAGGCGAATTCCTCCACGGAAAATCCTGGGTAAGAAGAAAACATTGCAAGATGGGTATAAAGGGAAAGGTACATGACGTGAGAGTACAACATTCGACAGAGTCATCAAGCAATACAATAAAAAAACGATGCATAAATATGAAAGGTCACTCGCCGGGTGAGAACAGACCTAAATATTCGTTATTACAAAACACTAGTACAAATAAAACAAAGGACAGAAGGAAGGCTAGGTGAGGCACAACGAGAGTCGGCGGACTCAGTTCTGGATCCATTGCTAGCGGCCCTGACCTCGCCTCCCTGACCTCGGAGGCACTCGCGGATAGAAATACGCGTTCATGGCGGTCAGATCTTGGTGGACCAAGCACATCTGGTCCCGGGCTCGCGCGATATTGAAAGAATTAGTACCTAACCACCTAGAGGGGGGGGGGGGGTGAATAGGTGTAATTCCTATTTTTCTTCTAAGGCAGAAACGATGTTCTGATATTAACTAGAAATTGCAAAGTCTACTGCTATCACAACACAACAATCACAAAAACAAACATTCACAGAGTGCACACAGTGTTTATAGTGGTTCCCCAAGGTCTGGGTACATCCGCTTTCCCCCTTCGCCTATCTAGTAGTGTACTAGATTCGGCCTAACTTCTGCACTTCTCCTCAGATCCTCAGATCTTACAGCTCAGAACCCCAAACAGGTTCCTACAACTCAGAGTGTCCCCACTCCTAAAGTTCAGGCTATCAGCCCTACCTCAGCCTTCACCAAGGCCTACACTCAGAGAACACAGTCTCCTACAACTCAGGCACAAAGCCCTACCACTCAGTCTTCAACAAGACCTACACTCAGAGATCTATATCTCTTACACTCAGCCTTTATAAAATAGGCTTACAACTCAGATCTATAATAGATCTTACAGAATTTGGATTAAACAAAGTATATAACCACCACCATGAAAGAGAGAGAAGGGATGGATGGCTTCTTGAACTATTCTTGGAAGAACTTGATGGCAGAGATCAACCTCCCTTAGCTTTCTTCAAAGCTTCTTGAATCTGAACTCAGTAGGGTTGAATCTTCTGTGAAGTTGATCTTCAATCAGCTTCTGTCTTGAGATTCAGATTTTAATCTGAATCTTTCTTAGCAGCCTGGTTTAGCCACTGCTCTTCTTAGATGGAGCTCTCTCTCTCCAACTTCTTCTAGATCTTCTGTCGAAAATCTTCTGTATAATTACTTCTAACTATATTACTCAGAATCTGTATTCTTCAATGATTGATCATCACTTTCTGTTGAAGGAGAAAGCCTTTATATATTCTTCCTCCATGGTAACCGGCTGAACCGGTTTCTAACAACCTTCTGACAGCTTTGATAGTAGTAGTTGACCGGTTAGAATTGACAGCTGTCAAGTCATCCAGTCACTTCTTGAAATCACTGTCTCTGTTTGAAAGTGTCGAGACTGATCTTCATTATGTGTCGACACAATTAGACTAAGTGTCGACACAAGTAGACTAAGTGTCGACACATGCCTTGGTGGTGTCGACACAACTCCTGTTGTTATAATAGCTTCTCGACACTGCTTCTGTTGAATGTGTCGACACTGATTGAGTGTGTCGACATAAGTACTTCTTCTATAAAAATTAGTTGAATTCTACCGTGTGTCGACACAAGTACTTCTTTACTTTAACTGTGTTGAAACTTGCTGTGTGTCGACACATCTCCTTTGTGTCGACACAGTTGATGTTGACAAATACTTCTATGTGTCGACACTGCCTTTAGGTGTCGACACATTTGATGTCGACTAAGCTTCTCTGGGTGTCGACACTGCCTCTAAGTGTCGACACGATTTATGTCAACTATTCTTCACAGTGTGTCGACACTGCCTGTATGTGTCGACACATTTCTTATGGTGTCGACTCTGCCTTTGCTGGTGTCGACACAATTTACTCCAAGTGTCGACACAGCTTTTCTCCAGTGTTGACACAAGCCTTCATAAGTGTCGACACTGCTTCTATAGGTGTCGACAAATGGACATAGAAATTTTCTGCATTTCCTGTAATTACTTAACCTGCACATATAAACTCAAAACACATCAAATACACCTTGATGTATATCATTGAGTAGGGTGAGGCTTCTTCAAATCTGGGACACATTTTCCAATGTACCCAACAATCTCCCCCTATTTGGAGAAATCATAACCCTTAGTCAATGATATACACCATTCATAACAAATACACATTATGATGTATAACAACAAAATATGACAGGGTAAATACTTAAACAAAACATATAAAGCAAAGCATCTCAGAATAATAAAAATGCTAACATAGAACAAGCATTAAACATGTTCTGCTTCAACCTCAAAGGTTTGTTTAATCAAAAGTTTACATGGATTTTAACACAAATGATTACAAATTTGTAAACTTAAGAAAATCTAAACTAAGGCTGCTCGGGCTCTTTGATGACAATTCCCTTGCCAGATTGAATTTTGGCCTGAATTGGAACATCTGTGTCATCAACTGGCTTCTTGCCCTTTTGATCTTTCTTTTTCAGCTCTTCAGCCCTTATCTTTTGTCTTTCAAAATAATGATAAGGCTTAGGAAAATACTTGCTAGGCTCCTGTGCATTAGGAGGTAGCTTCCCAAGTTTAACCTTCCTTCTGTACTGAATAATAGCCTCTTGCCTGGCTTCATGCTTTCTCCATTCTTGTTCAGAATACCATTTACCCCTTTCTAGAGTATTGCCCTTTGAAGCTTTCCAAGCAGTCAGTATAATATTTCTAGAAGTTGGGCTCCACTGCTCAAAATCTGGCTTTAATTCAGCCTGTTCTCTAAATCTCTTCTTGGACAAAAGAGTTTCTTTCTCTTTGGACAAAACTTCCTCAGGCACATGCTTATCTACTTTCTCAAACAAAACTTCCTCAGGCACAGACTTATCTACTTTCTCAAAAATAATATTCTTATAACCCTCAGGAGTGCTGTACATAGATTGGACTTCTTGATGAATCATTTCAAAATCTGCAGGAGGATAGATCACCTGAGCAACTTCAGCTTGTTCTCCTCCAAAATATGCAGGATTTATACCATATTCAGCTATATTGTCATCATCACATAGGGGTGGATATCCAAGCGTGGCTCTGATGCTATTGGAAATCCATTTAGCTTGGTCAGATCTAGCTTTGACTAGTACTTTCTCCCCCTTTATGACTTCTCTTTCAATATGATCCCTGAGATCATCTTTCTGAAATCTGATTTGGGCATTAAGATAATTAACACCATCTTTATAGAATGGCTTCAGTTTTTGTAGCTTTGTAGTAATATCCTTTTGAGAATCCTCAAGAGCAGTCTCTACAGCAGCTATTCCTTCTTGTAATTATTTATCAAATTCTGTTTTGGCTGTAGCCCTTGCTGTAGTCTGTGCAGTAGCAAGATTTTTCATCTCAGTGACAATGGCATTATGAGAGGCAGTCAGATTATCATTCATTCTAAGCTGATTTTCCAGAACATATCCTTGTTTTATAGTCATATCATCTACTTGTGTTTTGATCTTTTCTTGGTGTATGGCAAGGTAAACCATTGCATTGCCCCCTTTGTGGAAATAGTCAGTCATTTCCTTCTTATTTTGATTCAGCTCAAATCTTATAGATTTTATATCTGTAGCCAAGGAGAATTCGAGATCTTTGTGAGTTTCATCTGTATACTTCTCCATTGCTACTCTTTGCTCATCCAACTTAATTTGCAAATCCACCAACAATGATTTGTAGTCTGCTGTAGGGGCAGGTTGTGGAGCCATAGTTTGTAATGCTTTCTTGTAACTCTGGCTTCTTCTCTTGAAGACCATGAACTTCCTTTTCTTTGCTTGAACCTCAGCAGCATCTTCAGATTCTGAGGTACTAGCTATGTCAACTCTATCCTTTGGACTAGGAGGCAATTCCTTCTCAGTCCTTGGCAACTCCTCATCATTCCTTGCAGTCTCCTCATGAGATCTCACATGCCCACCTCGATATGTGCTTGCACTTCCTCAAAAGCAGGTTTCTCCCCCTCAAAACTAGCATGCTCCCCCTCAATATCAGGAAACAGCTCTTCTAGAGTAAACTCCCGTTGAGTAGGGACTGGAGATTCTCTTATCTCAGGAGCATTATCAGCAACTGATGTATCTTCCATGACAACTTATTGTGGTTGACTATGTAACTGAGTTTGCTGATCAACATCAATTAAAGACTCAGTTAATACTTCATCCTCAATATGGAAAATAGATTGATTAACTTCATGTATTACCTCAAGAATTGTTTAAGTTGCCATTTCACTATCTAAGTGAGTTGGCTCTTCCACATATTGAGGCTCCCCCTGGAGTGGATCCAGGTGGATGGGGCTAGTAGATGGTTGCTCCGCCTGCCTCTGTACATCTTCATCCCTTACTGGTGACCTTCCAGTATTATCAGCTTCTTCCTCATTAGAACTGAAAACTACTTGCTCCTCTGAGCTACTGGATGATTCAGGAGCCATTATGACTTTCTTCTTCTTCTTCTGTGGAGGTGTTTCCTTCTCTGGAGTAGGCATGTCCTTAGTTAACACCGTATCCCATCTTGAGATAATTCTAATATCCATCCTCCTCATATGGTTTATTTTAGAACCAGCAGCTTGGTTCATGACTTCTGGAATTATTCCAGCTAAGTACAAGCTCATTATCCTACCCAGATTAGGCTTCTTCAGACTTTCCTTAATCTTCTCAAACATCACAGATGACCAATCAGTTTTTAGCTTAAAGATAATTCTTGTCATTAAGCTGAACATGTGAGCTAATATCCTATCATGCCCACCTGGCTTACATAGGACCACCTTTCCTACCACTTCAGACAAGAACTTGCCTTGCATATTCATTCCTCTTCTGTTAAAGACTGAGCCAATCTTCATGGTTGAATCTAGTCCACACCATTGCAGTGCTTCCCTAAGCTTAGAAGCAGGTACATCTTCTTCCTCTTGAGTTCTTGGTAGATGTAAAACTTTTCTTAAACTCTTCTGGGTGAGTTTTACTTTTACTCCATGAACTATGGATTTAATCTTGAGTCCTGTATGATCTAGAACAGCTGCACCAAAGAATTCTAGTACCTCCTTCTTCCAAATCTTGGTTGGCTCTGAAACAAGAACTTCCAACCCATTCTCTGCAATTAGGGTTACAACCTCCTGAATTTCTGGTTCCGCATGGTCAAATGCGTTGTATACTAGCTCATATCCTTCATTGACGTTCTCCTCAAGCTTAGGCGCCATTAGGGTTTAGAGAAATCTTGAATTTAGATGAGAGAGATGTCTACACAAAGTTTTGGTCTCGAAACTATTGAGAGCGTGTCGACAAACAATGGTGAAGACCTATTTATACCTTTCTAAAAACAAAGGTGAAAGGGCGCGTCATAATACTCTTAATGTGTCGACACTGTTGAAAAGTGTCGACACTTACTTCTAATGTCTCGACATAAGTGTTGACTTTTATGTGTCGACACTAATATAGTCGACAGAATATATGTGTCGACACTTAAACATCTGCGCTCGATGATTAATCGATACTCCCCTCGACGAATTCTGTGTTAATCCTAAGTGTCGACAACACTTCTGGATGTGTTGACACCTACTCTGGATGTGTCGACACCATTTATCTAAAGTGTCGACACAGACTTACTAGATGTGTCGATATTATTTCTCTGGAATGTCGACACCACTTCTATGTGTCGACACAGACAACTCCTTGTGTCGACACCATTTTACTTATCCAATTTTGTGAAACTAATCTAAGTTCAACATTCCTAATTCAATTTTAAACTTATTGAATTTAGTTTCATCTAGGGGCTTAGTAAACATATCAGCAATTTGATTATCTGTTTTGACATATTCTAGTGAAATGTCTTCCTTCTCGACATGTTCTCTAAAAAATGGTATCTAATTTCTATATGCTTAGTCCTACTATGTGAGACAAGATTATTAGCAATAGAAATTGCACTTGCATAATCACAAAGCAAAGGTGTTCTACTTACTTAAATACCATAGTCTACTAGCTGATGTTGAATCCATAAAAGTTGTGCACAACAGCTTCCTGTAGCAACATATTCTGACTCAGTTGTGGAGATTGCACACTGGTCTGCTTCTTACTGCTCCAAGACACTAGTCTTCCACCTAGAAATTGACAGGTTCCTGTAGTACTCTTCCTATCTTCTTTGCAACATGCAAAATCTACATCTGAATAGCCTGTCAGTAGAAAATCTCTATTCCTAGGGTACCAAAGGCCTAGATAAGGTGTGCCCTTAAGATATCTCAAAATCCTTTTTACTGCAGTCAGATGAGATTCTTTAGGGCATGCTTGGTACCTAGTACAGACACATGTAGCATACATGATATTTGATCTACTAGCAGTCAAATATAGAAGGGAACCAACTATCCCTCTATACAAAGTTTCATCTACAGGTTTCCCTGCATCATCTTTGTTTAGAGACATACTTGATCCCATAGGAGTTTTCATGGTAGTGGATGATTCCATACCATACTTCTTTATTAACTTTAGGGTGAACTTAGACTGGCATATGGATAGGCCATCTTCAGTCTGTCTTACTTGTAGACCCAAGAAGAACTTAAGTTCCCCCATACTGCTCATTTCAAATTTACCTTACATAAGTTTTGCAAACTTTCTGCAAAGATTACTTTCAGTAGACCCAAATATTATGTCATCTACATATATTTGGACTAGGATAATCTTTCCTTTAGATTCCCTAAGGAATAGAGTCTTGTCTATTTTCTCCTTTGAGAATTTGTTCTCAATGAGGAAACTAGACATGGTTTCATACCAAGCCCTTGGGGCTTGTTTCAACCCATACAATGCTTTCCTAAGTCTATAAACATATTCAGGTTTGAGAGGATCAACAAAACCTGAGGGCTGCTCTACATAGACTTCTTCCTTTAGTTTTCCATTTAGGAAAGCTGACTTTACATTCATTTGAAATACCTTGAAACCTTGATATGTTGCATAAGCAAGGAACATCCTGATAGCTTCCAGTCTTGCTACTGGGGCAAAAGTTTGATCAAAGTCAATAGCTTCTTCCTGCCTATATCCTTTTGCAATAAGTCTTGCTTTATTCTTCACAAAGATTCCATTCTCATCCAATTTGTTCCTAAAGATCCACTTTGTTCCAATAATGTTGTGGTCTTTTGGTTTAGGAACTAGCTTCCAGACCTTGCATCTTTTGAACTGATTCAGCTCTTCTTGCATGACATCAATCCAATGTGGGTCTAGAACTGCTTCTTCAAATTTCTTTGGTTCCACTTGTGATAGGAAACTGGAGTAAAGAACTGTACTCAGATTCCTGCTTCTTGTTTGCACTCCTTGTCTTGGATCACCAATTATCTGATTTCCTGGATAATCCTTTAAGTGTCTATTAGCTGGAGGTAGTCTATCTTCATGTTGAACACCTCCAGCCTCTTCATTTAGCTGCACCTCTTGGTCTTCTTCAGCATCTAGAGAGACTTGTACTCCCCCTGGACAGCAGCCACCATTTTCCACTTGCTGAGTTGCAGTAGAACCTTCTGTAATGGTAAGCTTGTCTATTCTCTCTTTTATACCTGTAGAACTGCAAACACTACTTGACAATTCACAGTTAATCAGTCTTATTTCATCAAAGACTACATGTATAGACTCTTCTACAACTTGAGTAACCAAGTTGTAGACCCTATAAGCATTACTATTGTTGCTGTATCCAACAAAGATCCCCTCTTGGGATTTGGAAGCAAACTTAGTTAGATAAGACTTGCTATTGTTAAGTATATAGCACTTGCAACCAAAGATCCTGAAATAGGATAAATTTGGTTTTCTGCCCTTCATAATCTCATAGGGCGTTTTCTTGTGGCACTTGGTGATAGTAGCCCTATTGATCACATGACATGCAGTATTTACTGCCTCAGCCTAGAAGTATTCTGGGAGAGAAGTGTCACTCAACCGGGCTCTACCAGCCTCTATCAATGTTCTATTCTTCCTTTCAGTAATACCATTTTGCTGAGGTGTTCTAGGTGAAGAAAATTCTTGAAAAATCCCAAATTATTCACATAGTTTTGTCATACTTTCAGACTGAAATTCAGTACCATGGTCACTTCTGATTTTGACCACTGTACTGTTCAACTCATTATGAATTTGCTTAACAAAACTATATAAGACAGTTGAGGTTTCAGATTTTTGTCTTAGAAAAAATACCCAGAAATATCTAAAATAGTCATCTACCACCACAAATATATAGACCTTCCTACCTAGACTATGAACTGGCATAGGACCAAAAAGATCCATATGCAAGAGGTAAAGATACCTCACTGAATCCTTGTTTTCAAGGCTATGAAAGGTGGATTTGGTTTGCTTGCCTTTTTGACAAGCTGAGCATATCCCATCCTTTATACACTTAACCTGAGGACCATTCCTCACTAACTCTTTGCTAAAGAGTTGGACAATAGTCTTATAGTTAAGATGAGCCAGCCACTTGTGCCATTTAACACAATGTGAGACTCTCTCATCAGCTACAAGGCAAATAGGAGAAACATTATTTTCACACACAAAGTCAAGACAATAAACATTCCTCTCCCTATATCTTGTCAAAATGATCTTTTGATCACTTGACCTTTTGATATGACAACCATTCTTGACAAATGAGATGTTATATTCTAAATGACTCAGCTGACTTATGCTAATGAGGTTATGTTTCAAACCCTTCACATAGGCCACTTGAGTGATAGTAATCTGGTTACTAGAAATGTTACCAATGCCTTTGATGATTCCTTTTTCTGAACCACCAAAGGTAACTTTAGGGCCATCCATGATAGGTGTGTAGTCCTTCAGCAACCCCCTTGTTCCAGTCATGTGCCTGGAACATCCACTGTCCAAGTACCATATTGGGGCATGGCCACTTGGACTCACCTGCAATAAAGACTGGTTAACCTTAAAACCCAAATGAGTTTTGGGTCCTTGGTTCATGTTAGCCTGAAATCTAACAAATCTGCCTGTAGGTCTTCTCACAGGCAGACTGTTATTCTCCTTGACACAAGAATTGTGCCAACAATCTATGGCAAAGTGGCCTACCTTGCCACAACACCAGCATTCAAACTTGTTGTACCTTTGTTTAGGTACAACCCTAGCTGAATTATCTACAGCAGGCTTCTTGTTTTGTGCTGGAGCTTTGCCTTTAGATTTGGACCTAACAGTCCAGGTAGGTTTTTTAAACCCTAATCCAGCCTTACCCTTTTGAGATACAAACTCATCAATCAAGGGTAAAATAGATTTAGGTTTAGAAAAGCTAGCCACAATCTCTCTATCCTTCTGAAGTCTAACCTCCAGATTTCTAATCTGATCATTCTTGAATGTGATTGTGCCCATTTAAATAACAGTTATGTTTTTCAATCTGGCAATCTCATTCAGTTTTTGATCCAGCAATTTTTCTGAATCAGATGCAGCCAATTTAAGACTAGCAATCTCCTTTGCCTGAGTTTTGGCCAAGGTTTTGCTTTTCTTCAAGGCCTGCAACAAGTCCCTATATTCATCAATTAACTGATGAATATCTCCTTCAGATTCAGACCCACCCACATCACTTGGTGCAGATGTATCTGACTCTGACTCAGTACTATGAATTGAACTAGAAGAACAACTTTGTACCTCACTTGGTCCAGGCTGATCCTGGATCTTGTCTCCTTCAAGTATAGCCATCAATCCCTTGCACTGATGGTCTTCATGCTCATAAATTGAGTTCATTAGCTGCATGAACTCATCTTCTTCCTCTTCAGCAAATAATCTAATGTAGTCTTCAGCTTCTGATTCTGTTTCTGAAGATGACTGGTTTGTCAGACTCTTGTCTTTCTTAGCAACAAAGAACTTTTCCTTTTTGCTCTTAACCTGAGTCTTCTTTTTGTCAGCTGACTCCTTTCTCGTTTCAGGACAGTCAGCCACTACATGTCCCTGTCTATTGCAGCAATAACACACAATCTTTGAAGATGTAGCTTTGCTTGGCTTGGACCTGCTTCTGTCATTCCTGGATGACTTTCTCTTCTGATAGTAGTCATCTTTTGGCTGAGAAGTGGAAGGCTTATACCTCCACTGCCTCTTCTTTAAAAATCTTTGAAAGTGCCTAGTAAAAGCAGCAAAGTCTTCATCACTTTCACTGCTATCAGAACTCTTGCTATCTGAATTATCTGTGACAACCTCAGCAATTATTTTAGGTGGAGATGAAGACTTGCTTCTATACTTCTTAGTGGCTTCAGTCTTGAAGGCCACAGACTTTTCCTTGTGCTCCACTCTAGTGTTCTTCTCTTCCTCCTTTCTAGCCATTAACTGCATCTCATAAGATAACAGTTTTCCAAACAAAGTTGGAGAAGGTATATCAGCAAGTTTGGCCACTTCCCTAATGGCACAAATCTTGGTGTCCTAGTCCTAAGTCAGGGATCTTAAGAACTTGTCATTCAGCTCATAGTTACTAAAGTCTCTTCCATAGGACATCAACTCATTAACTATCCTATAGAACTTCTTGTAACATTCTGTAATGCTATCAGACTTTCCTTGTCTGAAGCTTTCATATTCATGATTTAACATTGACTTCCTATCTTGTCTTACTTCCTCTGATCCCTCCATATAGACTATTAATGTGTCCCACATTTCTTTAGAGGTTTTACAATGAATTAAGTTCTGAAATGTTGAATCATCAATGGCACTAACAATTATATTCTGGGCTCTCTTGTCCATAGTGGCCAGGATGATTTCATCTTTAGTCATTTCAGAAAAGTCCTTGGGAGTTTTCTGATTTGCATCCAGAATGGATATCTTCATTGACACATATGGGCTTTCCTTCACTGTGATGTAAATCCTTGGATCAGAAGCCTCCACAAACAGCCTGACCCTTTCTTTCCAGATACCAAAGATTTCCTTTCTGCATATGGGTAGTTTCATTGAACCTATTTCCTTGTGATTTTCACCTGAACCCATTTTCTTGATTCTTTCTTGATTCTTAAATCTGCCTTAAGGATCTCACTCTGATTGTTAAGTCCTTCTGTGAGTAACCTCACTTTGATACCACTTGAAAGAATTAGTGCCTAACCACCTAGAGGGGGGGGGTGAATATGTGTAATTCCTGTTTTTCTTCTAAGACAAAAAAGCTGTTCTGATATTAACGAGAAATTGCAAAGTCTACTGCTATCACAACACAACAATCACATAAACAAACATTCACAGAGTGCACACAGTGTTTATAGTGGTTCCCCAAGGTCTAGGTACAACCACTTTCCCCCTTCGCCTATCTAGTAGTGTACTAGATTCGACCTAACTTCTGCACTTCTCCTCAGATCCTTAGATCTTACAGCTCAGAACCCCAAACAGGTTCCTACAACTCATAGTGTCCCCACTCCTACAACTCAGGCTATCAGCCCTACCTCAGCCTTCACCAAGGCCTACACTCAGAGAACACAGTCTCCTACAACTCAGGCACAAAGCCCTACCACTCAGTCTTCAACAAGACCTACACTCAGAGATCTATATCTCTTACACTCAGCCTTTATAAAATAGGCTTACAACTCAGATCTATAATAGATCTTACAGAATTTTGATTAAACAAAGTATATAACCACTACCTTGAAAGAGAGAGAAGAGATGGATGGCTTCTTGAACTGTTCTTGGAAGAACTTGATGGCAGAGATCAACCTCCCTTAGCTTTCTTCAAAACTTCTTGAATCTGAATTCAGTAGGGTTGAATCTTCTGTGAAGTTGATCTTCAATCAGCTTCTGTCTTGAGATTCAGATTTTAATCTGAATCTTTCTTAGCAGCCTGGTTCAGCCATTGCTCTTGTTAGATGGAGCTCTCTCTCCAACTTCTTCTAGATCTTCTGTCGAAAATCTTTTGTATAATTACTTCTAGCTATATTACTCAGAATCTGTATTCTTCAATGATTGATCATCACTTTCTGTTGAAGGAGAAAGCCTTTATATAGTCTTCCTCCATGGTAACCGGCTGAACCGGTTTCTAACAACCTTCTGACAGCTTTGACAGTAGTAGTTGACCGGTTAGAATTGGCAGCTGACAAGTCATCCAGTCACTTCTTAAAATCACTGTCTCTGTCTGAAAGTGTCGAGACTGATCTTCATTATGTGTCGACACAATTAGACTAAGTGTCGACACAATTAGACTAAGTGTCGACACATGCCTTGGTGGTGTCGACACAACTCCTTCTGTTGTTGTAACAGCTTCTCGACACTACTTCTGTTGAATGTGTCGACACTGATTGAGTGTGTCGACACAAGTACTTCTTCTATAAAACTTAGTTGAATTCTGCCGTGTGTCGACACATCTCCTTTGTGTCGACACAAGTACTTCTTTACTTTAACTGTGTTGAAACTTGCTGTGTGTCGACACATCTCCTTTGTGTCAACATAGTTGATGTTGACAAATACTTATGTGTGTCGACACTGCCTTTAGGTGTCGACACATTTGATGTCGACTAAGCTTCTCTGGGTGTCGACACTGCCTCTAAGTGTCGACACGATTTATGTCAACTATTCTTCACAGTGTGTCGACACTGCCTATATGTGTCGACACATTTCTTCTGGTGTCGACTCTGCCTTTACTGTTGTTGACACAATTTACTCCAAGTGTCGACACAACTTTTCTCCAGTGTCGACACAAGCCTTCATAAGTGTCGACACTGCTTCTCTAGGTGTCGACACATGGACTTAGAAATTTTCTGCATTTCCTGCAATTACTTAACCTGCACATATAAACTCAAAACACATCAAATACACCTTGATGTATATCATTGAGTAGTGTGAGGCTTCTTCAAATCTGGTACACATTTTCTAATGTACCCAACAAATATGCCTTTCGGGAGACGTATCCTTGCACTCGCCTCCCTGCCTTTCCATCTCGCCGACGAGGTGCGAGTAATCCCTCTCAAGAGCATTTATCCAGTGCTCAGTGGCCGCTTGATGAGCGTCCGCACGATCAAAAGCTTCCCGCTGCATCCAGATGACCTTTCCTAAAACTTCCACTATCCGCTCCTTCATCAGCTCGACATCGTGTGGGTCATCGAGGAAGTCTGCGAGATCGCTGGGATATTGGGTTGGTGATAGCTCTTCATCAGCATCTGGGTCGGCCGTCAGAACCCTCTAATAACATAGCAAGGAGGCTTAGCCTGTAAAAACCAATCTTGAGCGTGAGCGGATGGTCGTTCTCATTTACTTGGTGCAGTGACAGCTCATCCGTCCGGTTGCTGGCGAGAAGGTCCTGGTCTCCCCTCGAAGAGCTCCTCAGGGAAGGACTGAAGCGATTTCCCTCATTCCAGACGGGTCAGTGTCTGTCCCGCGGGGAGGCTCTCGGCTGGGTGAGGGGTATCAGTGGTCTTTTCGGGCAGGGGCCGAGAATCCAATGCAGGATTTAGTGGGTTCTCAACAGTCGGAGTCTTCGGTGCTAGGCTGACCAAGCCCATGGTGCCGAAGGGGGTATCTGCAAGGAATGAGGTGAGCCAAATGTTTAGCCAAAAAAGGCGGGAAGATAGTGAGTTAATTACCAGAAGCGAGTGGGGGTATGGCAAAAGCAACATGAGGGGCGAGCTCTTGGACCAGTTGTCCCTCCCCATCAGAGGGCCAGGGTATCTCGGCATTCGCCATAGGGATCACATCTCTTTCCGTCGGTGGTTCCTACGAGTGGATCAATTTCTTAGTATATCACTCTTTTGGGTTATCGACAGAGTAGAGGAGTAACGTACTTCCGTTGTGATGGTAAGGTTCCCACGTTGGGAATCGAGGTACGAGAAGCAGACTCCTCCATTGCAAGGTTTCGCCCAACCGTCTTGGCCTTCCTTGGCCGGTATGGCGAATCCGCAGGCCTTTTGGAGGAAAGCCATGAGGAAAATCTGGAAGTTTTGGAGGCGGTCTTCGCCTGCGTGGCAGCGATATGGTCAAATAGATCTTGTGAAAGCGGGTTCGCTGCCATTTTGGCATACATTGTCGGGGCAGCGGAAGCTCAGGGAATGAATAGTGGATGGACAAATATTATCATGCTAGGGTCTGGCCTTGGGATATATATATATATATATATCCCAAGTCAGCAAGCACTCACTGAATACCTGGGGTTGGACTCTTCTTTCCAAGCATAGAACTGGCTTGAAAAAAGCGAGGATTGTGTACAACCCCGTATTCATTGAGTGGGACCCCCCGATGAAGTCATGGTTCCTCAGGGTCAAGCTTGACAAAGTTGGCGAGTGTGGTAGGCAGACCCACATTCGCCCAGAGAGAGTGAAGGTCTTCTGCCAAGTCGGGCGGAAGGGTGAAAGTGAGGGATAGATCTCCTTTATACTAGGGGGTGAATAGTGTATTTTAAAATTTTAATTTGTTTTTACAGCGGAGTTAAAGTAGGTGATAAATAAATATATAAGAAAAGAAAACAATCGTAGCACACAAATAAAACAAGTAAAGACAATCAAGACGACACAAGGAATTTATAGTGGTTCCCCAATAAACCTGTGTGCATACACTCTTCTACCACCCTGGTACGAATCCACTACAGGTTTTTGCTCAGGTGCCCTGCCACCACAGGTTTTTGCTCAGGTTCCCTATCACCAGAAGATCTATTTTTCTAAGGGAGATCTAGCAACCCTTTGAGCTTTTGATCAGGTGCCCAAAAACCAATTCCAAGTCTTTTGATCAGGTGACTTGTGAAACAAAAGATTAACTTTTGAAGGGAGTTAAAACCCTGTACACAGTGGAAGAAAAATGAAAATGATTTTGTCTTCTCCGTCTCAAATCTCTGAGAAGACTACTGGATTGTTGATGATGTCAAAGCTCTCCCTGAGTTGTGTAGATGATCGGGAGATGGAAGCTTTGCTTCAGGGTGTAGGCCTTCAAAGTTGATGTTACTGTTTAGTAAAACTTTCAGACTGATATTTGATTGGTTGTCTCTTGAAGGCTTGAAGCAGATGATGAAGAACTCTGTGTGTAAAGCTGTATTTTGTTCTTCACTTTTTTTGTACTCTATTCTGCATTCCGTTTTTTTGCCTCTGCAATTTTCTGAAGGAGTATATATCCTAGCATATTTCAAACCTTTGAATTTGAAAATCTTTTCATGAAATTGTCTGCATAATCTCTGGGAGTTGGAACGGCCCAATTTATCTTGAATGCAAATCCATAATTAATGTTGTCGGGTAACAACTATATTCATTGGGAATATTATGCATTAGCTATCAGAGTATTACTTATTTGAATTAATTTGAAATTGATCTGACATTAGTTGAACTGAAAAACTTTGGAGAATTAGTCGAACAGAACCTGGAAGGAGTTATTCGAACTCAACAAATTTTCGTCAACCTAAGCTCCAAGTTCATCGAGCTAATAACTCTCTTTCGTCGAGCTAAGCTCCAAGATCATTGAGCTGAATAATTTACTTCTTCAATCTGAGCTCCAAGTTCGTCAAACTGAGTAAGTACTTCATTGAGCTGAACTTCAAAGTAGAGAAGGCAGTTTGTCGACCTCAGCTTGACTTTCGTCGAGCTCAACTCAGAGAAGGAACTCTGAGTTCGTCGATCTGAGATCGACGATCGTCGAACTTAGTTCAGCTTTTGTGGAACCACTTTTTCTACATACTATTAACTGCTTTTTCTCTAAAGTCTTCTGTCTCTAAAGTCTTCTGAAGGTAGGTTCCAACAATCTAACATCATATGACTGACCTTGACCCTAGAAATATCCTATGACCCTTGAATATACATGTTGGGTCATCTAATCAATCCTAATAGTGATCCTAGACCAAATCACAAGTAGGGTTACAACAATCTCCCCCTATTTGGGTGAGGACACTATAAAAACAAAGAAAATCACAAAGCAAGAAAGTATCTGACAGAATTATAAATTATTCAGCAGATATGAAAAAATGTGCCTTGTGAGTATATTACAATAATAATAAAGTTTTAAAAAAACATATGCAAGAAAATTATGAATCCTTCTGTGAAGCTGTAGAAGAAGAATCTGAAGCAGGTTTAGTGAAAATCATTTTTCTGATAGGGTCTTCTGCTTCTCTCTGTGTCATCTGCATGTCTTTAGAACCAAAAATCTTCATAGAAATAGCCCTAGGTACAACAGCCTCTGTATGCAAAGACATATATTGGTGAACATTAAATAGATTTTCCTTTGCATACCTGGCTATCTCTTTATGTCTATAGTGAGATATTGTTGAGAATTGGAATGTATCCTTCCCTTCTTCTCTGGCTTTCCTGATCTGAGAAAGCGCAATGAGTTCATTAAATCTAGCCATCCTGAAGTTAGGGTCCATTTCTAGATCTTATGTAGGAGAAGGAGGCCTTTCTTGTTCAGTCTGAGGTTGAATACTGCTCTGACTTCTGTGTTGTTGTTTGCTGCTCTGGGATCTGTGCTACTGTCTATTGCTACTCTGAGAACATTTGGATTGATGATAGTGGGAAGAATTAGATCTTTCAAATTGAAAAATGTTGTCTGCTGCACCAGCTGCTGGAGGAGGAGGAGGTCCTCTCCTAGATTGTGGAGGTGGAGAGTATCTCCTATTCTTTTTGGCTTTTTGCTGATTCTTAGAATATCTCATCCATTGTGGAGTCTATGGAGAGAGTAATCCCATGCATGATGTAGTGTATAATGTCAGTTGTAGAGGAAGGTTTAGAAACAACCCTAGCTAGAGCCTTCTTCTTAAATTTCCTCTTCTTAGAACCAAAATCTTCTGAGTCCTCTGAATCTTCTAAATCATTATCAGATTCATCAGCTGGTTGATCATATAGAGCATCAATCTATTTTAGCACATCAGCAGGTATTCCTGTCTGGGCCTATGACCGTGTAACTATATCTTCTCTTTCAGCCTGTGGTTGTGGGTCTACATCCTCTATATACATGTCTTGAAACATGATATCATCAACATTGGGCATAGGGGATTCAACCCAACCAAAAGTTGGAGGGAGAAAACTACTAACTCTATAGTATTAATGGAATCTTGAATAACTAAAGAATCAGTATTAATAACTGCAAAACTGGTCCTTAGTTGTTCCAAAACTAAAGGACTTATTGGGGCAGTATAACAAACTAATGCTTTTGAAAAGTTATTTGAATCAAAAACTGGAAGACTGTTATATGCTGTATCAAAAGAATTTAATAAAGAATAGATGTCAACTGTGGGATTGATAGAAACTTCACCAACAGTTAAGACATCTGATACTGCAGTCTTTTCTTCAAAACTGAACATCTTTGTATAAAAAACTTTAGCTGGAACTATTGCTGCTGCTGGAACTTCTGCTGCTGGTTGAGGAGCTTCTTCATAAGACATCTTGTAAGACCCCTCCCCTTACCAAGGAGGCTCCCGGTCTTATGCCCAGAACCGCCATCTTACGGTGGCACTAATGCACGGGTTAGTCGACACCGGAACACACCGATTCTGCCGGCTAATACGATCATATAACATGTAGGCCAATATGAGAAATAGAAGTATAGCGGTAATGTAGAAATAAACTACAACCAGTCCACAGTCACAGTACATATCAAATAACAAAATGAAAGTACATCCCATCCACAATGAGTATAAAAATATGATGAGTAAAAAGGGCTTATGCCCTGTACATGAATATCAACTCTCCTCACAAAATAATCAAAACAACGGAAGCTAATCAACTAATATCGTCCCACCTGAGGATGTGCTCCAGTAGTAGTAGTAGTAGGTGGTATCAACTCCTCACGCCCTGTCACCTCGTCCTGCCGGTGGTGCTGGTGCTCCATCTCCTCGAGCTCCTAAAAATAGTTGGTCACCGACCATTAGTCAAAATACTAAGTCATTTCCTCCGCACCTCGCCCCACAACTCCTAGGCACCGTGCGGGAGGACGAAGCAGAGGACTATTAAGGGGTAACAAAAGGAAGCAGGTGACAAGAAGCTATCTATCATGTATAAGAGCAACATAGTTCTACTTTAGCAGTTCTAAGTATATGGTATAAGTGAAGTAAAGGTATTGTACAAGTAAGTAAAGAATGAAAAGTAAGAGCAGAAAAGTAAAGCTATGCTACCACTACTCTACCATCACAAACGTACCTTAACTTATAAAAATGCCCATACAAATTTATAAGTTAAGGTTTCCAGAAATTTTAACTTATCATATAAAAGAGTCCATACTAATTTATATGATAAGGATCTATGAAACGTATGACCTAATATGAATGAATGTTTATGATGCAATCTATGCAACAGGCAAGTGCAACTCACACACGACTCTGTAATCACAGACCTTTAGTTCCCACTTTTTGAGAGCTAGCTTCACTCTCGGGTACCACCGTTGTGGCTACGGTAGCAGCGGAGCGGGCGTCTCCACTTCTAGGCAGGTATGCCGACTACCAAACCTAAACCCCTCTCATACGCCTCTGTACACATCCTAGGTGCACTCTAGAGTCTGCGTACATATTTTGCTGACTACCTGTCAGTCTTGTTGGGTCGGGTGTGCGTTATCGGGGATCGTCCTCCAGACCTCAGTATAAACAACCAACTGGCCCCTCAAACCCTCACACTCGCCTGAGTCAGCGTACTGCCATCGGTGTGACAATCGGCCTAGTACCGCATGACTCGCCACTAAATTTATGCACTTGCAAGTATTTCATCTCGAGACTTCAGCTCACAGGACCAATCTATCCTGATTCCCTCAAACCCTTCACGGGTGAGCCCGCAACATATATCCCTCCAACCCTATACGGGTGAGATGTTGCCTCAAACCCTCTAACCCTATACAGGTGAGATGTTACCTCAAAACCCTCCAACCCTATATGGGTGAGAATGTACCACAATGTCTTAACCTATTAGACTGCTCTTGTCTACGGATTATTATACTTAGTGATTTAAGGTTAATCCCAGGTCTGCCTAGGGTATACCCGGTGAAGGGCTCTCGGGGACACTAGGAACTACGATGGGATTACGCCCAAAGTTCCCTTTCGCAAGGATATTTACTTTTATTGATGTCTTCCCTTTATCCGTACTTTGCTCTCATTATTACTCTTTAGTGATCTTAATGACTTAAGATGTTCTTAGAAGGGCGACGGTCTTCCGCCGGCCTCCACTCCAGTTGTTATCCAAGGGCTTGCACTTTTACTCTCATCACTAAGACAATACTACCCACCAAGGTTATTCTCCGATTGTAATCTCTAGCTAATTCGTCGATCTATCCCTCGGTGGTACTTATAGTATAACCTACTTACACTATGCGCAACTCATGACCTAATACCACCCCGAAATAGAACTTCCAATTCCTTGGGCCACCTGCCCCTAACTATTTATCCTAGGATGGTATGGACTAATGAAGTGAGCATATTAATTTGCATAATTTTCTTAAGTTATTAAAGCTTCTAATTAAATCATTTAATTAATCCCCTAGGTCATTTAATACATGAAGTATTACAAATTATAATCCACTGACCTAAGGAATTTTTCTTGAGTTGCATCTTGGTAATATATTGCTGTCTACCAAAATTCATAATTTTCCTTTGAATACTTCTATTTATTCCTTAATTAATACAAAACTCACATAATTGTCATTTTTCAAATGAAGTATAAGGAATACATTACTCAAAATTCTAGGAAAATTACAGAGCATATATATCATTAATTTAAGGCTAATGGAATAGTTTTATCAACCTCTATAATGTAATGGCCTAACAATTTCAATTCCTAATAATTTAGCAAAATGTCATTATGCTAATTTAAAATTATTGGCACATCCAAATATTTTGAGATAATTATACAAGGCTAACTATACAATTATACAACATTAGAAATTTTTTTAAAATTTACTGATATATATTTCGATCAATTCATAAATAAATGCAATAAGGGTAAAATGGTAATTTCCATGTATTTTGCTCCAAAATTCTCAAACAGTAGGATAAAAATTTTCATGAGTCAAATATGACCTCCCTTTTGTTTTGACAGATTTTGGGGTTTTTGTTTTTAAAAAAGTCTATTTTCCAATTTATTTATCAAAAGGCCTAAATTTTTAAAAATTCAAATAATGGGATTTTTGCTCCCAAAACTCTCATTATTTCTATGAGGGGTGAACCATACTCTATTGAGCCTATGACATCAATTCCATGATTTTTGAATGTATCAAATAGGCTGAATATGCAATATTTCAAAAATTGCTATTTGCACCCCAAAACTATATATAGCCAACACATGCAAGTGGGTTCACCCAAAATGCAGTTGTCCAATGAGGCTGAAAATTTAGCAATGGGTATATACTAACCCCAAGGCCATGCCACCAAAATTTGGGGCCATTTGGAGTCATATTATACAATTATTTCATTTATTTAATTATGTGTATTATGACAAATACTATAGCAACATTGCTCACAAAAATTCCCATTTTGGGCAGGGGCTACATATGCCCTAATTGAGCACATGCCCAAAATCTTGGGTCATTTGTATATCTAGTTTGGCTTGGGCAATTATTTTGGTTTCTGCCCTAGCCTAGGACCAGTCCTAGTAGAACAACCCTACAGGGAGCCCTACAACTCCAAATCTCATGTTTAGGGTGGCCAATTGAAGATACTATCTAGGCCTACAATTTTCATGTTGATGTCTGGTCCTACAATTGCGTTTATGAGGCCTATTTTTAGCATGAAATAACTATATAAATGTGTGACTAAATATTGAATGAAATTAAAATATCCTATAGTTTAATTTGAATAAAGGGACGACATCCGTTCATCGTCCCCGATCAGCAACGACTGAGATTGAGCATGGCTGGGCCATGTTTTCTGGCGATTTCCAGCCACCTGGACCGGCGCCACCGCCGGCGATTATTGTCACCACCTCCGTTGAGGTGGGGGCTAGCGTTTCCCGGCGGTGAGGCGGTCGGAGGTGGCTCCTCCGGCGATCCCAAGCAAGAAGAAAAACTCGGAATTTTGGCTCTTTTCTCACATGGCATCGGGCTCAATTGAGCCCGATATCTCTCCTAAACGATATAGGAAGCTAGTACGGTTTGAGGTGAAGTGAAACGAACCTGATTCAGGCCTTGGCGGCGAGTGCGGCGACGGTTTTCCATGGTCGAGCTGCTCCGACGATCTCCTGCTCAAAACCTTGATTCTCCACTAATTCTCTTGTTCCAGGACTCGATCTCCACTCGTTTCCTCTCTCTAAAGCTGTTGGTGGGGTTGGTTTTGGCTGTAGGTGGCTTTATATGGAGATACAACCAAGTTGGGCTCGGGTTGGGGCTTTGGATGCTTCACCCATGGTGCCAAGTGTCCACCCTGCCCTAATTTCCTCTGGAATCACTTTGGGAGTCATGCCAGCAAGCTTCGACAGAAGGAATGAGGCCATGTGGCTACCATTCCCTCTATTCCTCTTCTCACTCCTCTTCTCTCTCCTAAAATTCCCACTTTACCCCCATGTATGTATTCTCTCTCTTAATCCAGAGGGGTAGGGGTTGTCCTTGTCCACTTGGGCTGGCCATGGGCCAAGTTTGGTGGGCTTGGCCCAAGGGGAAGTGGCTTGGGCTCAGTTTCACTCTTTAGGACAATTTGTTGACTAAGTTGACTTTTGAGTTGACTTGGTCAAGCATGATGAGTGGGCGGACCCCACTTGAAGGTAATGACCCCAATGTCACTACCCAACTTGGGTTGGGTCAAGGTGATGCTCTACTTGGGCTAAGTGGGCCTATAGGTATAGGTTTGACCAACTTAGGGCTAAGGTTGACTTTGGTCAACTAGGGTCAAAGGGTTGATCTAGTGACATGCCCTAGGGTCCACTTAGATTATTTTAGGGTTAAGGGCAATGTGGTGGGGTTATGGTGTGGCTAGGGTTCCTATTTAGGCTAGTTTGACCTAGTTTGACTTGGGCCCTATAGTGGGCCCCACACAGCTACAACCCACTACCTAGCGTCAAACCTAGCTAATTTCCCTAACACCCACCCCATGCCCAACCCAATCTAAGTTAAGGGGTCTAGAAGTAACATGGGATTTTACAAATCCTATAAACAAAAAAAATAATTTCATCCCCGAAATTTAAGATCGTGTCTACGGGGTTCTACTTGTAACAATTTAAGTAATTTTAAAACATAAATTACAGCATACCTGAAGTAAACAGCTCCGGGTGTCGCTCCATCATCAGATCCCTACACTCCCAGGTGTGCTCCTCCTGTCCATGGTTGGACCACAACACCTTCACAAGAGGGACCTTCTTCTTCCGCAACACTCGGACATCTGTATCATCAATCCGGATAGGCTCCAATCGAACGAATCTGTCTGGTGCTATCAGACCAGCTGTAGTGGTAATGTGCTGCTCCGGCCGAAGGAGAGCTCTTCGCAAGGAAGAGACATGGAAGACGTCATGTAGGGTACTCAACTCCGGTGGCAGCTGGAGTCGGTAAGCTAAGGGGCCGATCCCCTCCAGGATCAAGTATGGCCCCATGTATCGAGGACTGAGCTTCTTGTGCCTCCGCGCATGAGAGATACCGTGTACAGGACGTATCTTTAAGAAAACTCTGTCTCCAACCTGGAATTCAACCTTCCGGTGCCGAGCATCATAATACTTCGCCTGCCTACTCTGGGCCTCTAGCAGCCGATCCCTGATCAAACGAACCTGAGCCTCCATATCCTTCACATAATCAGAACCAAGAGTCCTCGTGTCCATATCCTGAACCCAAGATAGAGGCGTCCGACACTTCCTTCCATACAAGCCTCGTAAGGCGCCATCCCGATGCTTGCCTGGTGACCGTTATTGTAAGATAACTCGATCAATGGTAGCAGCCTCTCCCAAGGCTTCCCTGTATCTAATATGCATAGATGAAGCAGATCCTCCATGGTCCGGATGGTAATCTCGGTCTGGCCGTCTGTCTGCGGATGGAAGGCGGTGCTAAAAGTGAGCCGAGAACCCAAGTAAGCATGCACAGCCCTCCATTACCTCGATGTGAACCGACCATCACGTTCCGAGATGATCGTTCTTGGGATGCCATGGTACCTGACGAACTGCTCCACGAACAATCTCACCAGAATAACAACAGGAGCATCCTTCCTGACTGGAATAAACCGTGCCACCTTGGTCAGCCTGTCGACTATGACCCATATGGAATCGTGCTGAGAGTGAGAGTGAGGCAGTCCGTGCACAAAATCCATAGCAATGTCCTCGAACTTCCACTCTGGAACGGGCAGTGGCTGTAATAAACCTCCCGGGCTCTTGCATTCCGCCTTCACATGCTGACATGTCTCGCAATATGTCATAAAGTGGGTGATCTCCCTCTTCATCCCAGGCCAGTACATAGTCTTCCGTAAATCTGCCCACATTTTGGTGATGCTAGGATGCACTAAATATCCGGAGCAGTGTGCCTCTCTAAGTATATCATCCCGGATACCGTCCCCTGCTGGTATATAAATGCGTCCACAAAATCGAAGGAGATCATCCTACAACGTGTAATCCTCAACCTTGCCCCTTTCCAGGGCACTGAAAATCGGCTCCAATGCAGCATCCAGCCTCTGATGCGCCACAATGCGGTCCCGAAGATCATTCTCCCCGATCAAGGAGTTCAGATATTCCCGATAGACCGCTGGCTCGTCCTCTGAAACCATGGTGATATGCATATCATCCATCATCTGCATCAATCCCATATACATCATCCGGGGCTCCGGTCCAGTAGTGTCGGCTCTCCTGCTCAACGCATCTGCCACAGTGTTCGCTTTCCCCGAGTGATAGTGCAATTTGTAATCATAATCGCAAAGAAATTCCAGCCATCTCCTCTGCCGAAGGTTCAGATCTTTCTGCGTGTCGACGTATTTGAGGTTCTTGTGATCCGAGTAGATATCACAATGAACCCCATACAAGTAGTGTCTCCATATCTTCAGTGCGAATACGACCGCCCTGAGCTCCAAGTCATGCACCGGGTAGTTATGCTCATGCTTCTTCAATTGTCTCGAAGCATAAGCAATAAAATGTCCTTGCTGCATCATTACAACACCCATCCCCTGATAAGAGGCATCCATGTAGATCTGAAATCCCTCATTCCCAGATGGGAGTGCAAGGATAGGGGATGATATGAGTCGGTCCTTCAACCCCTGAAAGGCTGTCTCGCACTGCTCTGTCCATGCAAACT
The DNA here is from genome assembly GCA_039583875.1 of Platanthera guangdongensis. Taxonomy (NCBI): domain Eukaryota; kingdom Viridiplantae; phylum Streptophyta; class Magnoliopsida; order Asparagales; family Orchidaceae; genus Platanthera; species Platanthera guangdongensis. Next base: position 68,798,087 of record CM077151.1, on the reverse strand, counting down.
CTACATCCTTCCTCGTCAAGGATGTGAGGGGGGAGTGCTATCCTCGAGAACCCCTCCACGAACTTACGATAATAACCTGCTAATCCCAAGAAGCTGCGAATGTCTGACGCTGTATTCGGCCATGGCCAATATCTCACTGCCTCTATCTTGGCTGGATCCACCGCCAATCCAGCTCCACTGATCGTATGCCCCAAGAAGGCCACCTCCTGTAGCCAGAACTGGCACTTAGAAAACATCACATACATCTCGGACTCCCTCAGCCTCTACAAAACCTGTGCCAAATTCTCCGTGTGCTCCTCCTGAGTCTGGGAATAGATCAGAATATCATCGATGAATACAATGACGAAGCAGTCCAAGTAGGGCTCGAATACACAGTTCATTAGACTCATGAATGCGGAAGTGGAATTCGTGAGCCCAAAAGGAATCACCTGAACTCGTATAACCCGTATCGTGAGCTGAAAGCCGTCTTCGGGATGTCTTCCTCTCAGATGCATAGCGGATAGTAACCGGATCTCAAATCCAGCTTAGAGAACTAGAATGCCCCCTAAAGCTGATCAAATAGCTCGTCTATCCGAGGCAGTGGATAGGTATTCCGGACCGTCAACCGGTTCAGCTCCCTGTAATCTATGCACAACCGTAATGACCCTTCTTTCTTCTTCAAAAAAAGAACTGGTGCTCCCCACGGCGATGAGCTCGGCCACACAAATCCTGATTCAACAAGCTCCTGAAGCTGAGTCCTGCATTCTGCCAACTCTCTGGGAGCCATCCTGTAAGGTGCCCGGGACACTGGCCTCGCCCCGACACCAACTGAATCCTGAAATCCTAGTCCTGAGCTGGTGGTAGTCCGGGCAATTTCTCCGGGAATACATCGGAGAAATCCCGAACCACCGGGATATCAGCTATAGAACTCTCTGCTGCCACCATCTCGAAGCAGATAAGGTACACCTCTTCCCCTACTCATAGGCCTTGACAGCCTATAAAAAAGATAATGAAAGATGGGTGATAGGTCGAATACCTTCAATAGTGACGTAGGAGTCTCCATGCCTGAGTGTGATCCTCTTCGAGGGGCAGTCGATGTGGGCATGGTTCCAATGAAGCCAGGTCATGCCCAAAATCAAATCAAAGTCCGACAATCTTAAGACAGCCACCGGAGCTTCGAATGTCTTGCCTCCAATCTCAGCCTCCATGTTGCAGCTATCCGTGGTCCATAGCTCCGAGCCATCAGGAAGACGCACCCTCATCTCTATGCCAGGGAATCTCCCCACACCCTCTAGTCCTTCAATAAAAGTGTCCGACACGAATGAATGCGAAGCACCCGTATCGAAGAGGGTATGGGCGGGCTTGCCGCTGATCATAGCTATGCCCGAGATTTATTTGAGTTAAAATGGAGGTTATTTCTATGGTTTTCAAGGCACTACTAAGGTTGAAATTTCTAAATTAAAATAATTTAAGTACCTCTAATCACTTCCTCGGGGTTCCTTTGCTTCGTGAGGTACAATGCATACATTTGCTCCTGGTTACGTCCTCAGCCGTGATATCCCCGGCCTCGGCCTCGACCTCGTCCTCGGCCTCGGCCTCGACCCTGCTGTACTGGAGGGTCCACTAGAGGTAGAGGAGGAGGAGGTGGACGAAACTGATGTAGACACTCCGATTTAATATGCCCGGGCTGGTGGCATCCATAACAAACTACCGGCCGGTGGTCACGGTCATCTTGCCTCCGCGGAACATGCACCTGTAGAGGTGGGGGAGCTAACACTGTAGGAGGCCCCTGCTCCTGCCTGAATTTGGGACAACGACGTCCCACACCCCTCTTATATCCAATGACTCTGCCTTGCTGGGATCCCCTGCTACTCTCCCTGGGTGATGACCCGTCCAACGATCTCTTTCCTCTATTATGCACCATCAGCTGGTCTGCTTCTAGCTTTTTGGCTATCTTGATGATCTGGGCTGATGTGCCGTGAGAAATGAACAATATGGCCTGCCTCAAGTCGTCTCTAAGGACCTAGTAGAATATCTTGGCATACCTCTTATCATCTGTATCATGTATCCCTGCGAGCAAGACAAGGTAGTAAAACTCCCTCTGGTATGCAATCACCGATCTGCTCTGCTGCCTGAGGTTCAAAAACCTCTCTTCCAATGCATCTCTGTCTGTGGTGGATACGAAGTGATCCAAGAATATTTTGCCGAACTCCTCCCAAGATATGTCTGACAGCTCCCAGTCAGCATAAGTGGACTCTCGCACGGACTTCCACCATCGTTTTGCATGAGCATCTAATGCAGAGGTGTCTAGAGGAACTGCACATCGGTCTTCCAATATCTCATGTATGGCCTCCAACCATTCCTCAATCTTCACAATATCCTCTGTCCCACGGCACATCGGTGGGGACAGACTCTTGAAGGAACTCAACCAGCTTGACCCGAATTTGGCTGCAGAGCCGGGACCTACTGGGCTTTGAAGGCCTCCAGGATAGTCGTCAAAGTTTGCCCCATATCTATCTGTAGAAAGGGCGTGACAGCCAGAGGGGGAGGAACCACATTCTGCAGCACAGCGACCTGTGGAGGTTGCATAAAGGTAAGGTTAAAACAGAACTGGCCTAACTCATTGTATTTAATGGACTGTTTTATGTGACTTTTTACACATGAGCACACCATTACTTCCGCTGCATAGTTTGTCCGCAAAATAATGCTCGAGCGGGGTGGTCCAGTGTTGTGGACTTCTTTCTCATATGATCGTTTGTTCAAGTGATACCAGTTAGTAAGAACCCTCCCCTTACCAAGGAGGCTCCCGGTCTTATGCCCAGAAATGCCGTCTTACGGTGGCACTAACAGACGGGTTAATCGACACCGCAACACGCCGATTCTACCGGCTAATACGGTCATATAACCTGTAGGCCAATATGAGAAATAGAAGTATAACGGTAATGTAGAAATAAACTACAACCAGTCCACAGTCATAGTACATATCAAATAACAAAATGAAAGTACATCCATTCCACAATGAGTACAAAAATATGAAGGGAAAAATGGGCTTATGCCCTGTACACGAATAACAACTCTCCTCACAAAATAATCAAAACAACGGAAGCTAATCAACTAATCTCGTCCCACCTGAGGATGTGCTCCAGTAGTAGTAGGTGGTATCAACTCCTCACGCCCTGTCACCTCGTCCTGCCAGTGGTGCTGGTGCTCCATCTCCTCGAGCTCCTAAAAATAGTTGGTCACCGACCATTAGTCAAAAGACTAAGTCGTTTCCTCCGCACCTCGCCCCGCAAACTCCTAGGCACCATGCGGGAGGACGAAGCGGAGGACTATCAAGGGTATCAAAAGGAAGCAGGTGACAAGAAGCTATCTATCAAGTATAAGAGCAACATAGTTCTACTCTAGCAGTTTTAAGTACATGGTATAAGAGAAGTAAAGGTATGGTACAAGTAAGTAAAGAACAAAAAGTAAGAGCAAAAATTAAGCTATGCTACCACTACTCTACCATCACAAACGTACCTTAACTTATAAAAATGCTCATACAAATTTATAAGTTAAGATTTCCAGAAATTTTAACTTATCATATAAAAGAGCCCATACTAATTTATATGATAAGGATCTATGAAGCGTATGACCTAATATGAATGAATGTTTATGATGCAATTTATGCAACAGGCAAGTGCAACTCACACACAACGACTCTGTGATCACAGACCTTTAGTTCCCACATTTTGAGAGCTAGTTTCACTCTCGGGTACCACCGTTGTGGCTACGGCAGTAGTGGAGCGGGCGTCTCCACTTCTAGGCAGGTATGCACACTACCAAACCTAGACCCCTCTTATACTCCTCTGTACATGTCCTAGGTGCACTCTAGAGTCTGCGTACGTATTTTGCTGAATACCTATCAGTCTTGTTGGGTCGGGTGTCGTTATCGGGGATCGCCCTCCAAACCTCAGTATAAACAACCTACTGGCCCCTCAAACCCTCACACCCGCCTGAGTCACCGTACTGCCATCAGTGTGACGATCAGCTCAGTATCTCATGACTCGCCACTAAATTTATGCACATGCAAGTATTTCATCTCGAGCCTTCAGCTCGCAGGACCAACCTGTCCTGATTCCCTCAAAGCCTTCACGGGTGAGCCCGCAACATATATCCCTCCAACCCTATACAGGTGAGATGTTGCATCAAAACCCTCCAATGTCTTAACTTATTAGACTACTCTTGTCTACGGGTTATTATACTTAGTGATTTAAGGTTAATCCCAGGACTGCCCAGGGTATACCCGGTGAAGGGATCTCGGGGGCACTAGGAACTACGATGGGATTACGCCCAAAGTTCCCTTTCGCAAGGATATTTACTTTTATTGATGTCTACCCTTTATCCGTACTTTGCTCTCATTATTACTCTTGAGTGATCCTAATGACTTAAGATGTTCGCAGAGGGGCGACGGTCTTCCGCCGGCCTCCACTCCAGTTTCTATCCAAGGGCTTGAACTTTTACTCTTGTCACTAAGACAACACTACCCACCAAGGTTATTCTCCAATTGTAATCTTTAGCTCATCCGTCGATCTATCCCCCGGTGGTCCTTATAGTATAACCTACTAACACTACGCAACCCATGACCTAATACCACCCCAAAATAGAACTTCCAATTCCTTGGGCCACCTGCCCCTAACTATTTATCCTAGGATGGTATGGACTAATGAAGTGAGCATATTGATTTGTATAATTTTCTTAAGTCATTAAAGCTTCTAATTAAATCATTTAATTAATCCCCTAGGTCATTTAATATATGAAGTATTATAATTTTAATCCACTGACCTAAGAAATTTTTCCTGAGTTGCATCTTGGTAATATATTGCTGTCTACCAAAATTAATAATTTTCCTTTGATTATTTCTATTTATTCCTTAATTAATACCAAACTCACATAAATTTCATTTTCCAAATGAAGTATAAGGAATACATTAGTCAAAATTCTAGAAAACTTATAGAGAATATATATCATTAATTTAAGACTAATGACAGAGTTTCATCAACCTCTATAATGTAATGACCTACAAATTTCAATTCCTAATAATTTACCAAAATGCCATTGTGCTAATTTAAAAATTATTAGGACATCCAAAAATTTTGCGATAATTATACAAGGTTAACCATACAATTATACAATAATAGAAACTTTTCCAAAATTTACTGATATATATTTCCATCAATTCATAAATAAATGCAATAAGGTAAAATGGTAATTTTCATGTATTTTGCTCCAAAATTCTCAAACAGTAGGATAAAAATTTTCATGAGTCAAATATGACCTCCCTTTTGTTTTGGCAGATTTTGGGGGGTTTGTATTTGAAAAAAGTCTATTTTCCAATTTATTTATCAAAAGGCCTAAATTTTTAAAAATTCAAATAATGGGATTTTTGCTCCTAAAAATCCCATTATTACTATGAGGGGTGCAATTTACTCTAATGAGCCTTTGGCATCAATTCCATGATTTTTGAATGTATCAAATAGGCTGAATATGCAATATTTCAAAAATTGATATTTGCACCCAGAGCTATATATAGCCAACACATGCAAGTGGGTTAACCCAACATACAATGGTCCAATGAGGCTGCAAATTTAGCCATGGGTATATACTGACCCCAAGGCCATGCCACCAAAATATGGGGACATTTGGAGTCATATTAGTCCAATTATTTCATTTATTTAATTATGTGTCTTATGACAAATACTATAGAAAACATTGCTCCCAAAAATTCCCATTTTTGGGCAGGGCTAGATATGCCCTAATTGAGCACATGCCCAAAATCTTGGGTCATTTGGATATATGGTTTGGCTTGGGCAATTATTTTGGTTTTTGCCCTAGCCTATGACCAGTCCTAGTAGAACAACCCTACAGGGAGCCATACAGCTCCAAATCTCATGTTTAGGGTGGCCAATTGAAGATACGACCTAGGCCTACAATATTAATGTTGATGTCTAGTCCTGAAATTGCATTTAAGAGGCCTAGTTTTAGCATACAATAACTATATAAATGTGTGACAAAATATTGAATGAAATTAAAATATCCTATAGTTTAATTTGAATAAAGGGACGACATCCGTTCATCGTCCCGATCAGCAACGACTGAGATTTAGCCTGGCTAGGCTATGTTTGCTGGCGATTTCCGGCCACCTGGGCCGGCGCCACCGCCGGCGATTATTACCACCACCTCCGTTGAGGTGGGGGCTAGCATTTCCCGGCGGTGAGGTGGTCGGAGGCGGCTCCTCCGGCGATCCCGAGCAAGAAGAAAAACTCGGAATTTTGGCTCTTTTGAGCCCGATATCTCTCCTAAATGATATAGGAAGCTAGTACGGGTAGAGGTGAAGTGAAACGAACCTGATTCAGGCCTTGGCGGCCAGTCCGGTGGCGGTTGGCCATGGCCGAGCTGCTCCGACGATCTCCTGCTTAAAACCTTGATTCTCCACAAATTTCTTATTCCAGGACTCGATCTCCACTCGTTTCCTCTCTCTGAAGCTGTTGGTGGGGTTGGTTTTGGCTATAGGTGACTGTATATGGAGATACAACCAAGGTGGGCTCGTGTTGGGGATTTGGATGTTTCACCCATGGTGCCAAGTGTCCACCCTGCCCTAATTTCCTCTGGAATCACTTTGTGAGGCCTGCCAGCAAGCTTGGGCAGAAGGAATGAGGCCATATGGCTACCATTCCCTCTTTTCCTCTTCTCACTCCTCTTCTCTCTCCTAAAATTCCCACTTTACCCCCATGCATGTATTCTCTCTCTTAATCCAGAGGGGTAGGGGTTGTCCTTGTCCATTTGTGTTGGCCATGGGCCAAGTTTGGTGGGCTTGGCCCAAGGGGAAGTGGCTTGGGCTCATTTTCACTCTTTAGGACAATTTGTTGACTAAGTTGACTTTTGAGTTGACTTGGTCAAGCATGATGAGTGGGCTGATCCCACTTGAAAGTAATGACCCAAATGTCACTACCCAACTTGGGTTGGGTCAAGGTGATGCTCTACTTGGGCTAAGTGGGCCTATAGGTATATGTTTGACCAACTTAGGGCTAAGGTTGACTTTGATCAACTAGGGTTAAAGGGTTGACCTAGTGACATGCCCTAGGGTCCACTTAGATTATTTTAGGGTTAAGGGCAATGTGGTGGGGTTACGGTGTGGCTAGGATTCCTATTTAGGCTAGTTTGACCTAGTTTGACTTGGGCCCTATAGTGGGCCCCACATGGGTACAACCCACTACCTAGGGTCAAACCTAGCTAATTTCCCTAACACCCACCCCATGCCCAACCCAATCTAAGTTAGGGGTCTAGAAGTAACATGGGATGTTACACATCTCCCCCCGCCTAGATCCAGGAAAACCTGAATGTAGGCCCCCAAAACAAGGGACAATAAAGGAAGAGGATATTTTAGAAGAGAGAGCAGAGATGGAAGCAACAAGTGGAGCAATGGCTTCAACTATGAGTTTCTTCAATGTGGGGGGTGAATTCAATAAGATTATTAGCAATAGAAGAAAAATCCAAATACATAAACTCAGACTAGTTCTGAGTAGATGTGGATGGTGGATTTTGAGTGGAAGTAGATGTAATGGAAGGTTGATGACAGTTTGGACAGATTGTGAATGCTTGTGGAATTGAAGATGGAGGGACGACAGATGGGAGTTCATCTGGAATAAATTCCTGAACTGGTGAATGAGGTGGAGATGGAGAAGTGAGTAGATTGAATGTAGGAAAAGAGGTAGAAGGAATGTCCTCAATAAGATGAGATGGTAGTGGTGATTGAGGAACTGGAGAATGTGCAGGTGATGGAAGTGAATGATGGACATGTGAATTTGAATGGAAGGATGTAGAGGGAATCTCTTCAGATAAGGTGTTCTGAAGAGTAGAAACATCAACAAGTGAAGTTGATGATGGAAGTGGAGAATGATGTGGAGATGGAGGAGAGGGAATGTGAGGAGCAGGAGCTTCTGCTGGGGTTGGGGAAGTGGCTGATACAACCCTAGTGCCTTCAGAAGCTATCATGGAAGAGGTAGCCCTTGATGGCTTAGGGATAACCCTCTCCCATCTTCCAAATAAGACAGACGTTAGCCTTTTGGAAGCATTGATAAATATGGTCTGGGAGACCAGTAATTCTGGGCATTTGTCCTGCAGGAAGATGCTCAAAATACTGCCATATCCTACATCCTTCTTATTCAACTTTTTCTTAATAAAATCAATAAGAACTGGTGCTTGTTTATGTAGTCATGAGCAGTATGCTTGCCCAAGATGACCTTGTCCACAACATCATCCAAAAACTTAATTGAATAGAAAGATTTTTCTTCAGCAAATGATTAGGGTTTCCCTGGGAGTGACCCATCCTTTCTAACATTTCATCAAACTCAGCACTAGATAGTTCTATTTCATCTTCCCCATTAATAAAGCCAAAAAATTCAGTAATAATAACAGGTGTGAGAGGAACCTATTGTCCAGTTATTGATCTAAGGATTGTGTTAGGAGTCCTTGCAGTATAGACTCATTCCTTTATCTCCAATACATGAAGCTTTATCCTGGTAGTCATGAACTTCCTTAGTTGTTGAGCCTCAAACAACTGGAGAATGTATTTGAATATCTGGTCAGAATGGTTGAAGGAATCAATATCAATGTCAAAACAGGCGTCAACTTCATCCCAGAGAGAGTCGCCGCAGAAATTGCCATTGTTGTCCTGTAAAGAGAAAAGATCAAGTGCAAGAGAACTGGAAAGCGCGAGATGGAGTTCGATGAAAACCTTATTATAAGTTTTCAGAAGATGAAAAGACGAACTCCGTCCAACAAAAAATAAAAACTTCGAACTCAGTTCGACGAAAAATCTCGCAAAGAAATAAAAGTGTCGATCTAAGTTTGAAGAGAAGAAAACATTTCGTCGTTCTCCGTTCGACGAAAAATTTTCTGAAACAACCTTCATCGATATCCGTTCGATGAAAAGTTTCACAAATAAAGGTTCATTGTTCTTCATTTGACGAACACTCCATGTAGAGTTCACAGTTCATCGATTTCCATCGACAAAAAATGGACAATTCATCGATCACAGACAAAAATCATATTAAAGCTTCTCCATTAATCATACCTAACTGATTTAGGAAGAACAGATGTTCTTTTCATCTAAGGGTTTGGTGAAAACATCTGCCCTTTGTAAATCAGTAGAGATAAAGACAAGATTAATTTTATTTTTATCCACATTGTCTCTAATGAAATGATGTCTTATCTCTATATGCTTGGTCCTACTATGATGCACTGGATTTTGTGCAGTTGAAATTACAGTGGTATTATCACAAAATAAAGTTGAATTATTTAAGTTGAAACCATAATCATGAAGTTGGTTTTAAATCCACAAAATCTGTGAATATCAACTACCTGCTACTATGTATTCAGCTTTAGCAGTTGAAATTGACACATATGTTTGCTTCTTGCAAAACTCAGACACAAGCCTATCACCAAGGAACTAACAAGTTCCTGATGTGCTTTTTCTATCAACTCTACATCCAGCAAAGTCAGTATCTGAGAATCCAGTTAATTCAAATTCTGACTCAGTACGATACTAGAGTCCTAGATTAGGACAACCCTTTATATATCTTAAAATCCTTTTTAATAAATAAGGTGAGATTCTTTAGGACTTACTTGAAATCTTGCACAAATACAAATATCAAAAATAATATCAAGCTTACCAGCTGTAAGATACAATAAGGACCCAACAATAGCCCTATATGTTTTCTGATCAACTGTTTTGCCCTGTTCATTAGAATCAACTACAACATTGGATGACATGAGTGTTTCATAGCTGAGTCATCTGACATCCCAAATCTTTTAAGTAGCTCTTTAGCATATTTAGATTGGAATATGAAAATACCATCAGGGGTTTGCTTCACTTGTAAACCAAAGAAGTAGGATAATTCACCCATGCTACTCATTTCAAACTTTGAATGCATCAGGTCAGAAAACCTTTTACATAGTTTAGAATCAGTAGAACAAAGATTATATCATCTACATATATTTGTACTAGCAAAATTTTAGATTTATGATGTCTAATAAATAAAGTCCTATCTACAATGCCTCTAATGAACTTATGCTCTAAAAGAAAACTAGCCAAGGTCCATACCAAGCTCTTGGAGCTTGCTTTAGACAATAAAGGGCTTTATGCAGCTTAAAAAACATAAGAGGGATGAGTTGAAGAAATAAAATCTGGAGGTTGTTCAACATATACTTCCTCTTTAATTTCTCCATTTAGAAAGACACTTTTTACATCCATCTGATATACTTTGAAGTTTTGGAATGCATCATAAGCAAGAAAGATCCTGATAGCTTCAAGTCTTGCAACAAGAGCAAAGGTTTGATCATAATCAATGTCTTCTTCCTGTGAATATCCTTGGGCTGCCAGCCTAGCTTTGTTTCTTACTATTATTCCTTGTGCATCCAACTTGTTCCTGAAGATCCATTTAGTTCCAATGACTGAGTAGTCTTTGGGTCTTGGAACTAAATCTCAAACTCTACACCTCTCAAATTGATTGAGCTCCTCTTGTATTGCAATGATCCAGTGGGGTTCTTGCTCTGTATCTTTAATGGACTAGGCTCAATTTGAGAAATGAAGCAAGCATGCATCTAATTTTGGTTGAGTTGATGCCTTATTGCAAAACAACTGATATGTCTCCAATAAACTTGAGATATAGGGTGATATCTAAGTGTGACAAGATCAACATGTGGAGTTTGTACATTGATTGATTAGTTTCGCATCGGGTCCGAAAACTTGATGCGGTTAAAACTCCAAAAATTGGTGAGAATTCCCGCGCGCCCCGGGCGGTTTATTTAAGGAAAAAAGCGGATTTGGTTTTATTTAGAAAACGAGGCGCACAGATTTATTTATTTGGATATAAAATGGTTTAGATCGAGTTTTAACGAAAGGAGGCAAGTGCATCTATCACGTGTAGTACAGGATATTCTGGTGTGGAATATCGAGGTCGTATTGTTTTCGGGGTCGGTTCGATTATTTCTACTCTTCCCTGGAGGGGACTATTATTTTACCGATAATTACTTGTCGGTATTTTTTTATATATAATAAAAATGACAGAATAATAAAGCATAAAAGGTGGAGCCGATGATGAGCTTTGCGCGACCGCAACGAATATAATTTTAACTAAAATAAACTTTTAATAAAAAGAGATCATAAATTTCAAATTAATTAAGGCAGAGACCTGGCCGTGGAGGTTCCACTAAAATGAGCCCACCTAGCTATAGAGCTATCGCTCACCTGAACGCTACGACTATTCGACCGAACGTTAGTCCGACGAAGGATTCCTCTTAACGCCCGCATTACGCTAAGAACCCCGCTATTGGGTGGGGAACCCAATCCGGTAGAGTTGGCTTGCCTCCTCTCTCGAGGGTTAGTGCGGAACTCTCTTTACCAAGGGGTAATTGGTCCATACGCATGGCCTCTCGGCTAGCTAGCGTATGGACTACGGAAATGGGGCCCATACATCGATATGTTGACCTACGCGTCGTAAACCCCCGGAAAACCTTAAGTAATTTTAATTAATTGGAAAAACAGGACCTTTAATTATTTAAAGCTATTTTATTTTTCCCAATGCTCTTCGATACTGAGGGCTAAGAACGATTAGCCACTCATCGGAATGAGGATGGCAGATGGTGAAAGCAATAAAAGGAAAGCAGTAAATAAAGCAGGAAAGAAAGCAGTAAACGAAAGCAGTAAATTGCAAGTCCTACTCAAACGAGTAGAACTGAAATGAAAGCAGTAAAGTGCGAGTCCCGACGCAAATGCGTGAGCGGGAGAAATGAAAGCGAGTCCTACTCAAACGAGTAGGACAAAATAAATGCAACGCACGCACACACTCGACAGAAATTAAAACTCACGTGCACACTCGACATAAAATTAAAAACACAACTCACTCTACTGAATTGAAAATGCACACACACTGCAGAAAATTAAAACACACCCACTCGACATGAAAGTAAAATACGCACACACACAGTCTACTGAATGAAATAAAAACAATGTGTCATTTAACTCTTAACGAGTAGGCGGAAATAAATGCGCATACATAAAAAATTGCAAAAAACTAAGTTAACGAAAAATTTAAATAACTACATTTCTACCGCTAGAATGCGGTAGAAATGCATAAAAAGCTAAAATTAAAATTAAACGAGCAAATGAATTTGCAAATAAACCCAAAAGCTAAGTGCTCGAAAAATTAAAATGAATACATTTCTACCGCTAGAATGCGGTAGAAATGCGTAAAAAGAAAACTAAAAATTTAATAGAGCAAAGTTTTTGCAAATAAATGCAAAATGGAAGTGCTCGAAAATTGAAACGATTACTTTTTCATTCTTATAATTTTATAAAAATGCATAAAAAGTGGAAATAAAACTAAAAGAGAACGAAAAGTTTTACGATCCTAAACAGGCTAAGTTAAAGAAAATTAAAAACGACCTTTTAAAATATTTTTGTAAACCCATAGGAATGAAAACAAAGTAAAAATAATAAACTAAACCTAAACAAGTACGGTGCATGAAAATAAAATTGTGATTATGACGGCTAAAAATTAGACAAAAGTTTTAAGCTAAAAAGATTTTGAAAGACATAAAAAAAAGAAAATAAGAACAAACATTAAAAATCACTTCGAGTAGGACACATAAATGGATTCCAAGCTATGCAAAGAGAGAAAAACTAACGCATTTTATTAATGGAAAAGTGATTACAAGAAAGCTAAAAACAAACACTAAGAGAGTGGGGAAGAAAATCCCTTACATAGCATTAGAAAGCATTTCAGCAGCACCTACCTTGAGCAAAGTGGCCCAAAAAAGTGGAATAGGCATACATCCAGCAAGCTGGTTTAAATAGGCAAAATTTTTCATGGGACACGCCCTCTGACACGAGCGTGTCAGTGGGCGTGTCAGCACTATTCATCGATTCGATCCGGTGATCTGACGACTTAGTTGACTTCGGGCTGGACACGTGTCGGTCACGTGGCGGTCACGCCCCATGTCACAGGCGTGACGGTAGAACAAGTTCACAAGGGGAAAGATAGACAAGAAATTATTTCTTAGGGAAATTAAAGGCAAGATTTTGCTAGTGCAAATCTATGTCGATGACATTATTTTTGGCTCTACTGATGACAACCTCTGCAAGAAGTTTTCAAAACTTATGCAAGGGAAGTTTGAAATGAGCAGTATGGGCAAGCTAAAGTATTTCCTAGGGCTCCAGGTGAAACAGTCTGAAGATGGAATTTTCATCTCGCAGACCAAGTTTACCAAAGAGCTAATTAAGAAATTCGAAATGGAGAACGCAACCTCGATGAGGACTCCAATGTGTTCAACTATATCTCTGGACAAGGATGAAAAAGGGAAACCTTTTGATGAAACCAAGTACAGAAGTATTATTGGATCCTTGCTCTACCTTACTACAAGTAGACCTGACATAATGTTCTCAACATGTGTCTGTGCTAGATTTCAGGAGAACTCTAAGGAATCTCACTACGCTGCTGCAAAGCGGATTTTGAGATACCTTAAAGGTACACAAAATATTGGCTTATGGTACCCAAGAAGTAATGACAGCGAACTAATAGGTTTTTCAGATGCAGATTTTACAAGGAGCAAAGACGACAGGAAAAGCACTTCCGGGACATGTCAATTCTTTGGAAGAAGACTTATCTCCTGGAGTAGCAAGAAGCAAAACTGTGTGACAATCTCAGCAGCTGAGTCAGAGTACATCTCTACAGGCAGTTGCTGTACACAGTTACTCTGGATACAGAATCAATTTGAGGACTACAACATGAAGTTTGACAAGATTCCATTGTTTTGCGACTCTTCCAGCGCAATAGCAATACCCAACAACCCAGTCTCGTACAGTCGGACAAAGCATATAGAGCTAATGTATCACTTCATCTGGGAGCATGCGGAACATGGGGACATAGACCTTCAATATGTCTCTACAGATAGGCAAATTGCTGACATTTTTATGAAGCCGCTGGACGAGACCAAGTTCTCGTTCTTCAAAACAGAACTTGAGATGCTCAACAAAGAAGAGTAGAGAAGCTGGACTTTCAAGAAGGCTCAAGGCTCAAAGATGGAATTGGTCAAAAGAGCTAAAGCAACCAAGATGAAAATCTGTGAAGAAGTTGGCACTTGGTGATGCCATCTCTCAGCTATCTGTTGAAGTCAGAAAGGGGGAGAAATTGGTAAAAGAATATCTAGAAAATTTTCATAGTATTTTGCTTGCTTACACTACTGTATATACTTAGCATTCTTTTTATGTCCATAATTCACCTTAGTGTAAAGGGTTCTGACTTCTACAAATATGGGGAGATTGTTGGGTATTGTATCCACACTAACCCAGATTTGATGAAGTCATCCTTGAACTAAGATGAATTAAGTTATATTTGATGCTTGATTTGAGTTATGTGTTTGCAAGAATCTTATGGGAAGTGTAGAGCAATGTCAGTCTACAATGGGTCACCAAACACAGGACCATACAATGTAATCCCTCATTGTGTGTTCCAAAGTGTTGATTCATGTGTAGCCTCTCTATTGGGATACACATCATATTCAAGCTCTAAGACTATGTGAAAAGACTTGATGCTGATTTCACCTTAGAAGAAAAAAAATTCTGTCAAGAAAAATTTTCCTAAGTAAAGTACTCGAGTAGTTCTTTACTTACTCGAGTAAGTTACTAAGTTCATACTCGAGTATTAATACTCTTACTCGAGTAGTTAAGATATATCCCGAGTAGTCAATTATGGCTCTCGAGTAGTTAAGGCAACTACTCGAGTAGTTTCTTTTCTCCTCTCGGGTTTTACAGAAATTATCTTCTTAAATTTTTCTAAGTTAAATACTCGAGTAGTCATCGTATATACTCGAGTAGTTCTATCTTCTGTCTCGAGTAGTTGAATTCTGACTCTCGTGTAGTTCTCACTTACTCGAGTATTCTAAGTCATGTACTCGAGTAGTTCATCTACTACTCGAGTAGTCCAGCGTTTATACTCGTGTAATCCCGGATTCCATTCCAGAAAATTTCTCTAAGTGAATTACTCGAGTAGTCATCTCCATATACTCAAGTAGTTCTATTTGTCTCGAGTAGTTCAACTTCTATACTCGAGTAGTTCTGTTTTCCAGTCTAGAAATTTTCTAAGTCTATGACTCGAGTAGTTTCTTATATACTCGAGTAGTTCTTTATTATATACTCGAGTAGTATTTCTTATACTCGAGTAATCTACTCCACCTCTCGTGTAAGTACTCAAGTACTTGAGTATGTTATTTTTGTTACTCGAGTAGTTGATTCCGTTTCTTTTTATTTACTCGAGTAGTTGACTCCATGTACTCGAGTAATGATCTCATTCCATCTAAAGTAGTTTTTCTCATGTACTCGAGTAGTCATCTTCTACCTACTCGAGTAGTGCTGTATGTACTCGAGTAGTCTGTTATATCTCGAGTATTTTACTTTGATTTTTTTCGAAAATTCGTTAAGTCCAGAATAACGGTCTTATTCATAAACTTTGACGTGATTGGTCCATGTGTCTCTCATAATGACTCAATTATGGCTAATCTTCTCCTCTCCTATAAAAGGTCTTGTCTAAATCGACAAACCCTAATTTATCAAAGAAGATTATTTTAAGAAGTTTTTGCAGCCGGTTTCTATCTCCTCTCTCTCTCTCCAAGAAACGAAATCCGCCGCCGCTGCCGTCGCTGATTCCCGACCGGCTAGGGTTTTCATTTTCAGAGGATTCAGATTAAGAAGATTTTACAGATCGAGATTTCCACTCAACTCTTCATCCTCTATTCGATCGTGTAAAGTAAAGAAAATTCAGATCAAATTTTGCCGAGGTTTTCTTCACCTACTTGATAAAGCCAAAAAGTCTAAAAGAAGAAGATCCTGGCCGATTACTTGCAGATCTAACAAGATTCATTGTTTGTATTTCTATACAATTTTATTTCATTATTGTAGGAGAAGTTTTCTCCGAGTGTAGGAGTTTTTCAACTCTGAGATTATAGGAAGTTTCATCTTTCGAGTGTAGATTTGTTTTGTGGATTGAGTTTGTAGGAACGTTGTTCCGAGGGTAGGATTGATTTTCAATCCGAGATAGTGGAGTAGCCGAGTCTAGTGTATTGCTAGATCATTGAGGGAAAGTGGATGTACCCAAGGTTGGGGAACCACTATAAATCTTGCCTCGTCTGTGTTTGATTGGTAGATAGATCTGTGCATTGGTTTGTAATTTTTATTCCGCAAAAAGACGCACAATTCACCTATTCACCCCCCTATAGGTGATTTATGTAAACAACTATAAACTTTCAATTGGTATCAGAGGGAGGTTGGTCGTTAAAAGGTTAACACCTTGATCAGATCCTTCAATTGTTGTCTTTTGAGATCTACCAAAAATGGACAAGGCTAAAGATTTTGCCAAGCTTCCTTTGTGCACCAAAAATAATTTCCCCATGTGGAAAGAGAGAATCAAGTTCTTTATGGAAGCTGTGGATCCAAGGATCTTCATGATAGTTGAAGAAGGTCTTTATATTCCCATGACAATCTCCACTATAGATCCAACCAAGAAAGTCCCAAAGAAACTCATGAATCTAGATAAAGATGAGATTGCACTTGTCTCATTAGACAAAAAAGCAAAAAATATTATAGCAAGTGCAGTTGATGATTCATTGCTGCAAAACCTAATTCCCCGCCAGTCTGCGAAGGAGATGTGGCAGTCACTAGTTACTTAATGGAAGGTACCGAAGAAGTGAGGGATGATAGAAGATCCCTTCTTAATCAGAAGTATGAAGTTTTTCTACAAGGAAATAAAGATACCATTGCTGACACCTTTGAGAATTTTTCAAGATAGTGAATGGGCTAAGGGTCTATGGTAGAGTCTTAACTAATGGAGAATTAAACGATAAGTTCTTGAGATCCCTAACTAAGGAATGGGATAACAAGGTCTGTGCCATAAGGGAGTTTGGAAAACTGGCTGAGACAGATCCTCAGAATCTCTTCGGGAAGCTTATGTCATATGAGCTTCAACTCAACACCAGGAAGGCTGAAGAAGAGAAGAGCAGGTCTGCATTCAAAGAGAAGTTTGTTACTCTAAAGGCAGATACCTTTAAGAAGTCCAAGGTTGTTCCTCCTACTCCAGCACAAGAAGTTAGTGAAGAAGAAACCTCAGAGCCAAGTACCTCAGGCTCTGAACTATCAGAAGGAGAGTTCTCACCACTCTCTCGACAGTTCAAGAAATTCTTCAACAAGAAGAAGCAATGGAAAGTCAAGGATGCCTCCTATAGAAGATCACAACACGATGGTGATCGTCAGCGAAAAGGCTCAAGCAGCCATGACAGGTATAATTCTAAACAGAACAAACATGTTTCTACTGACATTATTTGTTATTGTTGTAATAAGCCAGGACACGTCATCGCTGATTGCCATCACAAGAAGAAGGAGGGTGGTAGAAGAGAGGAAAAGACGTCCTCGTACAACAAGAAGAGGACAGAGAAGAGCTTGATGGACAAAAAGGGAAAGACTCTTAGTGACTCTGACTCATCTGAGTCGAGTGAAGAAGAAGAAGCCTATTTTGGGCTCATGGCTCAAAGTGATGATGAACAAGAGCCCCAGTTCACTGGGAAGGTAAACTCTCACACTCCTCTTTCTGATTCTGAAGTTTTTGAACATGATTGTGAGGATAGCTCTTCTGACGATGAGTTAGAAGTCATGACCCAATATAAGGAGTTAATCATGGCTTACGACAAATGTCGCCGAGTCGTGAAAACTCAGGCTAAAGAGATAAAGTCTCTCAAAGCTGAAGAGAGCGCCTTGAGAGAGAAAGTCTCAAAGACTGACTCGCTTGAAGAGAACTTCAATAATACTATTGAAGAATATAACAAAGCTCTTGAGCACCTCGACCTTAAAGAGAAAATCGTCAAAGAGCTGGAAGCCCAACTTGCTGCTGAAAAGAAACTAGTTGAAAGTTTCTCAAAGCCCAAGAAAGTTCTTCCATTCGTTGCTGAATTCTCACCCAAGGCCAAGGGTGCTGGACTAGGCCATGAAGAAGCTCCTAGTAAGTCCTCTAGGAGAAACAAGGCTCAACGGAAGAATAAGGCCGCCAAAAAGGCCTTAGCCAAAGAGAAGGGGAAATCCCCTCAAGATCAGACCACATTCAAAAAGGTTATATTTCCTTCAAACGAGTTTGATCTTGACTCATCTTACGGACGCTTTGCTAGGACTACCAATGTAGAGCCAAAGTCCCATTATCAAGGATGGACTCGACCCAGAAAATTTGGTGAAAGTGTCTTTAAGGCACCTTATGAAGAAGTCATTCTTCAGAGCTATGGCCCTTTCAATCATGGTCATAACTTTAAGAAGGCACCAAAGGCAAAGCTTGTTGTAGAAAAGCCAGTGAAGGAGAAGAAAATATGTGATTGTCATCATCATGAAGCTTCTTCCTCCAAGAATGCTGCCCCTGCTAGACCACAATTCCAAAAGGTCAAGCAAGAGAACATAAGACAAAGATACAACAGATTTGACTGTTGGTGTTGTGGCAGAATTGGTCACTTTGTCATTGATTGCTGGTTTAATCCCAAAAATGTTGTTACCCCACATGTTAGCAATATGAGGAAGACCACTCCTAATGCTAATATTCGTAGGGGGAGTGTTCTAACCCGAGACCAAGGACCCAAACGTTTTTGGGTTCCTAAGGCAAACAGATTGTGATTGCAGGTATGTACAAAGGACACCAAAATGCCAATCTGGTATTTGGACAGTGGTTGTTCTCGGCATATGACCGGGACAAGAAGCCTAATTCAGAACTTTACTGCAGTCGTGAACGGACCGAATGTCATCTTTTGAGGTTCAGACCGTGGAATCACTAAAGGATATGGTATGATTACGAATGGTAATGTATCCTTCTCAGATGTGGCTTACGTTGAAGGTTTGAACATAACCTTATAAGCATAAGCCAACTCTGCGATAAAGGATACATAGTTGAGTTTCACGCTGATAACTGTTTGATAAAATCTGTTGATAATATGTAAACGATTCTATCCAACACTCGAAGCAGAAACATATTTTGCTTGAATTTCATTTGTATAGATTCTTCGACACCAGTGTGCTTTTTAGAAAAGATAGTGCATCTCTTGGTGACCAATGACACAAGAGACTAGCACATATTAATTTCAAAACTATTAATAAATTATTTTCAATGAACTTAGTACGTGATGCCCAAAATGTCAAGTACGTCAAAGATAGACCTTGTCATGCATGTGTAAAAGGCAAGCAAACAAGGGCTACCTTTAAAAGCGTTATTGGCAAGGATTCTAATAGATGTCTTCATCTACTGCATATGGACTTATTTGGTCCACTGCAAATTAGAAGTTTGGGAGGTAAGGATTATATGTTGGTAATTGTTGATGATTTCTCGTGCTTTGCGTGGGTGTTCTTTTTGAAACACAAGTCAGATACCTTCGACATCTTTACTAATTTTGTCAGGCAAGTTCAGAATGAGTACAACTGCTCCATAGTAAAAATCAGAAGTGATAATGGAACAGAATTCAAGTCTAGGGACATGACAGAATTTTGTGAAAGCCTGGGTATCTTTCATGAGTTTTCTTCTCCTCGCACTCCTCAACAAAATAGAGTGGCTGAGAGAAGGAATAGAACACTCATAGAGGCCTGCAGGATCATGTTGAGTGATGCTTCACTTCCGGAATACTTTGGGCTGAAGCCGTCAACACTGTATGCCACGTGCAAAATCGAGCCCTCATAAACAAAAACCATGATAAGATACCTTACACACTTCTGAAGGGCAGGAAACCGACATTCTCATATTTTAGAATCTTTGGCTGTAAATGCTTCGTGCTCAACAATGACAAGTATCATACTACTAAGTTTAGCAAAAAGGGTTTTGAAGGCATTTTTTAGGTTATAGTAGCCATAGTAAGGCATACAAGATCTTTAATAGAAAAACCCTGGTCGTGGAATAATCGATACATGTTGTATTTGATGAGACGAGTTTGCTGCAAAGTAACTCTTCTAGTGTGCTTATTGAAGATGCAGGTGCAAAGCTGAAAGAAATTAGCTTGGATGGACCGTCCCAAGACAAAGGTGAAAAGTTCATCAAGATCACCACTCCAACCCCTATTGGAGAGGCTGATGATCATGATGAAGAAGTCATCCAAGATGAACAAGTCACTCTGGTGATAGAAGACAATCCAGATGCAAGGACTCTAGAGCTCAGACATCTGAAGGATCACCCTATGAACCAGATCATAGGAGATCCCCGAGATGGTGTCAGAACTCGAAGAGGTACAACTAATGAGAATCTATATTTAAGTTTTCTATCACAGGTTGAACCAAAGAAGTTTGAGGAAGCAAACTCAGACGCATCGTGGATAATGGCGATGGAAGAAGAACTAAACCAGTTCAAACACTGCAAAGTATGGAAGCTTGTTCCAAGACCCAAAGGTAAGAATGTCATTGGGACAAAATGGGTCTACAGGAACAAGATGGACGAGAATGGAACGATAATAAAGAACAAGGGCAGACTTGTCGCAAAAGGTTATCATCAAGAAGAAGGAATCGACTTCCACCAGACGTACGCTCCAGTGGCATGGCTGTAGGCAATAAGGTTATTCCTAGCATATGCTTCACTCAAAGGCTTCACTCTCTACCAGATGGACGTGAAGTTTGCCTTCCTTAATGGTGACATAAAGGAAGAGGTGTATGTGTAACAACCTCCAGGTTTCGTTGATTTTAACTTTCCTGATTACGTTTATTTACTGCATAAAGTATTATATGGTCTGAAACAAGCTCCTCGAGCTTGGTATGAGATGCTGTCTAGCTTTGTACTTGAGAACAAGTTCACAAGGGGAAAGATAGACAAGACATTATTTCTTAGGGAAATTAAAGGCAAGATTTTTCTAGTGCAAATCTATGTCGACGACATTATTTTTGGCTCTACTGATGACAACCTCTGCAAGAAGTTTTCAAAACTTATGCAAGGGAAGTTTGAAATGAGCAGTATGGGAGAGCTGAAGTATTTCCTAGTGCTTCAGGTGAAACAGTCTGAAGATGGAATTTTCATCTCACAGACCATGTTTACCAAAGAGCTGATTAAGAAATTCGGAATGGAGAACACAACCTCAATGAGGACTCCAATGGGTTCAACTATGTCTTTGGACAAGGATGAAAAAGGGAAACCTTTTGATGAAACCAAGTACAGAAGCATTATTGGATCATTGCTCTACCTTACTGCAAGTATACCTGACATAATGTTCTCAACAT